>VWYH01007257.1:63786-84831 GCA_013399365.1 Pampusana beccarii | reverse complement strand
GGTGATTGTCCTGCTCTATTCTGATCTGGTGCAGACTCCCCTGGAATGCTGATTGCAGTTCAGGGCACCACAGTATAAAAAGATATAAAGGTACTAGAGAGTGTCCAGAAGAGGGCTACAAAGTTGGTGAAGGGTTTGGAGAGGAAGGCATATGAGGAGTGGCTAAAGCTACTTGGTTTATTCAGCCTGGAGAAGAGGAGACTGAGGGGAGACCTCATGGTGGTCTACAGCTTCCACACAAGGGGAGGAGGAGGGGCAGGTGCTGATCTCTCCTCTCTGGCGACCAATGACAGAACCCAAGGGCATGGGAGGAAAATGTGCCAGGGGAAGTTTAGGCTGGACATTAGAGAAAGGTTCTTCACCCAGAGGGTGGTGGAGCACTGTAACAGGCTCCCCAGGGAGGTAGTCACAGCCCCAAGCCTGGCAGTGTTCAAGAAGAGACTATACAACGCCCTCAGACACATGGTGTGAACTGTGGAGTTGTTCTGTGCAGGGACAGGAGTTGCACTTGATGATCCTTGTGTGTCCCTTCCAACTCAGGACATTCTGTAATTCTATGAACCAAGAATGAGGTACACCTTTTCCCCACCAATGAATCTGAATTTCACTCTTGATTCTTACTTAGCATGTGCTAAAGGCAACCAAATTGCTAAGGTTAGCATGAGGGACAGCTTTCTAATTAACCTGTGTCTCCAACCTGCAAAATTTTAATATAATCATTTTATATAGCTTTTAAAAAACACCTTTCAATTTTTCCATTGTTCTCTGAATTCTTGTCTGAAGTAGGAATGTGGATTTAGCACTTGAGCAGGTGAATTTTTGTGACAACCTTATAAAGCTGCACTATAATGAGATGACTGTATAAAGAGATGGAAAGAACACCCCTGATTCTTGCTTATAATAAAACACCATAAAGCCAGCTGTGCACTAAAACTCACTCTTAGGCAGTCACAGAGTAATTATGAGGTCCTCTCCTAGAGCTGACCTTAGCACAGGTGAGTTCATTCCCATGAGAAAACACTTCTCTTACAAGAAGAACCTTGAAGCAAATGCATCTAAATCAACAGCCATCCTGGGGTAAAGAAAAAGCTCTGCCATCTTCTAGGAATACATTACCCAGGCTGAGACCTGGGGTAAAATCAAAATCTCCTGTATCAGGAAAGGTTTACTTCAATATAAAGGTTACATCATGTGGTCACATTTTTTAGTTAGTCTCCCTTAGAACTTTTTTTTTTTTTTCTTGAATCTAGTGTGTGCATGCCCATAGTGAAAATGATTGAATGAAGTACTTTTCAATACATGAGATGATCTCAAAGCAAAACCACAAACAAGAATTCTCAGCATTTGTTTGATGTTAGCATCTACTTTTCGCAGAATGCCTGATGTCAGTAGTGGCTTGTACCAAGTGTTGTGATGTTCCTACCCTGACTTTGTGCACTAGTTTTGGATAAGATTTTATCTAGACTTACAGTTTACCATATGAACCCTTCCTTAGCAGGGTATATTAAAGGAAGAAGCTATTTAAAATGCAGACTCTCCATTCTATTGCTCAAACTTTTATGCTTCTGTCAGCTGTGTGCTGAAGTATAGAGATGAAAGAAAAATCACATTTGCAGTAAATAATACAGGAAAACATGAGGTGATAGTAGGAAGATATTTTCACATCAGGAGATAAACCCACTACACATTTTGCTCAATAAAAGAGTAGAACAATTGATGGCAAATTACAGTACTGAAATCCTGATCCCTTTACCATCAACTGGACAAGTTCTCCTGGTGGATAAAAGGAGCCTTAAAGCTTTACTGCTCCTATCTCCCAGCTGGAAGCATAGGCAGCCTACACCAATGGCACTCTCTAATTATCTAACATGAATACACATCCTGTTCCCTCAGAGATATATGCATTTTTTTTCCCTTGGAGACTCACTCGGAATACACACAGGGGCTCGCCCACTCCATTTTCCTGTCTTCAAACAAGTCCTCCTGCTGCTACCCAGGCGGCGGTAGAAAGGAGAAATGCACTCATACTGAAGCTGAGTATGCAGATGCTGGTACCCTGGGGGCAGGTCTCCAAATGGCAGTGCTGGCTTTTTGGTTGGATAGATTTCAAGCTTTTGCTTGATGAATGCAGATGAGTAAAGTTGATGCAAAGGTGTTTCCCTTTTCCAAGGTACAAAGAACACAAGGTAATAATAATAATAATAATAATAATAATAATAATAATAATAATAACAATAATGATAATGATAATGATAATGATAATGATAAGATAAAAGCAATCATTATAGCGTTATCATCACCTGTGTTATGTGTAATTTAAAAGCATATGAAGTTTGCATGTGAAAGAATAAGGCAAAAATGTAATTCCAACATAGTTTAGCAATACTCCCATTTACATGCATCCCAACTATTTAATTTACATTTGTATGCATACACACATACATAAATACAGGTATGTTTGTAAATTTTCTATTTGTGTCTCTTTTTTTTCATTTCACAATTTCTGAATTGCAACTAGTTGCCTCTAAGTGTGGAACAGTTTTTGCCATTCACAAAAAGACTGAGATTCCATGTTTTTAAATAAAGAAATTACACTGGAAGTTGGCACTGCTGTAATTAATTCTCACTAGAGAGGAGTTAGACACATCTTTTCTCTAGTGAAAATTTTAACAGGCAGTATTAGGAATCAATTCAGGTTAAATCATGTTGATAAAGTTGCTTAATTTAGCAATTAACAGAGATAATTACCTCACCACAGAGATTTCATAATTGCAATAATCACTAAGCTTCCATTTAGATTTTGTACTGATTAGCTGAAACATGGCATATAGTTAAAAAAATAAATACATGCACCAGCCTAGATATGGGCCATAAGCTTGACTACAGTAATCTTCATCATTTAGAATGTGTCCCTTGTTCTAATGCTTAAAAGCATATATCTACAGAAAAAAAACTATTTACATCTGAAAAATTCAGCAGGAAATTAATTACCCTTGAGATTTCTGGTATGTTCTGCATCCATAAAAGCCATACGAATGGTTTTTTTCATGTGGTAATTTAATTTTTGATTACAGCAAGAGACACACTGCCTCCATCATATAGAATCTGTGAGGCAATACATAACAGCACTCAAGAAAAGTACAATTATTAAGAACAAGACCAATGGCAAGTTTCTTGCATTTTGGGAGAGGGATGAGAGCTGCTGTGCTCATGCTTAGACTGCCAGGGTTCCATTCCCTACTCACACGTGAACTTGCAATATTGCATAATGCACACTTTGCCTCACTATTAATCTATGAAATAGAGATCCTACTTCAAGAGAGAAAAGCAATCCACAAACATGAGATGCCATCACGATGCTATGGAGGTGGGGACCCATGTATGTGCTCTTACACAGCAGGTGTTAATATCAGAAACGTTTACCATAAAAAGACCTGTGTTCAAAAGTTAATTGAGAAATTTAAGTAAGAAAAATCCCCTGATGGCTACTAAAGCCTCCTAATGGCTTCTCAGCACCATCTCTACAACCATACATCACAGAGCTGGAGAGTGGGAGAGTATTTGGGAAGTATATGCTTGCCTTGTTCCTAAAGTCTTCTCTAGGCATCTGCTACTGGCCATTGCCAGAGTCAGGATATGGCTTGAGCTGGAACTTTATTCTGACCTGGCATGGCTGTTCTTAAGACCAAAGATGAGGACAGTTCTTGCACTATATCTAAAAATAAATTATTCATGTACTGCAAAAAAAAACCCAACCCTGTGATGAGAAATTACTACTTGGACAAAAATGAACCTAAGCATTTCAGTATAATTAATTCAGGTTTGGTTTATTTCAAGAAATCAGAAGGGTAAGCCCAGATAGGGTACAATCTTTCATTTCTTCTTCTGTTCCTACTCTACTTCCTCCTCTTCTCCATGCCCATCCCAAACCCAAATTTATATCAATGGTGCTATATTTCTTTTGATGGTGAAACTTACTGGGAGCAGATTGCATTGCTATACACCCTTCTCTCATATGCTCTCCTCACTCGTTTCTTCCCTAAAATCGCACATTTTCATATTTTAAGATACATCATTAGCCCCAAGGAACTGTTCTCAGACTGTTCTCGTAGCTTGTCACAAACTTGCAAGCCTAATTCCAGCATTGTCCAGTACTTTGCACATCTCTAATTGTGCATTTTTTCCTGGCTGCCTCCAGCAGCTTGCAAACCTGTGCTTCATCAGGTCTCCCCTCACAGCAGCTCTCATTGCTTGGTTACCTAGTGGAGCTGTAGGAATGGCTGCTCAGGCAGGCTAAACACACAGGGTGGAAAATAGAGGAGGGGAAAAGCAATCACATTTTATCTTTAAACTGTAGTTGAGATATTGCATTCTTACCTTGACTGAACCTGCATTGGAAGCACTTTCTGTCTCACCAGATCAGACATCTTTGGCTCTCTGCAGGCTAGAAAAAATACAATGTTGCACAGTACTTTTCCACATTCACAGCTCAAGTGTTATGTTTTATACACATTTCCACTCTTTCCTCTCACTAGATATAGTGGACTGAAAAGAGGCAGTAATTACATGCATTAAGATAAAGACAGTCCCTGAGACCTAAAGCACTGGAAAAATACTTGCCCACAGATTGCCAGATCCATCCTGTTTACAAGAGCAGATGCAACTGAGCATCTTCTGCACTGCCACTTCCAGCCATTGAAGAAAATGTGTCCATTAGGGTATCTGAATGCCAGATTTACACCACTACGGCTGATGGTTTGAAAACTGAACAAGCTTTTGCAATAATGGAATTATATAAAAAATACTTGATTTCCATCTGTGTAGCCACACACAGCTAATCCCAGTGACTCGACAAACAGAGCAAGGCTGCAGGATGTTGCAGAATTATAAGAGTCTACCTGCTTGTGCACCCATTGGAAGGAGGAGGAGGAGACTCTGATTCAGAGGAACACTTCAGAGTTACCTGGACATGCACAAAATAAC
Source organism: Pampusana beccarii (assembly GCA_013399365.1). Lineage (NCBI taxonomy): Eukaryota > Metazoa > Chordata > Aves > Columbiformes > Columbidae > Pampusana > Pampusana beccarii. Next base: position 79,848 of record VWYH01007257.1, on the reverse strand, counting down.
AGAAGGGAGATCCAGAGTTTCCAGTTTTGCATATTCGGTTTATTTAAGAGCAGGATGAAATATTCAGGCCTATCAGTTCTAATAACTGCCAGGACCTCCTTCTTGCTGCACACAGTGGAAGAAAAGGAATCTTGCATGGTGGATTTTATGCCTGAGCACTTGTATTCTGTGGGATTTAACAATATGTAGCTCTATTGATTACTGTACATGTTAACCTTTATGTCACTATCAAAGTTAACATGATGTTAACATGACAAAGTTAAAGATCCTTTCCACAAATGACTTTCATTGATAAAGATGCTTTCCACAGATGATTATACATCTCAGGGCGAGAGTATTCCCATCTAAGATAACATAATAAAGCAAATTCTACAGGGCACAGACGTATTTCCTTATATTATCATTACTTCAGTTCAAAAACAAATCCATTAAAATATATGTCAAACAATTGCATAAGGAAAATGAATTTGGCAGCTCCCCAGCAGAAATTCATTCATCCATTCAAAGTTTCAGACATGCTTAGAGCAGCTTCAGGTCAACAGCATAATTGCCTTTCTAGCAAAGTATTCGAAGATGTGTGTCAGTGTTTTAATGAATACTGATCATTTAAGCACGTCCTCAAATAGTTTTCTGAACCAAACCTTCAAAGCTGTAATCTACAGGCTTGGCCTTTTTACACTCATCACTGGTCCCATTGACTTAAAAGTATTTTGAAAAGTGAGCTGGGCCCTATGATGAGGCAGTTATTTCCTTCTATTTCAGTTCCCTCCTGATCTTCCTTGATGTTGGTCTTATAAAGGCTTGATCCTAGAACGAGGCCTTAGGGAATATTTCCATTGTAAAGATGGAAATATCTTCTGGAATCGCTGATGTCTTCTTTAGCTGATTTTATTAGCCAGTAGAGCTGCCAAATTAACACTCTCAGTATCAGGTGTCAGTCAGATGGCTTATTCTTAGAAAAAAATGATTGTTTGGCAAGTGTAAATTATATAAAATGAACTCCAGTAAAACCATAGCAGCTTTTGTGAGTTGTTGTAAAAAATTGTAAACTACCTTTTATACAGATTGGCTGCTTCCCTGACCATTCTCCATCGTCTTGGCAAGTCCTCTGTTCATTCCCACTAAGAACATATGAGTTGTTACAAAAGAAAGCAATGACTGTGCCAATTTTTGCATAGCGTCCGTTCAAGAGCCCAGTGTCTTCCACTACTCTTCTGTAGCCATTGAGTGGCCCACCAGGATCTGAGCAGTTTTTTTCATCTAGAACTAATAACAGGGGGAAAAAAATAGTAACCATATTATCAAATTCACAGCATTATTTTCACCCATCAGATTGTTTGGCATTTTGTTCACGTTACTACACAATCTACACTTTACTAAAGATGCCTTTTCAAGACCCATCTGGAATCTCTGTCTTCAAAAAGATCTATAATATACAGATATATGTTTATAATACACACTTTAGTCTACACTGAATGCGTAAGATTCTCATATTGTTAAAAAGACCTTAAAACATAACTGACAATCCTGAAAAAGAACCTTCACTTTACATGCTGTTAATTTCCCATTAACATTAACAGGGCTACTTCAAGAGCTTAGAAGGATGCACTTAAGCTATTTGCAGGAAACAGGCCCTTGGCATTCATTTCCTTTTTCTGTGTTTTCAATACTTCACTGGACTTGGATAATAAAACTAGACTACTGAATTTTCTTTTATGCTTGGTTGCATTTTGGTTTCTTAGCACTGAGAGATCGCAATAATCCAGGGAAACAGAGGAATGTAAAGAGAACATGCATACATATATATATATACACACACACTTATTGGTACTAAAAGCTTATTACGGAAAGCTTACTCATGCCAGGTTCTGCCTATAAAACCTAATTTACTTCCTTCTTCCCAATATTTCTCCCTTCTTTTTATTTTTTTTTTTTTTTTTGTGGTTTTGGTTGGTTTGTTTGTTTCTCTCAATAAGCTTGAATTTTTCACCTAAATCTGGATGACAGTGTTTCCTATGTGATCCTAATAAATGCTTTTCCCTATATTTTTCACTCCTCTGCTTTTTCTATTTAGCAGCCGAAAAGCTAATTTTTTTTCTTTGGATTTTAGCTAAGTTTTCTTGTCAGGCTGACAGTAACATGCAATTCTGTTTAATTTTTCTATCTAATGTCTCATTTAATGATAACCAGTGAACATCTAGTTTAGACAGCCACTGTTGGTGCTGCTTTGCTTATGGACATCCAAGAAGACTGAGACACATCAATTGACCAAAAACGACCTCTTCATGTCATTAATTCAGATGCCTGGCAAGCAGGTCAGCTTCGCAAGAGCACCAATATATAACAAAGCACTTAAACATTTATTTAAATCCCTGTGAAATCAGCACTGTAGTAGTGCCTGAGCATGGCTCTGTCCTGTTCCCCTATCTTCATGTCACCAGACATAGCCCAGCTCAGCAAAGCACATAAGCACATAGCTAACCTTAGCAGGACAAGTTCAACGAAGAGCATGTCATCTTAACATTGAGTATATAATTCAAGCTAAGCATGCATTTCAGTGCTTTCTTTAACAACATTGGATTTTAGCACATGCTGAAAGTTATAGATGTACTTAAATAATTTTCCACAGGAATCATATTCAGTAAACAAAGAGGATGTCTGAACTTCCTCTCAACCAGGAGAAAGGCAAAAGCAGATCCCTGTCTCCTTTTAATTTGTCTCAATTTTTCTTCTCTGTACTTCACAGGCTTTCTCACTTGTGAACCACAACTGACTGACAACTCGATAGCAGCTAAAGACTACAGGGAATCACCCACAATATAATGCTTTATTTGCAAGTTGCTTTCTGCACTGATATCTAGTCTGGAGACATCATCTGATGAGTAGAGCGTGTGTTTCCAAATATACCTAGATTTAACCAAACAAGTCAATTAAGCCCTTCTCATATTTCATCCTATGCTTATCAGGAACTTGAACAGTAATTTTCTTCTTCCCTAAACTCAGGGTTATGACATTTTTAATGGATTAAAAACAAAGATAAAACATCTGGGAAGGAGAGACCCAAATTATACCACCTGGAACTTCAGCAACAGCCAAGTCTAGAGATAGATCTTTAGCTAGAGACTTAACACAGCAGTGGCTTTAGCACAATCCTGATATTACATTTACTGCAACTGGACACATTCTGTCTAGATAGAATAATGCCTATTGCTTGCTCTTTCAGATGAACTTATACACAGCTGTTTCAAAACACTCTCCTCCAAATTTACGTAGTTTGCCACAACACACTTGTAAAAGCACTTTTCCAATTGATACAAATTATTCTGGAATATGGAAATAAAATTGTGCAATACAAAACAACTAAAGAAAAATTAAAAGTCTCTTTGGATGAGAAGATGAGACTTGGAATTTCACAGCTGAATCAATGTGAATGGTAGGCATGCCAGCTTGCACAGCCAGAATGAATGGAAGTTTCTCTTCTATAAGTTTTTATCTTGGATGGGAATTTTGTTGAAATAAGAGTATAGTCTTCATGCATGTAAGCCCATCACAGAGTGCACCAGACTTCTGCAGAGAATGTATCAGAGGTACATAGTAATGGAAGCATCTATTCATTGTTGCACAATGTCCCTCACTTGGTTTTGGTCCCAAACATTTCCAGTCTGTGTGTAAGAAGGACGTGTGCTTAAAATCTGAGAAAACTATTTTTCAGTCATTTGATGTTTCTGTCAGACCTTTATATAAGCAAGTCTTGTAGGATGGCCTGCAGCAGAGTAAAATAAGAATCCCTATTGCTTCTTAAAGAAAGGAAGATGAAAGAACATCATGTTAAGGCATGCATCTACCAAATTTCAAGTGAGATTTGGATATTCTAGTTTCATGTGAATACATTGGTTGAAACAATTCATAAGAATCAAAACTTAAAGTGACCTTACCACATTCGGGATGATGTGTTGACCAAGTCCCATCAAGCTGACAGTAGGCAACACGGCTGCCTTTTAAGCTGTAACCTGCGTTGCACTTGAAGTAAACCTGGGCCCCGTATTTAAAGTCATCTCCTTCCACAATACCATGAGCGGGAGCACCTGGAGTCCTACACATCACCACTGACAGTTCAGATATTTCAAAAAAATCCACTTTATTATAAAAACAGGACTGTGTTAGGATGGTTCTTTATTTAGAACATTGTAAAACCAATTAAAATGGGCACAGGAGTCAAAATTACAAGACAGGTATATGCTGATCTTTAGAAAGCTGTTTAGATGTCAGTTCTACACACACTTACATATACACCACTTTTCAAAACATATCTAGATCTATGCAGTTCAATGGGATTACTCAGAAGTGTGAAGTGATCATGTGCATAAGTGTTTGTGTCATTAGGGCTCGTTTACTCAAAATATTAGTACTTGAAGCACTTTCCATCTTAACAGAGGTTTTGAATTAACTACCATGCTGGTCAAGAAAAGGTTTAGATACTTAAAAGCTTTATACTGAAATTCTTTCAAATTCTTCTTTCCAATTCTATATAGTTTTTCAGATAACCGCACAGAAATATTTTTAATCTTTATTTGTGTAGATCAAACATTATCACAATGATATTAAAAAGGAACCTTGATATTTACCAAACTGTTATATTTACCCTTTCCACTGGGTTTGCTCTATTGGGAAAATACTTACAGACAATGGTCTATTTAACTACCGGAAGCAGTAAGTAGTAGATTAAACATTGTAAGCAAGATTTCTCTGAGAGCATCAAATCAGCCATGATAAATCAGGACAAAGGCCCATTCAGCACAGAAACCTGTCTCCAATGGTGTTAAACAGTAGATTTGATGGAAGAAATACAAAAACAGAGCAAGCATATAGAATACTTTCCTGGCATATTCTGGGAGCATTCAGCAATCAGCTCAACTCAGCTCAAGGACTACCTGAACTATAATGGTATTTTTGGTAAAACATACCCTGGTGATTTTTTTTTAAACATGAATTTGTCTGAGTATTTTCTAAACTCAACTACATAATTGGTGTCCACAATATCCTGTAGTAATGAGTTCTACAGACTGTTGTGTGAAAAATACACTGCCTTCTTTGGTTTCGTTTCTAGCCTGCCACTTGGTAATTTTATTTGATGCTCTGCTTTCTCTGTTATGAGAGACAGACAACATCCATGCTTTATTCACCTTTTCCAAGTTGCTTTTTAAGACCATTTTCTGTATGTCGAAATTATATGTATATATTTCTGTAGGTAGAAATTACAACTATGTAGGAAACACAGGTTTCAGTATCTACACAGTTACCCATCTCTCTGTGTGTCTCTGGCTTTGCCTGGCCATTCATTGTGGAAAACTGCATAGGAAAGGATTCAGTGCAAGATTTAGATACGTGTATGTTTTTTTTTTATCTGGGAGCTGTGGTACTTCACTGAAGATAGACAGGTGAATACTAAAGAGATCATCACTACTTCATGCTTTTAGAATTTGACTTCTTATGTTTTGCCTTGTAGCTAGTTGCTTACTAACCTATAGCCAAATTTTGATCCTTACACTTCTAGAAGAAAATTTTTTCTAAGGCCTCAACCCTCTAATCCTTACACAGAATACGTATTAATGCATCTATATGGATTGTGGGCCATCCAGTTATACACATAAGGAAGAGATCCTTGAGCAAGAGTCCTAAAGCAGCAGCATTCACAAGAACAAGGCTTCACAGAAATTCCCCTGATTTTATGGATTACTACAATCATCAAACGACTCAGCAGAATAATTTGTGCACTAGTAAACACAAGTCTTGGAAAGAAAAACTGTCTAACATTTAAGCATTAGAGAAGGGCTCAGACTAACTGTTCCAAATCAAAACATATTGAGTTAGGGGAGTGCAACATTTCCTCTTGGTTGCAAGTGTCCTGCAACACTCTCATCTTTTGTGAAAGAATAATGATAAAAATTCAACAAAATTAATTTCTAGCCCTTGACGTTTCTCATGCGAAATACAGGCATACATACATATACATGCATATATATATACATGTGTACATACAAGCATATTTATTAATAATGAAAGGTAAATAATGGGAGCATAGATTTTATAGGTGTTTTAAAATCCCAGAATACTTGTCTTCCCAGTCATGATCTTTGTATTCCCAGTCACTACCTCCATATCTTTCTCTGTACAGCAATTCATTTCACTAGCTTTAAATTTCTCTCTTTCAATGTAAAGTCATACTCAGTTTGTCAAATGAGAAAAGATTATTAGAAACATCTGTGCACCACTCAGAGTTCCCCTTTTTATCATAAATACAGGTTTTCTGATTTGTTTGTGGTCTGGTTCAGTTCTGCAGAATGAATGTTTCGTTGCTTTTGTGTTCTAGGTTCACCCTGGAAAAAATGCCACCAAGCAACACTTGCTTTTTTTTCCACAAACTAGAAGTCTTGGTTCTTGTTCAGTTTCCTAAGTGATTAAGAAATTTAGTTTCTAGTCGTTTTGATTTGCTCTGGTTACCAGACTTTCTTTGTGCCAGTGTGACCTAGCTGGAACAACTCTGGTTTTATTTATGACGTAAATTTAGTATTTTGTGCAAAGATTAATTTAGTACTGGAACTATGGCCTAGGGTACAGGATATGGAAGCAGAAGGTCATGAGATCTAATCATAGCTTTGAAACTGTGGCCAAGGGTAAGTTGCTTCATCTGCTTTACCTAGCAAATGAGAGCACCCCTTTCCTCACAGGGATGTTATAAACATTAGCTCATACCCACTTGTGTCACAGAGTCACCATGGGGTTTCTCTGATGGAAACCCAGCTAAGTATTAATAGACATGTCCCTTTTGTTACCCATGCCTTTATGTGCTAATTGTCTGTTCTCTTATGACACAGTATCTTCCCTCTTGGTCTGTCCTATTCTTTAAACTTTGCCACTGGAGGCACAGCTGCTCATGTTATTTTTTCTTTGGATCATTTTGTAAGTTTATTCTTTCTCTCTACAAATTGAATGTGGTTTTGAATCTTGAGGTGTTCCCTGCATCTCAGTACAATTGAGTTCTCTGTTTTCAGCTGTATTATCTAGCTTGAAAGTCACATACAGTTACTCTAGTACCTGCCTCTACTCCTTTGGTTTGAGCTCTGCAGTTTTTTTCCTTGTTCGGTTTGACTTGCCTTTTATCCCTTTCATGTGATATCTTTCAGGCAGCTCTCTCACACCTTTTCACTTCACTTGTGAACACATCAAGCAATCAAGTTTTCTACAGTTATTGTAAAGGGAATCCTAGCCTCTGTGTGCTTCATCCAAATCTATCTTATCTTTTTGTGGGTAGCTTCCCATCAAGAGTGTGAATTTGACTTGTTATTACATCTTTCAAAATGTACAGTATGTTCCACTGAATTTTAGGACAGCCTCCTTTGTTTGACGTATTTTATTGAAGTCTTTCAACATTCTCTGCTGGTGTAAGACTATATGCAACTCTCGAACAAACATTTCTACCAATTCAAAAAGAAAGGAAAAGAACGTTTTATAGATGTTATTCGTACATAACTCTGCCCTTACGTTCTGGATACACACACTAGCCATAAAATCCAGCCACCTGAGCTGACCCAATTCTCTTCAGTTTCTAAGCTCCCTAAGATATTTTATACGATTTCAGATTCCCTTGCCTAGGTAGGATGGGCCTGGATCCTGCATCTACTGAGTATTTCTGAATATCAGTCCTCCTTCTCTGTCTAGTACAGCTTTCACAGTCATGTGGACTGGATCCACCTTACAGCCCTCCACCCACTCACACTCATCCCTACTCCACCTTATATCCACCCCCAGCTGTATCTGTGGCTGGTCTAGCCTGACTTCTACAGCAGAGATAGTGCTGTGAACCATTTGGATAGCACTTCTTTGGGAAGCAGGTGATGGGCTGGCCAGGAGCACTCCATGGGCTTGAACTGTTGCTATGCCACTAGTTAGACTGCTCTGCTCCACATGAAATAAATGATTCCTACTGCCCTGTGACTCTGGCTTCCTACCTTTAAGGTGTCTTAGACATGTGTTTTTTGTGCTGTGTTTGGCTATGGCATTACTTGTCCATAGCAAAATGAAATAGGAAGGTGTAGGAAAACCTCTCTTGATAATCCATGGAAAGACTTCCTCACTGAAACAGCAGTGGTTAAAGAAATAACTAGCATAATAGAATCTTAGAATAGTTTGGGTTGGAAGGGACCTTCAAAAGTCATCTAGTCCTGAATGAGCCCCTGAAATGAGCAGGGACATCTTCAACTAGATCAGGTTGCTCAGAGCCCCATCCAGCCTGGCCTTGAATGTCTCCAGGGATGGCACATCCACCACCTCTCTGGGCAATCTTTTCCAGTGTTGTTACCACCCTAATTGTAAAAAGCTTCTTCCTCATGTCTAGCCTGAATCTCCCTTCCTTTAGTTTAAAACCATTATCCCTTGTCCTATTGCAACAGGTCCTCTGCTAAAAAGTGTGTCCCCATCTTTCTCTTAGGCTGCTTTTAAGTACTGAAATGCTGCAGTGGAGCCTCCTCTCCTCCAGGTTAAACAACCCCAAGTCTCTCAGCCGTTATTCATAGGAGAGGTGTTCCATCCCTCTGACGATTTTTGTGTCCCTCCTCTGGACCCTCTCCAACACATCCATGTCTTTTCTGTACTGAGGACTCCAGAGCTGGACACAGTACTTACAGGTGGGATCTCAGCAGAGTAGAGGGGCAGAATCACCTCCCTTGACCTGCTGGCCACACTGCTTTTGATGCAGCCCAAGATGCGTTTGGCCTTCTGAGTTGCAAGCACACATTGCCGACTCATGTCCAAATATTGCCGGCTCATGTCCACCCATAGGTCTTATCCACCCGTAGGTCTTATCCTACTTAAAGGCCTTATCAACACTTCTCTAGTGTTAGTGCAATGCCCTCTGAATAGCAGTCACTGCCCAGCTTTCCACAAGATTAATACCTTACCTTTTCTCTCAGTGCACTTTGCAAAGCAAACAGAGGAGGAAACGAAGACAAAGTAGAGATCTTCAGATAGAATTAGCTATTAAACGGACGGTGAAGTCAGCAATATTCACCCAAACTGTAAGATTTGAGGCAACCTACCTGAAGGGAGACTCACTACAAGGTAGTTGGAGAGAGACTTTTTATAAGGGCATCTAGTGATAGAATGGCTTTAAACCGAAAGAGAGTAGATTTAGATTAGCTATAAAAAACTCTTCACTATGAGTGTGGTCAAACACTGGAACAGGTTGCCCAGAGAAGTTGTGGATGTCTGGAAGTGTTCAAGGCAAGGTGGGATGGGGCTTTGAGAAACCTGGTCTAGTGGAAGGTGCTCCTGCCCATGGGAGGGGCTTCAAACTAGATGATCTTTAAGGTTCCTTCCAACCCAAACCATTTTATGATTCTATGCCATTTTATGATTCTATGATTCTATGAATCATGCCAAAACGGAACTAAGAGTGTCAGAATTTCAGGTTGCAGTGCTCAGTCTCTGCACCTTTCTCTCCACTAATAGAAGATTGAACATACCAGGAAATAGACGAGGTTGGTGCAAAATTCTACTATGAGATGGTAGTGGAGAGCCAATTATGAAAGACACTCTTTCAAGGTCTGCCAAAAAAAGTCTGAGCAACCCAGAGACTCCATGAGGATCAGGCTGATCCCATTCTTCATGCCATGGTGTTATCACACCTATAAAAATTCTGGTGAATTTGTATCTAGAAAACAATATGAAAACTGGAGAGATTTCAGGAAAAGGTGAAACCAATGTTAGGGAAATATAATCCTGAGAGTGATTAAGAGCTAAGAATGACCACCCTGGTCATGCAAAAGCTAAAACCAACAATAATCTAAAAGCTAAAACCAGAAAGGATACAGCAAAATGTTTAAAGGAAGACGAAGAGACAGGGTAAAATTAAGAACAGGAGAATTCTTACTTAAGAAAAACTCTGTAAAAGTCTCACTGACAAATGTTTGAGAGGCATAGTGGAAATTATGAGTCTCACTTGAAAATTTAAACTCCATCTAAAAAAAACCGAAACTGGAACAGAGTTCAGAGAGAACAGGCCAGCACTAACAATCCCATTATAAGCTGAGAGATTTTTTTTTTTGTTTTAATTTTTCCATATTTTCCTACACAATGTTGTTCCTGGGAAGTTTCACAATTAATCTATACAGGCATATAGGTAACCCATGTGACTTTAGGGTCTGAGACAAGTTTTGGCCTGATACAGCTCTGTATACTTCATAAGAGAACCAAGTAGGAAGGTATAAGACAAGGTGGCTACAAGAACCTCCGGCAAAAATGCTCAGTTGTGACAGTCCAGTTGTTAGAGAGAATAAAATCCAGAGCTGCCTCAAGTGTCTATATAAGTAAGTCACAGATTCCCTAAAAAACGTATTACCCTTTTTGCCTCTTACTTTGGTGTCTCAGAAAAAGAAAGTATTTCTGTCCCATATGAAACATTAAAATGGCTCTATTTTTCACAGGCAACTTTCTGCAGTCTGAGAAACAGTAGGCTAGAGGAAGAGTGAGTTCCTGAATTTTTAAGTAAAATGTTCCATTATTAATAAAACTAGTGCAAATTCCTCTCCCTTTAAAGTGTATGTAAGAGTCCCTCCTCAGTTTTCATGCCCATTCTATCACCAGTGAGATAAATTAGATGAGCTACAGTTTTCTTTCTTCAATGTCTTTCAAATCCTACTTAATGGAATTACCATTTTCTTTTGTCCCACAGTCCATTAAACGAATATTTTTTTTCTGCTGCCTTCCTCTCACCTGGTTCCTCATTAAATGATGTATATTTCCACACACATCATACATTATCTCTAAATTCTGCACTACATTTCATTAATATATTGCATGCCTGAAGCAAATCCATCTCTCACTGCTGGTACTAATAAAAGGTATACATTTCCATTTTCATCCCCCCTGAAATATTTGGTGCAAGAGCCTGTAATTGTATGGAGTTTTGTTCTTAATTTGCTTACAGGACTTTTTAATACTGCTACTGCTGAAGACATTTATCTTGTTGCATATTCACAAGTCAGAGTTTGGCTTTCAGGCTGACCTGTGCTAATGTATATAGCACATTTTGACTATCTAGTAGTGGCTCTGTGGAACATTTTTCTATGTACTTGTAATATTGCTTTATCATAAGGTGTGCTAGCATGCTCACTGGAGGACAAACGCTGGAAATGGCCACAGAAATTGCACTTGTTGGCAAGTAGAGGCATAGAACATCTGCTGCTGCTATGGATCGTAGTATGTCTTCTGTGGTGAAAAAGAGCACTATGGACTTACTTTGGGAATGCAGGTGCCACCATCCTAGCCAAACCAGTCTAAAGACTGTCAGAAAAAGCCTGATAGAGACTGAAACTAAAGAAATTTAAACTCAGAAAGAGGACATTTTGTCAGGAGAAAGCCTCAATGACAGTCTTTTCTCCAGTGAATGCTATCCTGACCCACCATGCTGCTAAAAGCCACAGTAGCCCCTGAGCCAGAGAAATGCTGTGCAAGGAACCTCAACATCAAGATTTTGGATCCTGAGATTTGGGGTTTCCTTGCTCCACAGCAGTGGCTGGCAAGTGCTCTGGAGTTAGAGAACCTGGAAGCCCCAGAAATCACAGCTCCAAATTGCTGTTGCTAGAGGAAGCATAACATGCAGAGTACATGGATATAATATTTTTCTCTCTGATTAAGAAAATAATAATTAAAAAAACGCCAGCAGAAATATAAATTTATTTGAAAATGTTTTGCTATGAGACCACCCTAAAACAAAACTGTAAGAAGCCATTGAAGGAGGAATGTTGTTTTTGTAATTCTGGATCTGAGGCCTGACCCAGCAGATGAGGACTGAGGGACATCCAGCTATCAGACCTTAAATGTAAAACAAAGCCTCTTTGTTTGGCACTTGTCATGGAATGCAAACCATTTCCTGTGGTCAAAAGTTAAGCTAGGGGGGGAAGGTTAGCCAGAGAGCCAAGAAATCATACCTTAAATGTAAGTAAGTAAGTAAGTAAGTAAATAAATAAATAAATAAATAAGAGGAGGTAGTTAGAATTGGAGTAGTGAGAGGGGTAAACTGAGGCAGACATTGGAGAAGCATCAAGTAGTCGGTGAACCATGTACCCAACCAATGGGGAACAGGTGGAGGGAATTTGCAGCTGGGATTCAGGGAATATAAACAGTGGCTTTTGCCCTATTCAGGGTGCCTACCTTTAGGGAGAACACCTGATTTTGCAAAATCATAAATAAAATACACTTTGCTGAGAGATCTTGCCTGAGTCTATTATATTGGCAAGATAATAGTTTCTTACAAATTTCCCAGCCGTATCTAGCTACATGCACTTCATGCAGCTGACTGATTTTTGCAGTTGCTGCCTATGGCCAAGAATGCTGAAGTCAATAGTAGTTAATCCTATAAGGTTTGACTTTTGGCCTGCAAGTCTCTGATTTGATCATTTCTATTCCAAGGGCAAGTCTGACTACCTGACTACCGAAGTATCATTACATAAGAGTTCTTAAAGCTTATACCTGCGTTTCCAAAGTTTTTTATAAAATTAGTGTCTGTTTGCATTGTACTGCTGGGGAAGCTATAGCACAGATATACCAAGTGATTTCCCTGAAGGCAAACAGTGAGTGACTGGCAGGGCTAGGATCAGTCTGGTCATCTGATATTCTTACTACATTTACATTTAAACTGACCCAGCTTTGTACAGAAATCAGCGTTAAATAATTATGCCATTACATAATCCACACATTATTTTCAGCAGCAGTGTTTTGTACAAAGATAATGGAGCCATATGGGAGGAGACATCTCAGTGTGCCTGAATGCAAAACATGGGAGTTAAGGGGGGAACCAGATGTGAACTTCTCAGCAGTTACTGCTGGGTGTTGTGATGCCCTTTGCAAGTCCCTGTGAGTAAAGAGCTTTTCTGAATTTAGACTTACACAATTTGTTTTCACTCATAACAGTGCTTTCCTAATCTTGGCCCATGAGCTCTGTCAGTCCATGTAAATCTCTGATACCATTTATTCCTACCCTTACCTCTTCTCTCCCCAGCACGCATCCACAAGGTGAGGATGTCCCAGGTTCTCACAGGGTTTGCTGGCAGAAAAGAACTGACGTGGGGGAGGACTTTGATGGCTCTCCTGAGACATCATCCCTCTGCAGTTTGGCATAGCAGCACAGAAATGGTTAATATCCAATACATAAGCCCATGGAGACTAACTTCAGCTAAAGGCATAAGGACACTGTCAAAATGTTTTTTGGAATGGCTGTGTCCTCAAGGAGGCAAGGAGGTGAAGGATTTCTGGAGGCTGTGGCTCAAGTGTTCAGGAGAACTCATTTTTTATTCTTTCTCATAAGCAATAAGCAGGGTTTTCAAGCAAGCATATGAGTTTGGCGATGGATTTGATCATATAACCCACCAACATCAGGAGGCATCAGGCCATCCTGCCATCCTGAGGCAGCGTGGCTCTGCAGTCTCTTCTGTACAGGGCTGCCAGACCCTGATGTAGCAGATCACACACAGTACGAGGCAAGAGCCCTGACTCCAGATTCATGCTTCAGGAGTCCCAGCATTCTTTTCTGGCTCCTGTCGGCCTTCAAGGTTCTCTGTGTGCTGGGATCATGGGCACATCCTAAGTCTGCTGATAACAACATTGGATTCATGATGTCCTGCAGCACCTCATAGAGCAAGCTGTGTAAGTTGTGGTAGGGATGTTCTCTCTGACACTGCTAACAGTCTCCCTGAACCTGCAATCATTTCAGCACAGGCTTTGTTCCTACAAGTTGTTCAATTCAGTGACGTTACTTACACTCAGGAAAGAGCCTGGCATCTTCTGATGCTGCTCTCAAGGTCAACTCTGAGCTCAAGCTCTTCTGAATAAATGCTAGCAAACACTGTGGGATCCACCATAAAGACATTAACCTTCTTGCCACCACTTCCCTGAACCTCCCACCTCTCCTATGCTGGAGACCACTGCTGACTAAGAAGCCACACACTTGGCAAGCAGCCCAGCTGTTCTCTTGTAGACCTTTGCAAAAGACGGATGTATACGAGAGCAGGAGAGTCTCAATGGCATTAGCTTTACCACACGATCATCACCCTTATGCACAGTAGGAACAGACTGCTGGAAGCTGAACCACTTTGGAGGACAGGTGGTCTTGGCCAGGATGAGTGACAAGCAAAGAACACGGCATCAGCTACAGTAAGTTCTGCTGCAGAGCACGAATCAAGGAGGCAAAGGGGGGACCCTGGAGCAAGGGAAACCCACATACGAGCAGAGAGACTGGCCAGAAACCAGTGGATCTCACTAGAGAGGCTGATGCAGTGAGGGCGTTTCCAGGAGCAACTGCAGGAGATTTAAACGGGCCCTATGGTGCGCAGGTGAACAGGAACACAGCAACAGAACAAGCAAACAGAGGTGGGGTAGGTAGCACAGCAGTTTGCATGGAAGGGCATCTGGGAAGGGTGAGCAGAGAGGACCTTGCCACTTCAAACAGAGGCTATGAGGCTATGACCCATTAGCAAAGAGCTAAGTACAGCAGGAGATATGGTATCCACCCAGCAAAGAGCTGTGCCTTCAGTGTCCCCCACAGTCCCTCCTGCTGCAAGAACTGATGCAGCCACCCAAACTGAGCTCGTGAGGGAACATGCAGCTGTCTGGAACTGGGGCTGCAGGGAGTGCCTGATTTTCTGCTCAGGGACTGATGGCAGCAGCGAGATCACCTATGGGTGATGTGCCCAAGCGAGGGAGCTGCTCAGCCTGGTGACAAAGCTTTGGGAGGAGGTGTCCAGGCTGAGGAGCATCAGGGAGTCAGAGAAGGAGATTGACTGGTGGAATTACACTCTACCATCCCTGAGGCAGGTGCAGAAGCAAACCATGGCACAAGAAACGAAGGACCCCTTACCCTCTTGCCACCCCGCTGGAAAGGGAAACCCAGAATGGGGAGAATGGAAATGGGTTACTGCTCGAGGCAGCAGGTGAATACACCCTCAGCCTGCCCCACCTTCCCAGGTGCCTGTACACAACAAGTATGAAGCCATGGAACTGCACGGGCAGACAGCTGATGCTGCTGATGAAGACCCTTCTGGGAAGGAGGGGTCCTCTAGGCAACCTACACCCCACATGAAACCCAGGAAACCCATTAAAGCTGCACATGTAAAGAGAAAAATAAGGGTAGTTGGCATAGGTGACTCCCTTCTGAAGGGAACAAAGAGCCCAATATGCCGACCTGACCCAACCCACAGGGAAGTCTGCTGCCTCCCTGGGGCCAAGGTAAGAGATGTTACTCAACAACTCCCCAGGCTGGTAAGGTCCCCTGACTATTACCCGCTATTGGTCCTTAATATTGGCAGGGAAGAGGTAGGAAAAAGAAGTCTTAAGGCAATCAAAAGGTATTTCAGAGCTTCGGGGTGGTTGGTCGATGGCTCAGGTGCTCAGGTGTTTTTTTCCTCCTTTCAGTAACAGGCAAGAATATAGAATGGAACATGGAGGTCCAACTAATCAACATGTGGCTCTGAGACTGGTGTCATTGATGGAACTTTGGCTTTTTTGACTATGGGATGGTCAGTTCTTCACCAGGTCTTCTGACATCCAATGGGAAGCACTTTTCCCAAAAGGGGTAAAAGGTGTTTGCTCAGAGGCTAGCAAGGCTGATTAATAGGGGTTTAAGCTAGATTGGAAGGGGGAAGGGGACATGTGCTGGGTTGGTCAAGATGGGGTTAATTCCTACACTGCCAGGACATCTAGATATTCTATACCATATAAGGTCAAGCTCAGTTATAAAGCCAAGAGAAGCCAGGGGTGTGCCCTCTCTCCTGCTGGCTGGTGATCAGAGGCAGTCCAGATCATCTTCACCGCGAAGTTTGGTGCTTTTATACTTCAGATTGGGAGGGAAGCAGTTTCAGTGCGAGCTGCAGGAGGAGCCTGCTCACCGCTGCAAAGTGGGGGCTGCTGTGTGGTGTGGCCATGTGGATCAAGTTGTGCTGTGTGCCCATTGCTTTTGTAGGTTCTTTCATCATGGTTGTGGTTACAGCTTGTTCCTTTTTTTTTTTTCTT
>VWYH01007257.1:0-63721 GCA_013399365.1 Pampusana beccarii | reverse complement strand
GGCTGGGGGGAGGGGGAGGAGGGCAGGGGGCAGGGAGTGGGGGCTGGGGGTAAAGTACCACAGTCCCTTTTGGCGAGCCAGGCAAGAGAAAATAGAAGGGTTGGGACAATGACAGAACTGACCAGAGTGTGTTAAAGTTTACTCTATTAATTAAGTGGTCAGGATGTTTCTTTGTCCACGTAGCTCTGCCATCTGAATTCCAATATGCCCTATGTGTTCCCTGTGGTGCTGTTTATTGCATCTGGGGAAAGGATTTGGTTGATCATATTGCTGTCCTGTATGATATCAGCCTATGAGATCGTGATTTCATTTCTTACACGTTTGTTGGTAGTTTTAGAAGATATTATTGATGTTTCCATACCTCGGGCGCCACCTCTCGGAATTGATTAGTAATTGCATGTAGTCTATGGAGAAGATGGAGGGGGGTGGAATTTTCCCTCGTTTCTTCATCTTCCTTTTCTCCTCCAGCTTAGGTGCAACAGTTTTTGAGGATTTTGGACACCCTGGGGATATTCAAGCTAACATGCTTTTGTCGCTACGTCTTCTGAATATGTGTCAGGTCATATACAGGGTTACAAAAAGATGTATTAAGTATATCACGCATAGATTTGCCCTGAGGTTGGATGATCATGGGTGGAACAGTGTGTGGTTCGGAGTTTCACTCCTGAACAACTGCAGGAACCTGATGAGGTGATGGAATATTTAAAATGAAAATGCTCTGGCTACTCCAAAGAAGCACAACTTACAGCACTGTGCTGGGCCCTGGGCAGTATATACCAAATGCTGCTCAACACCATGCAGCACCCCCAGGGTGAAGAGGGGGGTAACAAACCAACAATCACTACAGCTGCTCTTACCCTTCTACCAAACACTGCAGCTGCTCAGACCCCAGTCACAGGCACTGTGGCTACCCAAACCCAGACAGCAGGTGCTACAGCTGAATCAATGAACCAAGCTGTGTATGTATCAGTTGCCCCTCTCCAGAAAAAGAAATACATAAAGAAATCAGTTCGCTTAGTGAGGGAAGATGATGACCCAGCCCCATCACAAGAACAGGAGGAGGAGGCAGAACCAAAGATAATCACCTGATCTCTATCCCCAGGTGAGCTGTGAGATATGCAAAAGGATTTCAGCTGCTGGGATGGCAAGCATTTTGTTGCTTGGCTGCTCTGATGCTGGGATAGGATAATCGGGCTGACAGCATGGAATTAGAGAGTAGGGAAGCCAAGCAAGTAGGATCCCTGTCTAGGGATGGAGGCATTGACAAGGCAGTTGGAAGAAATACACATACCCTCAGCCTCTGGAGGCAACTTCTGTCACGTGTGAAGGAAACGTACCCCTTAAAGGAAGATGTTACCTGTCACCCAGGCAAGTGGACCACCATGGAGAAAGGTATCCAGTACTTGAGGGAATTAGCTGTTCTGGCGTTGATTTATAATGACACTAATAATGGTGATTTACCCACAGATCCCGATGAAATTCCTGCAGAGTGCACCATCATCCTATGTCAGCTCATTGGCAGTAATGTCCTGGAAAGAAGGTGAGGAACAAACAATGGATGAATTGGCTGGCCAGCTCTGATAATACAAGGGAAGTCTATCTTCTTCCCTTTGGGCTTGTGTCTTGGCTGTGGAGAAACTGCCGGATGTGCTAGCTGAAAAATTATCCCCAGAGTTCCAGCATTTCGAAGACAAGTTCCGCTCCCCACCTATGTGGCCTAGGGTCTCAGCTACTTGGAGTGAGTGTCTCTCCAGTCAAGAGAGAAAATACAGAGGGTGTAAAAAACAGGGCACCCTGTGGTTTTTCCTGCATGACCATGAGGAGGTGGGATGGGCAACCTACCTCAGTCCTAGAGGCATAGTTACATGACTTGAAAGGAAAGACAACCACAAGAGTGGATTCTGCCAGGAAAAATGCTGCCCCAGTTTCCAGCGGGCAGTTCCCCAGACAGAGCAGAAGAGCTGATCTTCCTTCTGACCCTCTTGAAGGGACTTCTGATTCATTCTTGCAAAGAGGAAGCAGTGAGTACCATTACCAGGATTAGAGAGGCCCTGCCTCCAGCCAGGTGAAGGAAAGAGATAACCAGGTTTTTTGAACCATGTGGAACTGATGGCCTGGAAAGTCAGAGCCACAAGAGTACAAGGCTCTAGTGGACACCAGGGCCCAGATGTACTCTAATTCCATCAAAGGGACAGAACCCACCAGCATTTCTGGCAGATCCCAACCGTTTGACTGTAGATGCTGAGGTAATTCTGATTGGAAAGGAGTGGCAAAAGCACCCCATTGTGACTGGCCCAGATGCTCTGGTCATCTTTGGTATAGATTGCCTCATAAGAGGACATTTTAAGGACCCAAAAGGGTACCAATAGGATTTTGGCATAGCAGCCATGGAGACAGAGGACATTGAACGGCTGTCTACTTTGTCCAGTCTTTCAGAGGACCCTTCTGTTGTAGAACTGCTGAGGGTCAAAGAACAGCAGGTGCCAATTGTTACCACAACAATGCACCAGCAGCAATGTTGCACTAACTGAAACTCTCTGATTCCCATCCATAAGTTGGTTTGTCAACTGGAGAGCCAAGGAGTGATCTGTAAGACTCACTCACCATTTAACAGTCCCATATGGCCAGTGCAGAAGCCCAGTGGAGAGTGGAGACTAACAGTAGACTATCATGGCCTGAACGAAGTCACACCACCATTAAGTGCTGCCATACCAGACATGCTACAGCTGCAATATGAACTGGAGTCAAAGGCGGCCAAGTAGTATACCACAGTTGACATTGCTAATGCATCTTTCTCTATTCCTTTAGCAGCAGAGTGCAGACCACGTTTGCTTTCACCTGGAGGGGTGTCCAGTATATGTGGAATTGACTGCCCCGGGAGTGGAAACACAGCTCCACTATTTGCCATGGACTGATTCATACTGCACTGGAGCAGAGCAAAGCTCTGGAACACCTGCAATACATGGATGATATCATTGTGTGGGGTGACACAGTAGAGGAAGTTTTTGAGAAAGATGAGAAGATAATCCAGATTTTTTTGCAAGCCTCTTTGCTATAAAACAAAGCACAGTCAAGGGACCTGCACAGGAGACCAGATTTTAGGAGTAAGATGGCAGGATGGACGTTATCAAATTCCAACGGATGTGGTCAACAAAGCAGGAGCTACGTCTGCTCCAACTAATATAAAGGAAACAGAGACTTTCTTGGGGGTTGTGGGTTTTTGGAAAATGCACATTCCAAACTACAGTCAGATTGTGAGCCTTCT
The DNA here is from genome assembly GCA_013399365.1 of Pampusana beccarii. Classification (NCBI taxonomy): domain Eukaryota; kingdom Metazoa; phylum Chordata; class Aves; order Columbiformes; family Columbidae; genus Pampusana; species Pampusana beccarii. The sequence goes on along the minus strand of VWYH01007257.1, from coordinate 60,456 downwards.
CTATCAGGTGACCCAGAAGAAGTATGACTTTGAGTGGGGCCTTGAGCAACAGCAAGCCTTTGAACAAATTAAGCAGGAAATAGTCCATGCTGTAGCTCTTCGGCCAGTCCGGGCAGGACAAGATGTTAAATATGTGCTCTACACTGCAGCTGGGGAAAATGGCCCTACCTGGAGCCTTTGGCAGAAAGCACCAGGGGAGACACAAGTTCGACCCATGGGGGTCTGAGGATCTGAGGCCTGCTATGCTCCAACTGAAAAGGAGATATTTGCCACATATGAAGGGGTTTGAGCTGCCTCTGAAGTGGTTGGTACTGAAGCACAGCTCCTCCTGGCACCTCAACTGCCAGTGTTGGGCTGCACATTCAAAGGGAAGGTCTCCTCCACTCATCATGCAACTGATGCCACATGGAGTAAGTGGGTCACGTTAATTACACAACTGGCTCGAATGGGGAACCTTGATCACCCAAGGATCTTAGCAGTGAACACAGACTGGCCAGAGAGTAAGGATTTCGGAGTATTACCAGAAAAAAAAGAGGTGACACGTGCTGAAGAGTCCCCACCATATAAGTTACCCAAGAATGAGAAGCAATATGCAATGTTCACTGATGGGTCCTGTTGTATTGTGGGAAAGCATCAGATGTGGAAATCTGCTGTGTGGAGTCCCACACGGCAAGTCGCAGAAGCCACTGAAGGACAAGGAGAATCAAGTCAGTTTGCAGAGGTAAAAGTGATCCAGCTGCCTTAAACATGACTGAATGAGAAATGTGGCTGGTGCTTTATCGCTACACTGACTCATGGATGGTGGCAAATGCCCCGTGTGGGTCGTTACAGCAATGGAAGAGGAACAACTGGCAGCGCAGATGCAAACACATCTGGGCTGCTGAATTGTGGTGAGATATTGCTGCCTGACCAGAGAACCTGTCTGTAAAAGTGCACCACATAGATGCCCATGTGTCTGAAAGTTGAGCCACTGAAGAACATCAAAACAACCGTCAGGCAGATTGAGCCACCAAAATTACAGTGTCTCAGGTAGATTTGGACTGGGAACACAAAGGTGAACTATTTATAGCTCAGCGGGCCCATTACTTCATCAAGGAAGGGATACAACATATAGATGACCTCGTGATCGAGGGGTGGACTTGACCATGGACGCTATTGCACAGGCTATTCACAATTGTGAAACATTGCGCTACAATCAAGCAAGCCAAGTGGTTAAGACCCGTGTGGCATGGGGGCAATGGCTGAAGTATAAATATGGGGAGGCCTCACAGATTGACTATATTACATTCCCACAAACCTGACATAGCAAGCACTACGTGCTTACTATGATGGAATCAACCACCAGATGGCTGTAAACATAGGTTGTGCACCATGCCACTGCCTGAAACAGCATCCTGGACCTTGAAAAGCAAGTCCTATGGTGACATGGCACCCCAGAGAGAAGTGAGTCAGATAACGGGACTCATTTCCAGAACAACCTCACAGACAGTTGGGCCAAAGAGCGTGGCATTGAGTGGCTATATCACATCCCCTTTCATGCACCAGCCTCTGGGAAAATCGAACGGTACAATGGACTGTTAAAGACTACACTAAGAGCAATGGGTGGTAGAACTTGCAGAAACTGGGATTCAAATTTAGCAAAGACCACGTGGTTAGTTAACACCAGAGGATCTACAAATGGAGCTGGCCCTGCCCAGTTGAAGTTTTCATACACTAGAGGGGTATAAAGTCCCTGTGGTGTGAATGAAGAATGTGTTGGGGAAAACAGTATTGATTACTCCTGCCTTGGGCAAAGACAAACCCATCTGTGGGCTTTTGCTCAGGGACCTGGATGTCCTTGGTGGATAATGCTGAAGGATGGAAGAGTCCAATGTGTACCTCAGGGAGATTTGATTTCGGGTAAGAATACTCCCATGACGTGAATTGTATGATGTTAATTGCTGCATAACACTATACATCAGACTGACAATCTTCAGTAAGTATCTTTAAGTATCTTTCAGGTTAGTGAAGAATGAACTTCAACAAAACTCAACAAAAGTGCAGCAATGATGGAACCAAAGCTTGTTCCAAGAACTGGTATCCAGCCACCTCCTTGAGGTCAACGCCTTTGACCTGCAAAACATGAGCGGGAGCTACGTGTTCCAGATGCACCATTCAGCAATACAGCACACCAACATGACACTGAATCTTTCCTGCCTGTCCTGATGGAGTCCAAAATCATGGACTCAATGAAGATTTCAAAGGAATGAGATGATGGTATGAACTAAGGGAGAAAATATCTGTGTATATATGTGTGTATACGTATTTCAGGTGGTAGTAATTAGTTGAAGCATGTGGGTACACATGGGTACATGAGCTGAGCATGACATAAATGGTATAGAATAAGGAGTGGAATGTGCTGGGTGAGTCAAGACGGGGTTAATTATTACACTGCCAGGACATTCAGATATTCTATATCATATAAGGTCAAGCTTGAGTATAAAGTCAAGAGAAGCCAGGGGTGCGCTCTCTCTCCTGCTGGCTGGCGGTCCAGGGCAGTCCAGATCGTCTTCTCAACCGCATGGTTTGGTGCTTTTGTATTTTGGGCACGAGTTGCAGTTTTGAGCAGTGAGAAGAGCAGTTTCACCATGAGCTGTGGCCAGGGCAATAGGAGAGTTTCAGCGTGAGCTGCAGTAGGAGCCTGCTCACTGCTGCAGAGGGGTGTGCTGCCGCATGGTGTGACTGCCACGTGGATCGGGTTGTGCTGTGTGCCCATCACTTTTGAAGGTTCTTTCATTATTGTTGTTACTGCTTATTCGTTTTCGGTTTTGTTGTTTTTTTTTTTTTCCTTTGCTGTTCCATTAAACTGTTCTTATCCCAACCCATGAATTTTGCCTTTGTTTTCTGATTGTCCTCTTCATCCGACTAGGGGCAGGGGAGAGGTGAGCAAGCGGCCATGGTTTTAGCTTCTGGCTGGCAGGGGGCTGGGGCTAAACTACGACAGGGCAATACCAGGCAAGTCAATGATGAACAGTGGAATGGCACACCAAAGCTTGAGAAGACACATGACAGTGAGATTCCTCAGACTGTGCCATGAGGTGAAGGGCACAATCAATCACACTTGAAGTGCTTCTACACTGATGCACGCAGCATGAGGAAAAAGCAAGATGAATTAGGAGTCTTGGCCCAATCCCAGGCATATGATATAATTGGCATTAGTGAAACCTGGTGGGATGAGTCATGTAACTGGTGTGCCATGATGGATGGCTACAGGCTATTCAGAAGTGATAGGCAGGGTAGGAGAGGCAGGAGGGTGGCACTGTATGTAGCGGAGGGGCTGCAATGCTTGGAGCCGGCAGTTTGCTATAGCAAAGTTGAGAGCCTCTGGATAAGGATTAAGGGACACAAAAATAAAGCAGAAGTCATTGTGGGTGTATACTATAGGCAACCCAGCCAGGATGACAACACTGGTGAGTTATTCTTTAAGGAACTAAGCAAAGCCTCCAAGTCATCTGCCCTTGTCCTTATGGGGGACTTCAACTTGGCAGATGACAACTGGGAATATCACACAGCTGGCACCAAAAGGTCCAGGAGATTCCTAAAGGATCTGGAGAATAACTTCTTGGTACAGGTACAAAGGGAACCAACCAGGAAAAGTGCCTTCCTAGCTTTGCTACTCACTAACAGAGAGGGTCTTGTAGGAGAAGTGGCAATTGGTAGCTGGCTTGGCCACAGTGACCACAAAGCAGTCAGGTTTGAAATCTATGCTAATGGGAAGAAAACCGCCAGCAAGGCCTAAACTCTAGATATGAGAAGAGTAGACTTCAGGTTGCTCGGAGAACTACTTAGGAAGATTCCCTGTGAAGAAGCTTTTGAAGGTGCTGGGGTCCATCAGTGTTGGTCACTTTTTAAGTACCACCTACCAAAAGCTCAGGACCAGGCAATTCCAAAATGCTCAAAATCTAGCAGGTGAGGCATAAAGCCAGCTTGGTTGAGCAGGGATCTTCTTCTTGAAATATGGTGAAAAAAGAAATTATATGGTCAGTGGAAGAGCAAGGTCAGGCATCATGGGAAGACTACAGAGATGCTGCTCACCACTGTAGGGAAGAAATTCGTGTGGCCAGAGCTCAATTAGAATTGAAGCTGGCCAGGACTGTGAAGGACAATAAAAAAGGCTTTTTTTAATATGTTAATGGCAAAAGGCAAACTAGAAATAACATTGGCGCATTACTCGATGAGCATGGTTACCTTATTAACAGGGACATAAACAAAGCAGAGATATTTAATGCTTTTTTCACCTTGGTCTTCAACACTGAAGATGGACTTGAGGGCCCCCATAACCCTAGGCTGGCGAACCATAGCTGCATGAACAATAAACTCCCAATCAATCTGGAACTTGTACAGGATTTGCTACTCCAGCTAGATCCCTACAAGTCTATGGGGCCTGATGGGATTCATCCAAGGGTACTTAAAGAGCTGGCTGATGTCATAGCAAGACCTCTCTTTGTGATTTTTCAGTGCTTCTGGGAATCTGCAAAGGTTCCAGTTAACTGGAAGCTGGCAAGCTTCCCAATCTACAAGACAGGCAGCAGGGATGACCCTGGCAACTACAGGCCTGTTATTTTCACTTCTGTGACTGGCAAAATAATGGAGAAGATTATTTTGGGAGTTATTGAAAAATATCTGAATGACAACGCAGTCATTGGTTCCAGCCATCACGGTTTCATGAGGTGAAAGTCCTGCATGAGCAACTTAATTTCTTTCTGTGACAAGATTACCCACCTAGTTGACCAAGGGAAGCCTGTTGATGTGATCTTTTTGGATTTCAGAAAAGCCTTTGATACCGTCTCTCACAGTATCATCCTGGACAAGATGTCCAGCATACAGTTGGATAAACATGTGATGCAGCGGGTGAGCAATTGGCTGACGGGCCGGGCTCAAAAGGTTTTATTAAATGGTGATATGTCAGGCGGGTGACTAGTCACTAGTGTGGTTCCACAGGGATCCATCTTAGAGCCAGTACTCTTCAATATCCTGATAAATGACTTAGATACAGGACTTTGGGGAATACTAAGTAAGTTTGCCAATGACACAAAATTGGAAGGAGCTGTTGATACTCTCAAGGGAAAAGGGGCCCTGTAGAGGGATCTGGACAAACTGGAGAACTGGGCAATCACCAACCGCATGAAGTTCAACAAGGGCAAGTGCTGCATTTTGCACCTGGGACATGGCAACCCTGGCTGTACCTAAAAACTGAGGGATGAGATGCTGGAGAGCAGCTCTGTGGAGAAGGATCTGGGGGTTCTGGTCAACGGCAAGTTGAACGGCAGCCCCTGGCAGCCAAGAGGGCCAACTGTGTCCTGCAGTGCATCAAGCAGCCAGCCAGGTGGGGGAGGTGATTGTCCCACTCTACTCTGCACTGGTGCAGCCTCACCTAGAGTGCTGATTGCAGCTCTGGATGCCACAGTATGAAAAGAATATAAAGCTACTGAAGAGTGTCCAAAAGAAGGCTACAAATTTGGTGAATGGTTTGGAGGGGAAGCTATATGAGGAGCGGCTAAAGTCACTTGGTTTGTTCAGTGTGGAGAAGAGGAAACTGAGGGGAGACTTCATCACGGCCTATAGCTTCCTCGCAAGGGGAGGAAGAAGGGTAGGCACAGATCTCTCTGGTGACCAATGACAAAACTCGAGGGTTTTGCAGGAAGACGTGCCAGGGGAGGTTTAGGTTGGATATTATGGAAAGGTTCTTCACCCAGAGGGTAGTGGAGCACTGGAACAGGCTCCCCAGGGAGGCAGTTATGGCTCCAAGTGTGGCAGTATTCAAGAAGAGACAACACAAGCCCTCAGACTCATGGTGTGAACTGTGGAGTTGTTCTGTGCAGGGACAGGATTTGTACTCAAAGATCCTTGTGGGTCCCTTCCAACTCAGGACATTCTGTGATTCTAGGGTCCTCTGAAAAAAATGTTTCCTGGGGGTCATGTATGTTTACACAGGTCATGCCTGTGGGAGCTGGTGATGTCTAGCATGCTTGCTTGTCTTCTTTGCTGCTCCTGAGAACTTTGTCTTTCTAGACCTGGCAGGCTCTGCATTTTAGGTGAAAAAAGGAGCATGGTTGCAACTTTTATAGCTAGAAATTAGAAGAGGCGAACAAGGAAAGCTAAGAGTATTAAGGTTTGGTTAAAAATTATTTTTTGTAAAGCAAGACTCTCAAAGCAGAGAACAAATACATGCAAACACTGCAGCAGATCTTGTACAGGAAAGGGCAAGAAAACCTCTGTGATAAAAAGGTATTCACAGTGATGGCAGTTTTCTGGAATAAGAAGGCTCTTGGACCTTGAAGAACAAGAATGGTCTGAACAGCTATACACCCAAACAGCAGTGCTCTGCTTGGTCATGCCGGTCATCATAGACTCAGCAATGAGTGCCTGAGGCTTTAGGTGGGTGTCTCAGAGGTACCTCCAACCTTTATGGTATCACAGGCAATTTAGCCAACAAGGCTAAGATACTATTATATCAGCCTAGTAACTAAAAGAGCAAATAGGTGCCTAAATGTTACTTAGGAACCGGCCTTCAGTGTCAAATACAAGTCCTGGAGATGTAGCAAGGATTATTCCCTAAGAGTGTCCCCCTGCACTGTAGTAGCTTTCATTCAGGTTGCTAGCAAGGGAAGACTTTGGATAAACTATCTCTGCTGTCACTTGTGTTTCAAAAGGGAGGAAACTCTCCACACTCCTTCATGCCTCTTGTGATGCCCCAGGGTGTATACGCCCAACTCTATGCTCGGCTTCGGCCATAGCTCATGCAGAAATGCTGGGACAGACAATTCGCCACAAAGATTTTTTGCTTTAATTTATCCCCATGTCCTGGAAGTCCAAATCTCCTCCCAATTTTGCATTTTTCCAGTCCTCACATTAATCCTGGAAAAATGTCAAAGAAAACCACAACAAGAGCAGCTGATCAGCTAACCCCAAGTACCAGAGAGAGTAGATTTCCAGTCTTGCTTTCTGGGCCTCTTCACTTCTGCATCAGCTAGGAATAATTACACAAAACTATGATGTAACCTGCACTGAAATCCAAATCTTTTAATTCCCTTCCAGCCAATTGGAACTCACCCCTGATGTTTTCCAGCTCCCTGCTTCTGTGAATGAGAATATATCCATGTAAAAATATGCTTGGATCACCCACTGTGATTTTTTCATCCGGAGGCAATTTGGAGGTTGTTGCTTACAATTAGCCACTTGATCTTTATCAGCTTTTTTCTTAGCCCTTAGAAAGCTGTGTCTCTGGATACAACCCTTCCGGTACTTGGATGGCCTATTTAATTACACAACTGGGCCTGTTTGTGCATGGGATACTGGACTGAGTGAAACCCTAATGATCCTTAACATTCACTTTCTCTGCCAGTGTTAAGAACTAATACTTAGAAAAAGTTCCCCAATGTGTCCCTTGGAAAATATAACAATATCACTCTGCAGAAGACAGCACTATCTGCTATGCTCATTATTATACCATATTACAAAGGAGAGTAAATCACCTTGAGGTGTTCCATTTTGGAGATGACAGCTTTCCAGCTAAATAGGGATAAGCCCAGGCAATGCTGGATGAGAAAGACACTCCAAAGAAACACATATTGCTTCAAAACAACATTTGTGAATGTTCATTAACTGTAACAGGAAAACACCATTTAATGATACAGATTGACTCCAATGTAGCTGACAGAATGGTTTATTCAGCCTTTTGCAGGGATCTGAACTGGATTTCAGAAAGAAAGGAAGATCTGGCATTGCCTGTTTAAGACAAAGAGATGGAAATTACCAAGTGTTGAGGTAAGAGTATAGGGAAATAGACAATGAAAGGAAGTAAAAAGTGGGAGAGTATTAAGGATGTAACATGGCAATTTGATTGGCTGTGAAATGCAGTTTCTGAGCTCTTGAAGAAACTAAAGAGGAGTATGGGAGCCATAACAAAGAGCAAGTGGGATACTGCCTGGTCATTTGTGCCATCATTCCTACCACCTGGGGGCATTCTGCCTTGGCAGTGTTTTGCATCAGCTGCAAACAGCATGTAATCATGCCCACAAAGGGAAGTGTGTAAGGTAGCTTGACTCAGATGTTTGAGTCTAAAATCTTCAAGAAGGAACCAAGTCTTTGAATGAACTTTGCAAGGAAAAGAATGAAACTGTCAGCATTTAAGCAAAATTTCAAAGTAGTTTTAAGGTTACCCCAAAGCACTGCAAGAATGTGCAGTCTGCACCAGAAGCCATGAACAGTGTATCAGTAGTCTTCAGAGAGGACTAGGAGTGGTTAGTGGCATAGATCCCAAACCCTACTCCAGGTCCTTATTTCTTCTAGCTCAAAAAAAAAACCCCAAATATATCTCCTCCCGCTCAGCTAGGTGGCAGAAAACCTGTCCATCTGCAACTTATAACCATATACCAGTCCCCTGTTATCTCTGACCTTTGCACAAGGTGAGGGTGAGCTTGAAGTGCGCCAGTGATGCAGAATGTTTTTTTGGCCTGCATGCAGTTATTCTGTGCTGAAGAGCTGATTTATGCCACACATTAGAGCAGACATGTCAGGGAGACTTAGTCTCCTAAGAGATTCAGTGATGAAATGAGAGGGAAAAGTATCTTTGTCCCATCCAGAATGGTCAGAATACCTGGAATTTAGCTTGGTCCAACCTGTCCTCCTGCAACACTGATTCACTGTTCTACACAGCAAGTCATATCATGGAGAATCCCGTGGATGGTTTTATCTCTAAGGCATGTTAGCAGACTGAGGAAAAAGCTCAGAATTGTTTTCAGCTGGGGCAAATGGAGATTCCCTGTGAATCCATCTAATGTGGTTTAGAAATACACCTCTTTTCCTGTGGCAGGCCTGTCCTTGGATGGATTACTTTAACAGACAATTTCTGATTTGTTTATATTATAGCAATATCTGGGGCTATGCTCTGGGCAGAATACCATGTTTTTTTACCAGACATGTTTCACTTCCTGAAAAACTTAAAAAACTGTCTAGTTAATAGACACTGAGAAAATAACAAAAGGATAAGAGAGGAATCGTCAATAAAGCAGATGTCTTGTCTCTTTCAGCCTTGCTGTCATCTACACTCACTCATTGGGGTTTCAAAACACTATAAAAATATAATGAATATGATGAAAATATACCAAACACTGCTAAGTGGTATGAGCAACTTCCTCTCAGAAACCGTATGATTTGCTCAATCCAACAGTCATAGTGACAGAGCTGAAAGAAAGAGCAGTCCTAGAGACCAGTTTTCTGCAGGATGATTCACAAGCAGCAGTTGTTTAGTGATTGCTTCAGACATATGTAGCGATTTCCATCCTCAGCCATCAACCTAGTTTTGCTCTTAGGTGTTTCTGTTCTCCTATGGGGCATCTTGGCTATTTGTATAACAGGAGCCGAACAGCTTTAGTTTATCACTCAGTGAATCAAGACAACTCAAAACTGATGTTAGGTTACCTCTAAGTACCAGAAATAATGTTTGGTGGTTTGGCAGTTACTGTGTGAGCAGTTCCAGCACCCTTCTAACTAAGGGAGAAAACTCCAGGAAATATACTGAAGTGAAAACTGGTAGCAGAAATCTTTACCTTCATCTCAAGCCAAGCCCTTCAAATTCACACACTAATCACTAAACAATACAGATCTCATCTCATAAACACATGATGTTCCTGGAAAGGAGTATACTGTGGGGCAGTATGGGGCAGCAAGCATAGTGTCCTAGCAAATGTCTAGCTAGTATCACAATGTTCTTCTGATCACATCAGGAGAAAAATAGGGCATTATCCCACCAGAACTGAACTCTGAAGGTGACTTATTAAAAACCTCTCTGAGGAATGCAAGTACTATTATCTTACTTAGCTTTGCAGAGACAGTGGGTCAATGAATGTATGACTGTATGACTGCACTGGCCATGTCTTCATGGCTGTAATAAGATTCATAGCTGTAATAAGCTATTTTCCACTGGAAAGAATAAGCAAAAGCCAACAAACAACCAAAAGTCCAGGCCAGAGTGGCAGGAAAGAGCTCAGGGGCATTTGGTTATATCTGAAGTTCTCTGCATTATCTCACCCTGTCTGAACTAACTGTCCTTCTGAATACGGTCTTCTCATAAAGAGCAGTTTAACCAAGTAATAGTGCTCATGGCACAGGTAGTGATACTATGTTGCCTCTCAGAGGGAGTCCCAGGAAGGTCCTGGAGAACAAGCCACCTCTGAGAGCATACTGCCTGTGTTCACACTACAGAATTGCTGCATGGCAGGCCAAAGGGTAGTTCTGGCTTAAGCTGTAGCCTGTAGCTCCTAATGGGTCTGCAAAATATGAGAACTGCCACATTCCAGTTAAAAGTTTTTGCTAGTGTGTGGGTTTTAAGGCAGGTAAACCCTTGGATTGTGATAGTGAAAAAAGGCCACTAGCCTTTACTCTTTAGCAGCTCCAGGTATAGATGTGCTTTGGTAGAAGAAGGAGTTGTGTTCTTATTTCCCATCCTATACACACAAGCCTATAGGGAGGACAGTAGAAATGTGATGGAAGAAGAGTGGCATTAATCTCATCTCTTTGACAGAAGTGGGGAAGAACTCCATCCGTTTAAAAAAGCTGTAATAAGCTATTTTCCACTGGAAAGAATAAGCAAAAGCCAACAAACAACCGAAAGTCCAGGCCAGAGTGGCAGGAAAGAGCTCAGGGGCATTTGGTTATATCTGAAGTTCTCCACTGTAATCACGCAATGTAGGCATAGTCTAACACATGTGGGCTGCAAATGGCACAATATATACCAGTGATTATAGACAGTGATTATGGCACTCCTTGAAACCTACTAGTGAGAATCTCTCTGGCAAAATGTAAAAAAACCTCTGAGCATTCCCTTAGAAGACTCTGCATTAGATGTCCATGGTTAGGTAAGAAAACTAGGTTTAATGTCCAGAACCTTTCATCAGTGCCTCATCCTCGATGCTGCTGGGATTAAAACTCAAGTCTAGCCTATGCCAAGCACTGACAGCTGGGGTCATTTCTCCTATAGCAGAAATAGGCAGGGGGTGAGGGAATGCTAATGCTTTCTCCCTGTCTTAAATATCAGCCAGTCCATTAAGGGTGAGGGCATCCCTAAGAACCTGCCCAAGTCACAATTGTATGTGGCCAAGAAGGATGGAAGGAGATTATATCAGCAGTGAGGAAGGGCCTGAAAACTATATTCAGAGGCCTGCTGGAACAAGTAAGGCCAGCCCTAGCAACATCAAAGCCTACAGCAAGGAGTTAGGTTATACGCTTAGTCAGTTGGATTAGACCTTTCATTAGGATGCAGAACAAACTTCTTCTTGGCAGACAGGAGCAAGAAACAGAATAAAAATGGAAATCAGATCTGAGCCCTGAAATCCTCATTCAGCACGAGTTCCTCTTGTTTGCATAGGAACTCTAGTTTGCCTGGCTTTGTTTGAAATAAAGATAACAGGAAATTTCAAGGCAGAATGAGGTCAAGGTCCCTTGCTTTGGGACCAGCAAGCCCTGGGAGAACTCTTGAGTCAGAACACCCTGTCCTAGGAGGAGGGCAAGCAGAGGGGGAGAGCATTTGCCATGGCATGTCAGCAGTATCCTCTCTCTAGAGCTGCATCTTCAGCAGGCAAGCTCAACAGTGAAACTTTGGAAAAGACTTTCTTAGTTTGAGTTGAACAAGTAGTTGTCAGGCTGTCATTGACACTCTGATACTTGAGTGGATGCTTTTAGCATGCAGGGAAAGAGGATGAGGCCACTAGTCAGCTTGTTAATTTTTCCCTAACATGCTTATTTTGATGAAGTTGCTGTTCTGTTTCAGGGTATTGCAGGCTAAGAGAACAAGATGATCTGGTTTTGTTGTTGCTTTTATTTTTTTTAAATGCCTGTGATTGCAGGATTATTTGCATTAAAATCCACAGAAAAGCCTGAGTTTTACCTCAATCATGTCAGCATGGTTAAGGGGTCACTGGGAGGGGTATGCAGGGGTGCTGAAAATTCAGTTTAAGATCAGAAAGAAGCTCAAGCATTTAAAACAGGAATTAGTTTTCTCTGCTTCCTCTATCATCATAACAAAGCATGCTTATGTGTAAGAAGCTATTTGTTGCTGGTCTCTAGGACTTTATTGTGTTTTAGAGCAGAAGAAAGAAGGAAAGATGTCACTCTATTGGTTAGCATTTGCTTTAGAATTTCGTATGTTTTTTAAAAACAGTCTCTGGAGTGAAATCAGACATATTTAGATAAAATATTTCTTGCCCTGAAACAGGACTGATAGAAATATTAACAACTGTTAGAAAGATAGATGCCTGCATTTCACTTCATGCTGTTGAAGCCTTTAAATCACTATATTAGCCCCTCAAATGGTAAACAAAAAGACAATTTCCTAGCTACCATAGTAGAAAACAGACTGCTATTTATAAGCCACCTGTGCCTTTAATTATTTTATTAATATCGCAAATTGTAACTGACAGAGCAATCAGGGCTGAATATTACCCCAGGAAAGTGGCTTGACTAATGTTGATCATCCTGTTAAATAGATGGAATTCAGTTTAACAGAGGAAAAAATAGGCTCCTTGTGGTTTATCTCATTAGGGGGATTTTCATTATTCCAATGGTGATTCCCACACGTTTAAACTGAATTTTGTAATGGACAAAAAGACAGAGCTGCATTGGAATGGTGAGGGACTTAGAAGATTTCTGATTCTGTCATGAAACGTCAGTTTTTGAATTTGTTTAATTTGGCCTTATCCTTCAATAAGATAATCCCATAGTCTTCCTTCCTCTGAAGTATGTCCCTTGGATTACTTTAAAACCCTCGAATCTCTCTGGATACCTTCTGTTGCACCACCTCAAATCTATACACACTTAATATTAAGGGGCTCTAATTCTCTTCTCTCTTATACTTACTTTTCATCAACATAAATCCATTGACATTAACAGGACTGCAGCTGACTTGCTCCAAGAAAACCAGACGGAAAGAATTAGACTCATAGTGTCCAAAGTCAGATTAAATATTCTAAAAGTGACCATTTAATGATTATTTTCTGCAGAAATGAATTAATTTCCCTTGACTATACCTTACAAGACAGCACTGTTGCTACAAGACCTAACAGGCAGAAAGATTCTGAGCATGACACAATCTGCCTTTAATATTTAAACTGCAATGCTGTTCAGGAAACTACATGACTAATTTTTAAAGAATTACAGCCACAGATATTTTTTCCAGTTCTTCCATTTGTGCTTAAAAAGCAAATCAAACTTCAATTTTCTGCCTTTTCCCCCCAAACACTGAGAAATACTTAGGACACCTTTTAGCAAAACTAATGGAAATACCTCAAGAAAAAATTATTTTAAGACAGAGAGAACACAGATTTGCCACCATGTTTTCCCACTGCAAGGTTTGCTATTCACATACAAAGAAATTAAAAACAAAAAACAAAAACAAAAACAAAACCAAACAACAGTCGACCTTTAATTATGTTATGGGAGGCAGCAATATAGGTGCTGGAAAAAAATACTTCCTAGCATAAGCAAAAGTTAAGCATAAAGCCACAAACATAATAAAGTACCAGTATTTTATCCACCTAAACTTTTCTTTCACAAATCAAACTACAGGATTCCTGTAAAGTTAAAAATCTTACTGTATATATTTTTAAGTGTCTCCTCCCTTTTATTCTGTTACTACCCATACCCTTCATTGTTTACAATAAGACAGAAGTCTCTCATCCTATTGGTTTTTGGCTTCCTCCTCTGTTGTTTGCTGTGTGTGCTGCATGTGTGAAGTTCCTACACTGAAATTACAAAAGAAAACTAGTAAAAGAAAGTGAGCATCATTTGTTGCCTTGACTGTGGCATGGAGCCTGCAAAAGCTAGGGTTGAAGTTTGCTGGAAATTTCATTAATTTTAAATTTAGGTTGATTCTGAACCAGACTGGAAGATTTTATTTTTTAAACTCTTTCCTAAAGACAGGAATGGAACTAATCTCACCGAGCAGTTGCAAAGAGCTGAGCATTTGCAAAGAGCTTGGGAGTTTCCAGTCCCTAAATGACCTGCTAACAACTACTACTTAGCAGAAGAGCCAGCCACATTAGCCCTGAGGTCAGAAACTCTCAATTTTCAGCAACTCCTTCCCTACAGAAGAAATACCAGGAATCTGCAATCTGGCAGAATGTGGCATGCTGTTCAGAACCAAAACTTTTTCACACTTACAGAAAATGTAAAACTACCTCTTCTCTGGTCTGCTGGGAGAAGAGTCAAGTCTTATGAGCTGTTTCTGGATCTGTAGAAATTGAAAGGTCTCTTTGAAGATAAACTGCTAAACTAATGTATACCATGATTAAGTTACAAAAGATGTACCCATCATTAACCAATTGAAATGATAAATGCTTTCTAACCACCTGCAAAAAGAGGGGATATTTTTCAGGTTTTAGATCCTTCTGCATGACAAGAGGGAGAGAGAAAATTAAGTAATACATTGTTTAGAAGCAGAGTGCTTAGCCTATGTTTGACTAGTAATTAATAGATGTATTGTAAGTAACAAACTAATTATAACTAACTTAATAAAGTATTTTTTAGTATAGATATATCGTATGTTAAAAATTTCCCCAAATTGTAACTAATACGTAATAGTAGTGTGAATATAAAGAACACAAGTGCGTTCAGTCATTGGAGCACTTATGGAGAATAATTCCCAGAGCTCCCCAGCGCTGTCAATACAGAACACCTGCTTAGCAGTATAATTGACTTTTGCTGTTAAGTTTATTTCTCCATTTCATCTTATCTCAAAATGATCCATACAAGGAGGTCACTCTGATTTAACTCCCTCAATGAAGTAAAAACAATTACAGGACAGAAATCCACTCCTGACAACAGCACATGTGGGAAAATATTTTGGTGAGGTTTGGTGTGTATTGGCTGTTCTGACACAGAATACAAAACTCTGGAAGCAGCCAAGGCATTGTGTGCCTTACAGCCAGAGTAATGCCACAGCAGGGCACAGTAAGCCATGCTTTCTGCCTTAGGTCAAATATGATCCCAAGTGGATTTCACTAGTATCACCAAAATCCTCTAGGGTTAGCTGGAGCTCTAGCTCAGTGACTTTAAATATTGCACAATGCTCCTTTCAGCTAGTAGAGATGATATAGCCTTTCTTATAGTATATACTACACAGTTCTTACTCCTTCTTGCTCTTTCCAGACCTGCTAGGTGAAGACATTAGCTCAAGCATGAAGAATTAAATCACTAGAACAGACAATATATTTGAACTCATTTGAACCGAGTTATTTTACAATTTGCTTGGCAGCACAAAATCAAGTGTGTGACTATACATACAGTGAGGACCACCAACACAGATGTGGACAGAATCTACCCTTTTCCAGTTTTTTTTTATTCCAAGTCTCTGTCATTCTTGGTGCCAGAAATCTATCTTTCAGGTGGCTGTAGTGAAGACAAACTTCTTAGGTCTGGCTCCGGTTAGAGCATCAAGCACAGGCTATGTGCTTTTAGAAGAGAACAGCCGATCCACACACTGGAAAATAGCAGGTGGTTATATCTCTGTCTGATAAGGCTAGTCCATTACAAGATTTCTTGTGTGCTGTTTCCCAGCTCCAATTCTATTTTACTTTTTTAAACACAGATACAAAGCTCAGTGCAAATCTTCATAAACTGCAAGCAACGTGTCTTTAAAAATGCCATAGGAAGCTCAGTGCATTCTCTGGCACTGGGTCTGACCTAACCTACATCTCATTGACACTTCTAACAATTAATGGCCTACATCAGTGACAACCCTGAAGGCTGGTCATACATACAGTGCCCGTACTCACAGTTTTCACAGCGATTCCCCGTATAGCCACCCAGACAGGCGCATTTGTAGGTACTGCTGCTTTTGTCTAGAATGCACGTTCCATCGTGAAGACATGGAGATGAAGAACAAGCTATAGAAGAAAAGCAAGATGGTCATGGTGTCTCATAGGATGGAGGTCCTGTCAATTTTTTCTCATGATGCTTGTGTCTTGTGGTAAATTACATATTCTGTTTAAAAGTTAGGAAGACACAGTAAAGGGCCTAATGCATGTCAAAAAGACTTTCGTTCTTCTTTCTTACTTCCTGGAGAGGGGATCTTATAGGGATAGGAAGTTCTTTTCCCAGCATTCGCCACTTACTCTTACCATTTTCCTTTAACTGTATTCAAGTGGTGAGAAAGGTTTGTGGAAGAAAAATTATTTACAGCGAGCTCCAACAGTGTTTAGAGCCTAAATTAAAGAAGTTTAATATCAACCTACATTTCTCCTGCCATTAACCTCAGAGTTTAGGGATAAATTCTGGGATTCATGGTTCTGGTGGGTTTTTTGAGTCTTAGATCTTGTCATCCCCTATCTTCGGAGTTGCTTTGCCCCTGAGGAGCACTTCTTTGGTGCTGGGCTCAGGAAGTTCTGAATGGTCATGGTGACCCTAGGTCTGCCAGGTAAGCTCTTGCACACCACAAGTCTATCAGTGACACAGATCAAACCATACATATTGGCATAAATTAGTATCAGAATGTGTAAATGTACCATTTCATATCAGCAAATTCCACTGTGCAATAACACACACTTTTTTTTTTTTTTTTGTGCCTGCTCTAAGGGGAGGGAGGTGAGTGGAACATATTTTACTCTCAAAAAACAAAGAAATCATTTCCATTTAGATTATTTTCCAAGCAGAGTGTGGGTTTTAGCAGACAGGAAGTAGAGCCAAAATCTCAATATTTAGACCCAGTTTAAGATTCAAGTAACTTCAACGCCTGAGGTGTTCAGGATCCGATGCCCTGCTTCAAGTCCATCTTAACAAAACAAGAATCCACAGCAAAGTTCACATCTGGATCCATATCAGCAGTTGAGTTCAGTTTCAGCTCACATTGACTACACAACTTGTTCCTTGCCATCTTAAAGAATTATCCTAGCATGCCTGATGACTTATGGATTAAACTTTGAAATCAAAATTGCTAAAAAGGTCTGCATTCTAATTAATTTAGAGATTGTCTTTGTCCTTCCATGCTAAATACACTGATTACTTTGGTTATAACAGAAATATGAATCTTTGTACCAGCTGTTGAGTGCTGCAACCACAAGCAAGCAGCCTTGGGGGATCTATGGTGAGGCTGTGTACTATTCACAGAATCACAGAATCACAGAATGTTAGGGATTGGAAGGGACCTCGAGAGATCATCTAGTCCAATCCACCTGCCAGAGTAGGAACACCTAGGTGAAGTTACACAGGAAGGCATCCAGGAAGGTTTTGAATGTCTCTAGAGAAGGAGACTCCTCCCTGAGTACCCTGTTCCAGTGCTCTGTCACCCCCACCGTGAAGAGGTTCCTTCTCAAATTTAAGTGGAACCTCCTGTGTTCCAGTTTGTACCCATTGCCCCTTGTCTTATCATTGGTTGTCACCAAGAAGAGCTTGGCTCCATCCTCATGAAACTTACCCTTTACGTATCTATAAACATTAATGAGGTCACCCCTCAGTCTCCTCTTCTCCAAGCTAAAGAGACCCAGCTCCCTCAGCCTTTCCTCATAAGGGAGATGCACCACTCCCTTAATCATCTTTGTGGATCTGTGCTGGACTCTCTCCAGCAGTTCCCTGTCCTTCTTGAACTGAGGGGCTCAAAACTGGACACGATATTCCAGATGCGGTCTCACCAGGGCAGAGTACAGGGGGAGGAGAACCTCTCTTGACCTACTAAACCACCCCCCTTCTAATACACCCCAGGATGCCATTGGCCTTCCTGGCCACAAGGGCACGGTGCTGGCTCATGGTCATCCTGCTGTCCACCAGGACCCCCAGGTCCCTTTCCCCTACTCTGCTCTCTGATAGGTCGTTCCCCAACTTATACTGGAATCTGGGGTTGTTCCTGCCCAGATGTAAGACTTTACACTTGCCCTTGTTAAATTTAATTAAATTTTTCCCTGCCCAACTCTCCAGACTGTCTAGGTCTTGGTGGATGGCAGCACAGCCTTCTGGTGTGTCACCCACTGCTCCCAGTTTGGTGTCATCAGCAAACTTGCTGACAGTGCACTCAATTCCCTCATCCAAGTCATTGATGAATATATTGAATAATACTGGTCCCAGTACTGACCCTTGAGGGACTCCACTAGATACAGGCCTCCAACTGGACTCTGCCCCATTGACCACAACTCTCTGGCTTCTCTCCTTCAGCCAGTTCCCAGTCCATCTCACTACCTGATCATCCAGTCCACACTTCCTCAATTTAGCAGCAAGGATACTGTTACATTTAAAGCATTCTCTCTGCTGCAGTCCAGAATGACAGATATCACAATCAGCAGTTTTCCTTGCAAAGACTTCGCTTGAAGCACAATCTTTGTGTCTTACATCCAGATGGCTAACGACAAGAAATATACAGATAACACATATGGATTTATCCGAAGGTTGCATGTGGCGATGTAATAGCAATTAATACACGGCTGGGCAATTAATATCTTCCAGGTCTCATTGAAGATTAATATCTGACTAAGGACAGTAATTCATTTGTTAAAAGGAATATGTATGTGGCAATTATACTGTATCAAACTAATGTAAAAACTGAGAAAGGGAAGGAGAAGCAGAAGAGCCTGTATAGACTGATATTTTGTAGTCACTGGTTTGAAGCCAGTGAACTTTCAGCTTTGCCCTTGTCCCAGCCTTATTTCATCATTCTGTAAAAGTAAGCACGTCAAGGGAGCAGAGGAAGTGCCAGATACTGTCCTTGAAAACACTTGATACTCAAGAGCACAAAATATTTTTCTTTTTAAAGAAGTCTTGTTTTCCTGGCTTCAGTCAAACAACATGGGACAGTACTACAAAAGGTTAAAGCCCCTATGTTGTTTCAAAAATCGCTAGCTTGGAGTTACAGAAAATAAAGCATAATTGAAATTCAATGACAAGCTTTCATTTAACTAGATCCAACATACGTTTAATCCCTAAGAGACTCTGATGCTTTTTCATCTGCCCCTCATCCTTCTCATCTGAAGTCTGTTGAGTGACTTCTAGTCACTCATGCCAATTACTGTTTTCCATTTGACACTTGGTATGGGATGGGACCCAATACCTGCTTCCAGACAAGGTAGCACAGCAGGTTGTGTGGTTTTGTCCTTTAATAACTACACATGCAGTGTCTTTTCCTAAAGGGAATATAGGCTTTGCAGCATATTTTGTAGCAATCAAAACCTTTCTGGCAGTTAAACCGGTGACCTCTGTACAGTCAGCACCACTGCTTCAGCAAGCTATGACTTATAAGACAACACAGAGCTCAGAGTAAAGGAAGACAGGAAGCAGTTCTGTTGTGACAGCACAAGACATTTCTTCAGTCCTCTCCATTACATCACTAAGGTGCTGGGGATATCAGATCAGCTCTATGGCCTGGTCCACGAACTGTAAGCACAAGTGCTGCTGCTGTTCTCACCTGCAGCACAGGAAATTGCTCTAGCAAGCCTTGTGCAATCTGTGCCAGGTACCTCAGCTTTTCCATAGTGCTGTGTACAGAGGGAAATTTCAGGAGAAATGCTTCAGTTGGCAATGTGCTGTCAGAGCTTTCAATCCTGTGCTACCACTACTTTCAATTCTATGCTGCCTCATGCACACCAGATTCTTTCTCTAAACTGTCCTGCTGGCCAGGTTAATGCTTCACATAAAAAGACACTGGGAGTGTTTTAAAAGCCTTTCACTGCAGCCACACATTAGGCCAGAACAGACTCATAATAAAGTGCACAATAAGACCTCACAGACTCTAAGAAGCCCTTTGCAACGTGCTCTGTGTGGATTATGACACCCAGCCTCAGAATAACTACAACTGAAAATGGGGCGGAAATAAAGTGCTCAACAGTATACAAGTATCAAGCGTTCCTTGCTGGGCAGAGAAAACAGAATCGGTTCAGCTTGCACTACATGAAAAATGTTACTTCCCTGAGTGCAGGCAGCCCTTATGCAACATAGCCTGCACCACATTCATTTGTTCTATATCACCTATTGTCTTGCAAGCCAGGTGAACTATCAATAGCTACCTGCTCCTGCTATGTTACTAACATAACTAATGTAACATTTGAAGAATAGGGAAGGCTAAGAAATGGCATAGGCACTACATCCAGCAGTATGCACATTTCAGATTGCTAGTTACACTCCTGGTCATTGTTAACAGCTGATCCATTGTAGGTTTTTGTATTACTTCCTGAGCCAGATATACCCTGGATGACCTCATGAAATATGGGTCATCAGGATGTGCAGAAGACAACTTATGGTGAGTCACAGATCTTGCAGGGTTTCTGTAAGGCAAAGCAGCACATTCTGATCAGCCCTCTGTGCCAGGAGTACTGTAGATTTGATCAAAATTCCCTACATAGCTAAACAAGGAAGATCCAGGAAGAGCATAGAGGCTGCTTCAAATGCAACAGCAAAATGAGGAGCCAGCTACACTTTCAATGTTATTTTGCAGCCAGAAATAAATGATGGAAAGCAGTGTGGGAGACTCAGGCACTGAGTACTAACAAAAACACAGGAATTCTGAAGCTCTGCTTCTGACATTCATAGCACTGAGTTAATCACAGAATGGGAAATGCCTTTTCTCAAATAAAATAATATGTCCTTTGTACACACTTTTTTAAAGCCTTAATGGTATGATATGTGAGCCAACACAAGAGTCATCTCAGGGCATTTTCACTGAGCTAATTATTATGCTTTGCATCGGGTTTTTGCTAATTGAGACAGTGACTCTACTCCTGCACACAGCATTAAGCAATTCTACAATTACAGATACACATGCCCCTTCCTCTGTTTCCTTCTGTGCCCTTAGTTTTCAGATTCAAACAGAAAAGTCTCTCAAAACAGCAGATTTCCTGTGCTGGCTGATGTCCTTGTTCCTCACATGGGTAGAAGGAATTTGGTCTTTGTTAGAAGAGTCTCATATTCTCATGCCATCTGACAGCTTTTGAATCTTCCTTGCACTGACTTTGTGTAAGTTGCTGTTGGTAACACAGCATGGAAGTTTTTAATGAAGCAATGGAGGGAGAGAGACTAGTGAAACCGAATTAATGAGAATGATGGCATGTTCCACTTCTGGATTATTTTACCTGTAATTTCTTCGAAGACAGCATGAAATCCATCAAAGTTCTTGGATCCATCAGACTGGAAGAAGACATGGAGTGAAGACCCAGTGCTTCGGATGGGAGGCGGCCTCTCATTTCCACAGAATTTCTTAATTATTCGGCTGTCCAAATTGTCCCCATCACGGACCTCCACATAGTCATACTGGCACATGTAGTCAAATTCCAGGCTCAGCATGTAAAATCTTGGGGAACAAGGACACAGTCAGACTGCATACTCTGCACCCTGACTCTGACATTTAGTTATGTTAGTGCCTCCCCTCCCTCAGTGAATCAACAAGTCCCTAATTACATGAAGTCCCTCTTGCTTCATCTCAATTTTTGCATCATGATCCTTGGAATCCAACTCCACTCTACACAGTTGCTCCACGAGAATATTTAAGTGGCAGAAAAGTGAAGTCTAAATTGAAGTCATACAGTCTGCTCACATGCACCAGGTTCCTAACCACATTACAATATTAGGACTTTCATCTAGGGTCAGACACTTTAGAGGGCATATTTCTATCATGGCTGTTTGCTAAAAATTGTTCTAAATGAAGTTCTAAGTACTGAAAGTAACAGTATCAAAGACTAAGGCTTAAAAGCTATTTACTTTGTGATGTTCAGAAGTTGGCAATTAGAGGTACAAGGAAAGCTTTGGGGTATAACAAAAGCAGAAATAGGTAGAGAAAGAGAATCTGAAACACTACAGCACATTTTGCATTAGAAAGCAAAATGGTAGTAAATCCCCAATGTCTAGCACTTGTCCTTCTTTTGAGGGCAGAAATAAGGGACTGGAGTTAGTGCAGAAAGGAAATGTTTAAAACCTTTTCCCACAATGTCTGTATTTCCTAGCTTTGATCCAGTCACTGTGTGAGGCTCTTGTTCGTTAACAGCAATGTTATATGATGCTGTTTGAATTCAGTGGGGCACAGTGCCAAAGCCTCCCACCAGAACATGAACGAGAAACAGAGTGAGAAACACCAAGTGCCTCTGGAGAATAAGCAATGGCCAGGGGTGCCTTGGCACAGCAGATGAGAATGAGAAGATTTGGGCCTGGGAGTGGCCATGCTACTAACTGTTCAGTAGAACATTTTATAAATGAAACTGGTTGTGTACTCAGTCTTCCTGAGAACTTCTAAGGATGCAGACACGTGTATTTAGGATTAGGCTAAATGTCCCACACTGCCTATTCCATCATGGGCCTAGTGATTTGCAAAGACTGCATTTTCAAACCAAAGAGGTGAGACAAATTTCAGATCTGCTGCTGGATCTCATGATCTGAAAACACAAGACTATACCGGAGTCTACTTCCTGCTCTTCTCTTCTTGGGACTCAAGCCCCCAGGTTAGAGAGGCCCCCTGTTATGTGAAATGACCTTTCTTTGGCAACTTGAGCTACTTAAGAGGCCTCTTCACTCAGTAACCTTTGTTCAGGCCATATGGTTGGTTTTAGAGCATCAGGAGTACACTACATAAAGAGAAATGAATGGGCAGTCGTAGGAAGCTATACCAATGGAGCAGAGCCCTTCATTTTTAAATCATATAGTGGAATGTAGAATAAGAAAAAAATAACATCTGCTTTTAATATGCATTACAGTGAGATCAATTCAACTTAGCTTTGCGTAAAATGCATGAGTTGAATTCTACTTCTGTCAGGTTTGCCAGAGACTCACAGGCATTAGGTTATACACTACATCTTCAAAACATTCTTTCACTGGTGGATCATACCCCAGGGACATACCCTCATGGAAATTATAGAGCAATACAAATTAACCCATTCATCCTTGACACACTTTTCAGGCTAAAGTTTATCCTGACTCAATCCTAAAAATATCTACTGGTTCTCTGAATTGTTACATTTCTGATTAAAATTAAGCATGTGTGTAAGTACAAAAGGAAAATTTCTGGGATGCCCACCATGTAATGGGAGCAGTATTATTTATACATGTAAAGTTAAACTCTGTGTAGCAGTGTGTTCCTGAATAAAGAATATCAAGAGATACACAGAGTGAAGGCACAGAACGAAAGAGCCACACACAGAATATTTGTTTTAGCTGTTTGCTTTCCCTGCTTTAAAAAATGATGAAAACAGAGTGGAAGATGTAAAAGGCATGGGGGTTCTGATTTGCATTTTATTTAGTATATCACAGCATTGAAGCAGATACACTGACGGATGACATGGAAGACCATGATTAAGACTCAGAACTGGCAGGCCAGGAAACCCGCCAAAGCTTTTCAAAACCTCTTGGCTACAGCCCAGTCGATGGGACCCTTTACAAACCACGAGGTCTATTACTGTTTAAATCACAGGTACAGACATGCCAGGAATGTCAGTTCCCTCACCTGTGAAACTGTAATTATGTCATAATTCTCTTGGATATTATGAAACTAAGCATGCTAATTTAGTGCTACATGTCACCAGACACAAAAGGGAATGCAAAGTATTGTACTGATTTCATCTGTGTCTGCAGTGTGAGTACATTCACCGACTATTCTGAAGAAAGCTTCTAGCTGAAGGAAAATATTTAAAACTGCATTTCTGCTGAGGCATTAAAGAAAACTATTTAAAGTTGTGAGATACTTCTACTGTGGTGTGACAACCCTGACATGGCTCAGGCTGAGGGAGCCTATGTGTCACAAGCCAAAGAAAAAACAAGGCTGGAAAAAAAACAAAGAAAACAAACTACTGCCACAATCTGGGTACCATTTATCAAAACAGCTGTGCTTAAACAACTCCCAAAGGACTGTGTGGCACAGCTTGAAGCAAAGGAATATTTATCTGTGCTCGTGAGAGTTTTACTCTCCCAGTCCTGTGTAAGCAGAGACAAACCACTTTGTTCCCCTTCTGTATCACATTGTCCACATCTCTGCCCTTGCAAGCCATCAGAGCAACAGGAAATGGGATTTTTGCACAGAGAAAATGAAGAAATGAGTTCTTTTGTTAGCAGTTGTGCTGATTCAGAGCAATGTTGGCCGTGCACTACTGCTGGAAGCAGAGTTAGCACCCACAGAGGGGATCAGTGTGTTTATATGAAAATACAGTGAAAGCAATGGATTTAGCATGGACGGCAGACCCAGGAGGAAGACTATTGTGGTCTGCTTAGTTGTACCTGCCCTTCTGTGTAGGAATGGCCTAAAGGAGAAGCTTTAGGCTAAATGTACCAGTTTTCCACAGTATCTAACTGCTGAAGTACCTCAATGGCCAGCTTTGAGGTGCTCCACTTTGAAAACCTTGGCTCATTCAGAACACACTCCAGGGTTGCTTAATGTGAGGTACATATAGCTCCTCATGTTCTCTATTTGCCTTGGAGGCTTCCTCCTATGCCTCCTGACTTGCAGGGTGGCAGGATTAAGTGTGGACATTCAGGACAGTTCCTGATCTTTCCCTAGAAGTGCTGTATCACCTGCTGGGATCTTTAGGCACCCAGACATCAAGCTCAGCTCAGGCTGAGCACAGGGCTTTAGGCTTCTCCAGTGCTGCCCAGCTGAGATAAATGCAGTTGCTGACAATAGAAGGTTGGTAGCTCACGCTTCCCTCTTGGAGATTTTCACAGTTGTAATGTAACATTATGTCACAACAAGGAGATGCCTAGTTTTGTGTTTGTTTAACTGTAGGAAGGATGGACACAGGGAGAAAGAGAAAGGCGCTCTCTGAATTATGCCCCTTATATTAAAGTTTTGCATCTTCTGGTAACAGCAAAGGGAAACAGAGTGAACTGTACAGATCTCATGTGAGACTAGCATATTCCTAGCATGCGAGAGGCTCTCAGAGTCCAGAATGGAGGTCTGATCTATTGAAAGAGTTAGTACATCTGTTAACTTACTTCACAGCACTCCTCATTCCCCTGCCTTGAGAATGGATGAAAGTCTCCTTAGTGCAACCACAGTAAGTACTGCTGTTCTATCTAGTGTCCTTTGTTAAAACAGCCTTTCCTCCCTTTCTTTTACCTTGTGCTTGGTGCCACTTGGCTGTCAATTCTACACAAAGATAGGTGCATTCACTAGTGATTGTGCATGCACAGGATCCATTTCCACTGCCACACCCACCCCCACAAGAATGAAGACGGTGACAGCTGTAGATCCTGAAGCACTTCTTAAGACTTACAATTGACAAAGCCTTGTTCAGAAATGTAAAAAATACCAGATTACCACCTCCCTGAGCTTGTGCTGTGCAAATCATACACTGATTTGCATCAGTGCTATATCTTTTAAAAACAAGGTAAGTACAGCTCGTACCACCAGGGACTGATGCAAAGTTGTGTCATGAGAAAAAATCTCCTCCACACAGCATTACTCCCATGTGTCACCTACACATTTCTCCAGAGTCAAGAGTCTCCAACGTTATCCAGGCAATAACTGCAACTGCTGATAACTACACAGTAGGCTTGCATTTGCAAGTCTGAAAAAAGGCCATTAATCTGGGAATGCCACAAGCTATTCTATTCAATTGATTTATCTTCTTCTCATTAAATATTAAGTCTTTCTTTAAACATACAGGAAGAAATCTGTTTGTGTATCTAATATAGTTCTTTGGCCTGGGCTCCAAAGCTGGTGAAATACTGATGTGAAGGCTTTAGCTACTGTTTTTATTATATTAGCTAGTGGGTTTTGAATACAATCCCCTGCCAAGCTTCCTGCTGCATGTGTGAGCTCCCTGCTACATACACATGAAAAGAGTATTAATTACCCCAGCTGGGGGCTCTCCTGCAATAAGCAGGATACCCAATCAAGAACTGTAAGCCTGAGTCAGCAGTGACAGGTTAACAGGTCTAAGCACACACACATCAGAGGACCAATGACTTGCAGGAGAACCAATCACATCCTCCAGACATAAGAATGGTAAAGTGAACAACTGAGGCTAGTAGTGAACAGGGCTGGTAAAAGGTTAGAAAGCAAAATAAGAGAGGGAAACTGTTTGCTAAATGCAAGGTAGGTCCTATCAGCAAATCTCTCCTGGCGTAAGTCATCATATCAAAATGTTCCTACAGCTTTTATTCAAAGAATATCTCAGTTCAGCCTAGTACATTCTTCAGAAAATCCTAGGTGCTTTAGTGTCCAGGTCTTGAAGAGACATTGTGCCTAATATCTGAGAAATTCTCCTTAGCATCCAGCTGTCCTAACAGGGAATTGAAGGCACAGCACTGATGATTTGTGCAGTGGCTGCCCATCACAAGCTAGACAAGGGGAAAGAGCCGAGGCACCAAATGCAAGTGGTGGCTCCCAACTGTTGACCCTCAGTGACTCTTGGTTATCCAAATGCCCCAATGACCACCTGAAACCAGTGCTGGCTAGAAGTCAGTATGACCTACCTTAATTCAATGTTAAATCCAGCTTGAACGTGAATAGTCCATTCACATCGTGCATTCAGTGGGTAACCCTCCAGCAAAATATGACCTCTAGAAGCCTGAAGAACCTGTCCACACCCTGGGGAGCAAAAGAAGAAAAAAAAAAAATCTGTGTGTGGGACCTTTAAGAGGTATTTGAAGAAAATACACAGAGAAACAACACTGGAATGAGAAAACAGGGTGGCTTAGGAAGACACACACTTTCTTACATGGCAGCATATAAAATAATGGAACAGCCACACAATGCCTACAAAGAGTTATTACTCTATTAAAGTATTGTCTAGGCTAAGAGCACTCCTAGAAAAGTTTTGTTGATTGTTTCTCCCTGCTTTGCAATGCAGCCCCATTAAGCCATTTCTTACAGCTTTTGCCCCACTCTTGATTAGCCCATCCACCTACTTGGCTGACACTACAGCTCAGAACAGTTTTGCTGGATCTCATGTTGACGCATGTAATCACTGAAGCTGAGGAAGCTGGTGGGAAAGTGTTAAAGGTACATGATCACATGAATCAGCTTGAGCGAAACAATGAGAGAAGGAGCTGTTGCACCCAACATCATCATTTCAGGGCCTTCACAGGGAGACTCTTGGAGGAAAAACAGCTGATGTATTCCTAGAGGAGACATCTGTTAGTCCTCAGGATTCTCCACATCACCCTTACATGTTAATGCTACCATGCCAATGGAGACATATAACCATCACAGCTCCTCCACCAATTACTTGGTGTAACACAGCCCTTATCCCTTCTCTCAGGTTCATTCCTATCCTTCCTCTCTTCCTGTCCCACTCTGTCTGTGTCACTCTCAGCTTTTCACCATACTATGAAATGTACTCCAGGGCCCAGCATCAACAGAATAAGATGAAGTACTCCAGTCATTTGTGCCCAGTCTGAGAAAACCATCAGAGGACCTGAACAGACACCAAAGTCATGCACTGAAGAAGCAATACCTTTTTGTGGCTATCCTGCAGCTGCCCCTAGGCAGCTGTCCAAGGATAGTTGTCCTAATTCCTCATCTTGGATGCCGAACATTTTTAGCCCAGAGAATCCTCTCACCTTTGGTAACCTCTCTCTTCCCCCCAGCTACAAAATACAGCTAATGGTATTTTCCTTTGTGGAAGAAAGTTGTTTAGTGATTTTTGTAGAGCCTTCTGTGATCTGTAAATGCAAGTGCTAGCAAAATGCACAGTTAAATCATTACACACCAAACAGAGTTAATTTTTCACTTTCTACTTTCCTGACTGCATCTTTCTGAACAGAGTCTTGCACATGGCTACACTACCTGATAAGCCTTTAGTCGCTTTGCTGTGGAATGAGACTATATCCGTACACCAGAAATTGCAATGGAGTCTAACAGCATCACCGAACCAGGGGAGTCCGGTAGGCTGCACACCACAAATAATAAGGATAAGTAAAAAGACAAATTACCCAAAAGACCTCCATGGCAAATCTCTCACTGATTTTCACCTCTTTAGTCCAACAGAAAACCCTGCTCCTTCCATCTGTTTCCAAAGAGGAACTCTAAACTTTTAAACAGTAACACCATATGAATGTTTCCTACTGAAATGCTAGGGTTTAACACTTGCCTCAGGATCCTTCCTTCCTTTGGGAAAAGAGGATGATAGTGGTTTGATTTGGTGATATACCAAGCATCTGCAGTTTCCATCGATCTTAATGTCTGGAAATCAGTCCTGCTGCATCTGGTCTATAGGAAAATGTGAAAACTATAGCTCAATTACTCCTCTTTCTTGTTAAGAAAGTGTTGTTCAAATGAAATAACCTTTGTTCATTTATTCTCAGTTACCCTTAATTAAGTAAGACCCAAGGAAGCAGAAATCCTGCTCAGAAGAGTTCCTCAAAAGTGTTTCATTGTCCTCTGTGGCTTGCTTAGTTCCCCTCTGTAAAAGGCAAGGATTAATGACTGTGCCCAGCAACCACATTAGGATTCAGCTAGTACAGCAAGATCTGCTGTGGTGTGCTATAATGGTTCTTCCCACAGCAAGAAACAGGACCTTGTGCTGTCAGTGGTTCCTGTCTCAAAAACAACCCAAGACAAAGCTGATAGAAATCTTCAGATGGTTTGACAGGGGGCTTGGACCACCTCAAAGGAAGTTTCCCTTTTGTTCCGTACGGCTTTTGCGTTTCCAATTCTTTTAAGAAAGGAAGGCCAAAGAACTGATGCAAAGAGATATATGTGTGCACAGCATACTAAATACACTTTTCTCTTTGCAGTGGTACAGCCTGAACTCTCTGAACACTAATGCCAAGGAAGCAGGTTTTGCCAGCAAAGCAGGTGGTCCAGAGACTAAAAAGGAGCCATTCAATGACCGCCTCCAAAAGAACATTCTCAGATTTGCTACTGCCCTTCTCCACGTGAAGCACCTTTGCAATAACATCAAATCTGTGCTCCTGTATCTTTAGCCTTTCTAGCAGAAGTTTGGCTGACTCTCATACCAACAGTTCAATCATCTGTTGATCAAAAGGAGTATTCTCTCCTCCCATTCTGAATCTGTGGGGGACCTGGCAAGCTCTCAAAAAATAATTTATATCCTAAACACAAATGCTGGAAAATTCTGCCTCATTTACAAAAAAATAATCCACTTTGGCAGTGTGTCAGCATCCCTGTTCTGTTCCTGTTCCTGGAAAAAAAGGCAGCTTTCAGGGCCACAGAAAGATTTCCTCTAAGGCTTGTTACTAACAGAAAACAAAACAAACCATGACATCTCTGAGTTGTAGCCCACACAGACCCATGGGTCAATGGAGGGAGAGGTCCCGAGGAGACCTCCAGCAAGAACTTATCTCCTGTTTGAGTGCTACAGCATAGATGTGGGAGAAGAGAGTAGAAACTTTACTGGTATTCAGAAACAGGCTAATATGGGAAAGCAGCTGTGACTTGTCACACCTTGTTGCTACCTGTTACTTGTTGGTCACCAGTATTAGGTGAAGCACTAATGTTCGCAAAGTCTCTAAAACTAGAAGTACTGTTATTTGTCATGGGGACCACATTTGGATAGCAAGGCTGAGAACAGCTGTTAGATAACACCACTTTCTCTCCTGTGTTGATACAGTATGTGTTCTCAGGCAACATGACAATCAGAGGTTGACAAAGGCTGTTGGAGTGCAGGATAGAGAGGAAAAGGTCCTCCAGGGTCATTTTTCTTCTGGTTTTAGATTCTGATGTGCCTTTTAGGGTACGATAGTTCAATCCAATAAAAAGTCCCATTAGAAAATGTTCCAGTACCAAATTAACTCTATTCACTGTGATTTTTTCCTAATAACATTACTTGGGACTACCCTATACCATTTGTCTTTTTACTAATTGATCCCTTGGCTGTTTTTCAGTGATGTCCATGCATCCAGCTATGCCATCAGACAGTATAAACAGGACAGCCTCACAGGCCAGACCATACTATTTCTTCCTTGCCACAGCCCTCCAGGCACATCACCACTTCTTCTAGAAGTTCCCAGAAATCACTCACAGTGGCTCACACTGCCCTTTCAATTGCAGGCAGCTCCTTGACTGCTGCTGTATGGCTGAGGCAGCGCCACCAGCCCATGGAGCTGGACAGGGCACCTCAGAGCTGCTGGGCTGCCCCGTGGGCAGGCCTCACTGCTCCCCACACCCACCAGTGAGGTATTAAATAGGCATTAATCCTGCCTATAGGCTAAACTGCAGCTGCGCTCTGCTCTGCAGCACCGGTACTCATCCCCTTCTGTCTGCACCCGCGGCCGTTTCGCCATCTGGCTGACAAAGATCGGACCTCGGGCCTGAGGCCTGGGGCGCCCTCCTCCGGGGCCCCCGGGCGCCACCTAGCGTCAAGAGGTGCTGCGCGGCGCCCGCGGGCAGGCCGGGGCGCTTTAGGGACATGGCGCGATGGGAGAACAGCAGGAGGGGAGTTCCAGTCGGACGAGGCCAGGTCGGGCCGCGCTCGGGGCCGTTTCTTAGGGCGTTCCGGTAGTGAATGGATGAAGCTAGAGGTCTGCTCGCTAGCCGCCGGGACGTATGCCCTTTTACGGCGGAGCCCGCCTGAGCCCTGGAGCGCTCGGCCCCAGGAGCAGGAAGCCGGGGCGGGGGCCGGTGGCCGACGGCAACGCCACCGGAGGCCCGCGAGAGGGAGACAAAGCCCAGCGCACCCCAGGCGGCTATGGCGGTGGGTCTGC
The DNA here is from genome assembly GCA_013399365.1 of Pampusana beccarii. Classification (NCBI taxonomy): domain Eukaryota; kingdom Metazoa; phylum Chordata; class Aves; order Columbiformes; family Columbidae; genus Pampusana; species Pampusana beccarii. The sequence goes on along the minus strand of VWYH01007257.1, from coordinate 29,859 downwards.
CCCGAGCTCTGCCGGGTGCCCGGGGGCTGCGTGCCAGCACCTCCAGCACCTCCAGCACCCTTCGCACCTCTCCGTGCTCTGGGCAACCGCCCTAACGCGTTCAGGCGTGGGAGCGGGCTGTGAATCTGCACGCAAGTTGCCCTCGGCGTAGGGACAAGGTAGACACGGCCCTGCTGGGCAGGAGGAAGTAGAATCTGGGGAAGAAGCTTCAGCTGGGGATGCCTTGCAAGGGCAGCTCTGCCAGGCGGAGCTCTCTTTTCTTGGCCACTGCAGCAATGCTGGTCCCCACAGCTGCTGACCTGTTGCGGAGTGAAGCTTTGTGTGCGGTTTGTGTGCATGACCAGCTTGGTCAGGGCAGGTCCCATGGGCCATCCACGTGCTTGCTATCAGAGGGCACCAGCATTTGCAATATAGGATGAAGTAGATAGATTACATCCCCCAGTTACTATGGTTGTGCTCCTGGGATTTATTGGCACTCTGCCAGTGGCGAGGCACCCTGAGCAGGCTGCAGAATTCTGGATGTACCAAAGAGAGGTTTCCTCCCTAGTTCTCCAAAATTTATTGTGTTAGCACAGCCACTGCTTGAGCAGCTAGTGCACACTGTTGTTCAAAGGCTACTCACCAGCCATCCTCCAGACCCAAAGCCACGCAAATAGCTGTGAGCCTGCAGGCCAGCACCCGTCATGGCTATAGGCTGTTTTCCAAACATGCAGTCTCTGCATGCCTGAGCAAGGAAAAAAGAGAGATAGCCATGAAAGCCAAAGCAAGGGAGCTCAGGAGTGTGCTGGAATCACAACTGTTCCCTGTGCTCCTCTTTAGGAGTGGAAGAGAAAATAGCGCCAACTGCCCATTCTATCCTGCCTCTGATATACTGCAGAACGTCACTAAAGAGTCCACATCCTCAGTGTCACACTGCTTCTCTCAAAAGAGCTAGTAGGAAAAACACTATAAGACAAAGCTCTGCAAAATTTCACTATTGAAAAAATGTCCAAATAGACTGCAGTGTGAGGGTGTATTTGCTTTAAAACATAAATAGGTAAAGCAGGCTGAAATATACTGTAGGCAACTGATCTACTTAGGCAAAGGGAAGAAGGATTAGACAATCTAATGATTCTTTCTTGGCTCTGCTGTTATAAAAAGTGTCAGGGGAGCTCCAGCATCAGTTCAGAGCAAATGAGACTTTAAAGTGCTATTGGAATTCACACCGTAAACTGCAAGGGACTCAGTTTATCAACTTCTGAAGCACGAAGGTTGAGTTAGCCCTGTTACTGAAACACGTTGATTGCCCATATTCTGCTATTTGAAGCAATTGTTTTATTTTGTTTACTTTCACCTCCTGAATGGTCGTAGGCTGTGTCGGGAAAGCAGGATGAATTGTTGCTTTAAAATCAATGACTAGGACGAGACAAGACTAAGGTGCGTAGAATAACAGAACAGAGTAGGAAAAGCAGATTATGCTTTCATCCCTTTCAGCAAAATATAAACAAAAAGACATTCAATAAAAATTGAAAAAAGGTTGGTGAAAGCCTATACCTTCATGAGTGGGAAATCGGTAAAGGATATAGTCTTAAACTATATCAAATTAGCTTATAGAATTCATTATTGAAAGGTAGCATTGGGACCAACATTTTAGCAAAATCCAAGAAGCAGGACCTTTCGTGGACTGCTGGGAACAAAACTTACAGATAGCACTACCAGAGCCTGAAACACTGCTGTTAGCAGTTGTAAGACACTGTTTCCAGAGCTGTCTTGCAGTGTGTTAGAGCTGTGTGAAGGAAGGAGGGGGCACTGGGAATTCCTTGAGGCTGGTTCTGCAGCCCAGAGATTGAAGAACAGAGGAGAAGTTCTTTGATATAGCTGTTGCCCTTATAAAAGTTTATGCTTTGCTGAAGGACTCTGGGGAATTGGTTATGCTGAAGTATGAGAGTCACAGTAGTTAAAGTTTCAAAATAAACTAAAACAAACCAGAAATTCAGTACAGTTATAATCTCCCATGACTTGGGGCCCAGGCCAATCCATAGCAGATGAGCACTGGGAGAGAAGTTTTTTCCCACTGTAGATATGCTTACTGCCTAGTTGTTTGCCCTCTTCTGCCTCTGACCTTTTCAAGAGTCACTGTACAGGGATAGCTGGAAAAGCACAGCATGACTCTGGCTCCGTCCCATCACTCCCTGTCCCTGACATGCTTTCCTGCCTGTGTAGGACACTTACTCATGCAGTCCCCTCCATACCAGCCAGCTCTGCACTCTGCACAGTAGATGCCCTTGATGTAGAAGTCGTCAAGCGTCCCTCCCCAGGAGCCGTTGCGGCAGGACTTGCAGTTCTCAAAAATGGTGCAGCCTGAAAGGAGAGCCACTGCATTAGAGGAAAGCCAAGGTGGATTGTACTCTGGGGAGAGGAGCAGCCTCTCTCTTTTCCACAAAAAATGCCAATGACATTAGTGACTGCTGTGGTGCTGACAGCTTCTCTGCTTTGCACCGCACCCAACCTCCACCCCAAACCCTAGGCATCTCAGACGCTGAGATTTTGAGCCGAAATACCAGTCTGACTTGTCCAAACCTCTAAATCTCATTGCTCTGACTGTAAATGCCTCTCTCAGGAGTCTGAATGTGGATGGTGCCATTTAGGCCCAGCCCAAATGATTCTGATGTTTTCTAACCTGTTCCTGTCTCCTCTTGCTCTCACCTTTCACTTTGCCCTTTTCTCCTTGCTAGCGAGACTTCCAGGTCACCTCTCCCTTCTTGCTTTGGGGATGCAAATCATCCTAGAGCACCTACGAAACACTCCTGGTGTGAAGTCAGCTGAACGTCACCTTTTGGCAGTTTCCAAGCCTGCCCAAGGTGCCCTGAGGACAACACTGCTGGGAGAAAGTGTTTTTTTTTTCTGGCAGCAGTGCTACTTGCTGTGGGGGCACCTTGCCAAGTGTCTTGCAACTGTCAGCAGAGTGGCAGAAAGAGTTCCTGAGGAGATGCAGGGCAATCCCATGCCCCAGTGAGACGTGCCTGCCTTTGCTTCTCCCCTGCCGAGCAGCTACCATTGTGTGCTGATGCTTTGACCAAAGATCCGATGTGAGCGCAGTGTAGCCCTAAGCATACCTGGGTGGATTAAGCAGGAGTCACACTCATTCTCCTCATTCCTGCAGCAGGGAATGGTGTAGCCCACTCTTTCCTTCTGTCCTGGGCAGATGCACTGGATTTGGTCGTATTCGCAGCACTCTCGACACATGATATTCCACTCAGCACCTGGGCAGTTTTCATTGATCACTGTGTACTCTGCAACAGGAGGACAGAGAGGGGGACACACAGAAATAATCCACTATCTGCCGAGTATTGAAAGGATCTATTATTCAGCCATTTGTCAGATCATGTATGACATGAGGATCGCTGAGGTCTTTGGCCCAAGAAATATCAAAGTACATGGTAACATGTAGCCAAAATGTCAACTCAGTTTGGGTGTCTAAAGAACACATGGGCAGTTTTGCGGTGCCAGCCAGAGGAGGCAAACAGACCAGAGGGAAGGTATTTGTTCACTTTAGTCTTTTCTCTGCAAGGCCTTCCCACTTCTGTGGTGAGAAAAATAGTTATAAAAAACCACAGAGTATGATGTCATATAAGCAACTCTTCTTGAGAAAGCAGGACTGATTTATGGCCTCATATATAGTATAGATTATTTAAAATATAATAGCATGTTTTGGTCATATTTCTGTTTGTGAATTTGCTGCTCTTGAAGACTAGATTGTCCACTAGAAAGGCAAATTTTGAGGCTTGGTTTTAGCCAGTTTCACTCCTTATTTTCACTCAGAAGCACAAGATGTTACACTCCACTGCCAAAAGAAACAGGACTTTTTGTTATTTTTAAAGATTCATTTTGTCTGGCATTTCTAATATGGTAATATTATTAATATATTTTTGTTATTTAGTGTAACCCCATATGATGATATTTAAGCTATGCTGGAAATACCCTTTTAGGAAATGACCTCGGACTGTGACTCCAGACTGCCACAAAAAGTGCAGATCCCATCTTTCTCCACCAGGATGACTGGCACTGAGTTTGATACATCTTACCACACATGGCTGAAAATAACCGTTTCTGTGGTGTATGGTCGTCAGCAGTTTCACTCCTTGTTGAAGGAGGACTCCCCAAAGTCTGAGTAATAAATAACTACCCAACACTCAGAAGCTTTTGCAAAGTTTCCTTCAAATTCTCATGTTTCCCAACTCAAGCTAGAAATCTAATTTCTCTCGAGATTGCTAGGCTTATTAATGAAATGAGTTGTAGCTGTAAGTTGCCCATGAGAAATTGCTATCTGTAAAATTATCAAGCATGTCTCCATCTTTGCAGGAAATCAAAACCTGGCTCTTGCCAGGCTGCAGGCAACACAACATAGCTTCCAGGTTAGCACTTATCTGAAAGAGGGGCTGGACCGGATGACCTCCAGAGGTCCCTTTCAACCTAAATTACTCTATGCTTCCATAAAATACTATGCATGTGTTTATATGTGTGTAGAGTGTGTGTGCATGTGCATATTTCTTTTTATATGTAGAGTTGTGTACACAACAGGGTCAAAAAGCAGATGCCGTGCTTGTTCTTGATGAATCAAATGGGTGTGTTTGTAGCCTAAGTTAAGTTTAAGGTAGTATTTAGTGTTAAGAGGGGAGCAACAGATCTTGACCCTTAAAGAATTGTAAAAATTAATTTGCTGCCACCTGGAAATGCTGTTTGTTCACTTCTTGCACTTGTCTCAACTAAGACAATGAAAACAGACTGTCTTTTGATTTACTGACGATTTAATTCACTTTCAGGTTTTCAGGTACTGCAGTTTGGGCAACATAGGTAGCCCTGACAAGGAAATTAGTGGATTTGAGATTTTTTTTAAATCATCATCTATAGAATTTTCTCCACGGAAATAATGAAATGTGTTATTTTGAACTTTTGTAGAAGCTATTATTTAAAGAAAATCGTGTGAAGACTTTATGCACCTCCTTAATAACAGCAGGATCCCTTTTGTTTTGCCTAAGTATCTCTAGGCTACTAAACAAAAGGCAAAGGAAACTTTTCTCTCTGAAATTTAAAAGGGAGATGCACAGAGCCACTAGCATGTGTAATGAACATTTGTTTGTGTTGCTGAGCTCAGCCTGGACTCCAGGGAGGAAGAGGCATAACACCACTCCCCCATGTGTGTTTGGGGAATGGCAACAACTGACAGCTCCCCACACCCACACTTGGCCATTATTAGCCCCAAACCAGAAAAGAATGAGGCAGAGAAGAGCAGGAGGAGATTTATTGAATGAGTAAAATACTGGAAGCCAGGCCTTGGCCAGCTGTGGCAGAGATAATTGTGGCATACTCTGCGGGCCTGACTTTTATCATCTTCCAAAGCAGGCAGTCTGGCTTGCAGGCAGTGGCTGTGTCTCCCGGCACCAAACACAGTCCAGAAAGTGGTGTGACCTGATTTGAGGAGGAGCAGGAAGAAGCTTCTTGACAACCCTTGCAAAATATTTAACTGAAAGGAACAAACAAGTCTCTGGACAGGCAAATAAACAGTGGATTATTTTACAGGATTTTAATGATGGAAGAAAAGCCCATTCAATCCAGGCATAAACAGCACACATGGAAGCAGTTCAAGACCATAGAAACCAAGCAAGAAATGCCTGCATTGGAAGGCATGTGAACCTCTGGGGAAGACGTGGGAGGAAAGACCTGCTTGGCTTGGGATCCTGACAGAGCACAATGCAACATTTCACCTGATGCTTTGAATCCAGCCTGAGGGACGAGTGAGACAGGAGGTGAGCACTGAGGCATAAGCAGGATGGCTGGTAATTCTCATGCATTTCCATGTTTGGATGGCAAAACATTCATGCTTTTCACTGACATCTGCACTTAGCAAGACCGCCTAGTCCCTATAGTATATTTCAGATCCTAAAATAATGGATTTTGTAAGACGGCAGTAGGAGGGGATATTAGCAGTCAATGTCCTCCCTGTTAGCAGCATCATTCTGAGGGCTGAGTCACAGCAGTGGCAATTCATCGGTGATCCTACCACCTCCCCTGCTCCCCAGTGCTGAGCCAGGGCTTTGGAGGAGCCAAGTCCTCACTAACAGGGGGGCCCTGAGCTTCCTCTGTGAAAACTTGCATGTGGCTGTTGAGCTGCAGCAAGGAGCAGATGCAGCAGGACCATGGGGAGGGGTGGGCTAGTTAATCCTGCTCTGTTTGGCTGAGCCAGCACTGGGAGCTGAGCTGCTGAAGAGCAGATGGAGCGCATCTACAGAGGAGCTGGCACTGAATGAAATCCACAGCCAATTTTCTGAGTAGTTTAATGCTTACTGGCTTCCTCTGTTAGTAACAGGACCTCAGTTTCTCCACAGATCCTCAAGACTGCAAAGGCAAAACTTTCAGCCTTTGCTCTTGATTTTGACTCAGCTCAGTGACTGCCTTTTTAAAAGTGATGCTTGCCTGCCTGCCTCTGTACATTGAACCCACAGAAGCCAGTGAAGGGAAGGAGTGGAAGTAGGTTACTCCTGGTGCTGCAATAGCTTGAAGGGTAAATAGTTTTAATCTGATGGACTATCAAGCTTCCGCTGTTTGGTTCAATACAAGGTCTGCTGGAAAGGATAGTGATGAATCTCATGGGATATACATCAAGCCCAATCCGATCTCTCATTCAAGGGAAAAGTAGAGACCTCTCAGGTATGGAAAAAAGTCTGATCATTAAAGAAAGCTATGTCTCAGAGCTCAAGGAGGAACTGCCAAAATCCAAGCTGAATTTGACCTTGCAAAGGATATGAAAACAATAGCAAAAGGTTCATCAGCCATATAAAGAAAAAAGAAATAAGGAGGGAGGAAGAGAGACTCCTGTGGGATGGAGGTACAAGTGAAATGTAAGACCGTGATGGAGGATGTAGTAAGTTATTAACTTCCATCTTCAGGGACATTGTTTATGGGGAACCTGTGAGAAAGGGTTTGAGGGTGTGGAAGCAAATAAAGTGTGATCCACATATTACTGAGCTTCTAACCAAATGCAGGTTGTGCCTTTGGATATTCAAGTAAACCAGCTTCAATTTTGGTTTATTTTACTAGGTCAGGCTTAAAGCTTTGGTGATTCAGTAGCAGATTCACAATGACGTTGCTGCCTCAGCAGTAGGTCAGGAAGCTCATCATGGTAAAACTTCAGCTTCAGCACACTTGTCTTTTTCCATGGCGAATTTGTCAGTCATAGATACCTTGCTGGATAGAAGGTGGATTTATGTTCCAAAGGTGTGAGTTCTGGGAAAATTATATGGCTAAGGACTCAGGTGAATTGGAGCAAGCTCAATTACACCAATTAACTCGTGTCTTCCACTTCTTCGGAAAAATGACTTCTTTAGACTGCGGTCACTTTAAGCTTATATAAGCCCGTGCTGCTGCTGAGATGTGACACTTTCCTCTCTTCTCTCGCTGACTTCCATTCCCACTCCCTGTCTTGGTGCTGGCATTAGCTGCTATGTGAAGGGATCAGAGGACTGAACCAGCAGAAAACCAATTTGACATCTTCATCCATCTCTGAGGGAAAAAAAGAGGAAAGTTTACAACCTAAATATGCTCTACAGTCCTCCAAAAGGGAGAGCACCTTAGGACCTTGCTGGACATATGTATCCATCGGAACTCCTCAAAGATGGAAGAAAGTGATTTATAAGGACATCCATATGTTAGTCTGAACTGATGGAACTTCCTATCCTGTGAGTTCATTCTGTTATCTTGCAAAGATGAGTTCTCCTTCCATGCCTCAATTTATCCATCAGTACATTGGTAAAACACTACTTAGATTCAAAGAAGTATTATTTCAAATTACTTTTAAAAATGCCATATTAATTGAGTGCATTGTAAATATGAGCAGATACAAACAAATACATCTCTACAATAAAAGTCCAAAGAGGATGATTTTTTCAAAATGATTATTCGAACAGTTCATGTTCCACAGATGAGAACATGGCTCTTTTTATTTGATTGCATTTCAACTTTTCAGCATGATGCTCAAAAACAATTACTGCCTTCTGCAAAATAAACATTTGAGTTTGAAGGAGCAATTTCCTAAGGCTCTTATTAGGGAATGTTTGGCCATGTAATAATTCTGAAATGAAGTTTTCTCATTTAAAGAAAAAGTAGCTCCAACAGAGGTGAAACCTAGTGACAGCTAACATTTTCTTTAGGTCTGTCTCATTTTTATTACTGTTTTATCCTGCTCCTTTCTTACTGTGCTGTCATTGGATGGATGTGCAAGCTGGGTCCCGTCCCATAAGTATCCTGTGCATGGACATCAACATTAATACAAGAAGAGATCTGAGCACACAGGAGATATAGAATTTTTCAGCTGGAAATGAGAAACTTTATATGAAACTGTGGCTCCACTGTTATGAATAGTAAAAGTCTCCATTTGATTTGGTCATTAGTGTGTGCATGGTGGGGGTGTGTGTGTCTGTGTGTGTCTTTCTGTAAAAATAAAACAAAGCCAGTGGGTGGGAAATCTACTATACTAAACTTAATCTGTCCACTTAATAGATGTGCATTAACTCCACTCCCATTTTTGAGTCTCAAATGCAGGATTGTGTTGAAAGCAGACTAAACTACTACAGAAAGTATATTCCGTTTAAGAAACATATTGAAAAGCTGGCTACTGCAAGTACAACTGTGTTCTGATGGATGAGATCACTGTTGTCTTAAGCTCTACCTTTTTAACAATCCAGGCCATGTTTCACATAAAATAAAAGGCTAATGTACATTCTCCTTTGATTCAGGAATTGGGGTCTGCATAATGTTTTCAAAAAGGAGGGCCTCTATTCCAAGTTTCCTGTTGTCATATAGTGATTAGTAGCTCTAAATTCAGAAATAAATAGTCCAAATATTGTTCCTGATAGGCTGTAGGTTTGTTTCATCGTGCTTCTATTTTTAACTAGGCTATGACAAACAAATAATAAACTCCCACCTCTTCTGCTCAAAGTAGACAAGAATTGTCAGTTCACTTAAAAAAATTTTTTTGAAGTGTCCATCAAATCCTTAACAGGATTTCGCATGTGACTTTGGAAGCTTGTACCTCTCTCCGCACTGCCTTGTTTTGCTTTGTCCATGATAAAAATCAGGTATCAAGGTGTAACTAAAAGGAAATCCAAATTAAAAATGTGCTGCCTATTTGTGGGGTCTAGACTTTGCCCATCTAACTGCTATAACAGTGGGTTAATGCAAAAACAGCATTAGCACAAATAGCTATAGGGTTTTCTGTTTCCAGTCTTAACTGAAAACAGGACCGTCAGTTTGGACTTCCTATATGTTAAAGCCTCAGTAATCCCACTACCTCTCAGCCAAAATTGCCTCAGTTTTGATGCCCAGCCAGTTGGGTCCTTCCCTCCATTTTCCTCTTTCAACAAACCTACATGCCCTGCAGCCCCTCCTCTTGCCTGCTCTACCCACTGCTGTGGAGCAGACTGACAGTCCTAGAGTTCATGAGAGGAAAGTCGTCCTTGATCAACTTAATTTCTTTCTATGGCAAGGTTACCCACCTAGTTGACCAAGGGAAGCCTGCCAATGTGATCTTTTTGGATTTCAGTAAAACCTTTGATACTGTCTCTCACAGTATTCTGCTGGACAAGATGGCCAGCATACAGCTGGATAAACACACGATGCAGTGGGTGAACAATTGGTTGATGGGACGGGCTCAAAGAGTTCTAATAAATGGGGTTATGTTGGCTGGCGACCAGTCACTAGCGGCGTTCTGCAGGGATCCATCTTAGGGCCAGTACTCTTCAATGTCTTCATAAATGACTTTAGACTCAGGACTTGAGGGATTTCTTAGTAAGTTTGCTGATAGCACGAAACAGAGGGGGAGCTGTCGACACTCTCAAGGGCAGAGTGGCCCTGCAGAGGGATCTGGACAAATTGGAGAACTGGGCAATCACCTACCGCATGAATTTCAACACGGGCAAGTGCCAGATTTTGCACCTTGGGACATGGCAAGCCCGGCTGTACATACAGTCTGGGGGATGAGATGCTGGAAAGCAGCTCTGTGGAGAGGGATCTGGGAGTTCTGGTTGATGGCAAGTTGAACATGAGCCAACAGTGTCCCCTGGCAGCCAAGAGGGCCAACCATTTCCTGGGGTGCATCAAGCACAGCATTGTCAGCCAAGTGAGAGAGGTGATTGTCCTGTTCTACTCTGCACTGGTGCAGCCTCACCTGAAGTACTGTGTGCAGTTCTGGGTGCCACAGGATAAAAAAGATATTGAGCTACTGGAGACCGTCCAAAAGAGGGCTACGAAGTTGGTGAAGGCTTTGGAGGGCAAGCCGTATGAGGAGCAGCTAAAGTCACTTGGTTCGTTCAGCCTGGAGAAGAGGAGACCTCATCGCAGTCTACAGCTTCGTCACAAGGGGAGGAGGAAGGATAGACGCTGAACTCTTCTCTTCAGTGGCCAATGACAGAACCTGAGGGAATGGCAGGAAGATGTGCCAGGGAAGGTTTAGGCTAGACATTAAGAAAAGGTTCTTCACCCAGAGGGTGGTGGAGCACTGGAGCAGGGTCCCCAGGGAGGTGTCACAGCCCCAAGTATGGCAGCATTTAAGAAGAGACTGGACAACACCCTCAGACACATGGTGTGAACTATGGAGTTGTCGTATGCGGAGACAGGAGTTTGACTTGATGATCCTTGTAGGTCGTTTCCAACTCAGGACATTCTATGAGCTGAAGGGAGGATGTTTGTTCCTATTGGAAACTTCCTTTTTCCATTGTTCCTACATTTCAACAGCCCTTGTTCCCTGGTGGTAAGCTGTAACATGCAAATTAGAGCCACACTCCACACCTCCTGAGTCGAAACTCTGCTTCTTTCCCCGTTTTCTTGTACCAAACTTTTATATCACCTCTTTTCCCTTCTGTGACAGGCCAGTTGGGCCACAGGCCCAGAGAGCTGCATTCAGGTGTTCATGCCTCTACCACATTTCAGATCCAGTTCCAGTTTAAACCTCGTTCTCCTCTGCATACATCTTCCTCTTGCCCTCAAAACATCACACAGATTCCTTTTACTGTATCTTTTTGTCACAGTTGGATTTAAATTACAGGTGATATATGCCACAAGCCAGGGTGTTTTTAGCAGCTAAAGCAACCTGAAGAAGTCTGCCCTAAACCTCCTCCTACTTCAATTTCATCTCTGTAATAATGAGCTGGCATTTGTGTTCTTATTGTCAGCACTGTGGCCTTGTGTCTTCATCCAAGAAGGGCTGTGACAGGATAGAATAGCCAGGGTAAGACTAAAAGTGAGGGGTTGCCACATTACCTTTCAGGCCTTGGTTTCTTTCTGGGGTAGAGGATCTTATTCTGTCTGGAAAAATTATACTAGTGTGATAAGGAAGAGATTTTGTTTCTTCTGTGCTGCAATACAAGGAACGGGAATGGTAATGAATATAGTGACATTAGAAGAAACAGATAGGTGCACTCTATTAATATATGGCTCCATGGCTGGTGTCACCACCACAATTGTGGCTTTTTTGATAATGAGATGGCCTACATGGCACCAGGTTTGCTGGCATCGGAGGGAGTTCACCTTTCACATAGGGACAAGAAGATCTTTGCACACAAGCTATCAGGGCTTATTGACAGGCCTTTAAACTAGATATGATGGGGGAGAGGGATGTAAACGGGCTCACCTGTGACATGCTGTGGGATGAGACAACAAGGGGCAAGGTTAGGAAGGCTTTAAAATGATGAGCTTGGGTGCGGGGTTCAAAGCGGTGATGCTCATACAATCATGTCCAACTGGGGAATATGCCAGACCAACCAGAGCAGTGACAAATATTCCCTATCTGCCTCCCAAGATGAGAACCAGAGGGCAACCACCTCAAGGGTACACATGGCTGCAGTGGATCTTTCTGCACCCCTCATGGGAAACCCATATGCCTGAGTACTTCTCTGAAGCATCTATGCACCAACATGCATAGCATGGGGAATAAACAGGAAGAATTAGAGATCTATGCGCATTCACGGGGCCATGATGTCATTGCTATTACAGAGACATGGTGGGACAGTTCACATGACTGGAATGTTGTCGTGGAAGGCCACGTACTTTTTAGGAATGACAGGCCAGCAAAGCGATGTGGAGGAATTGCGCTTTATGTGAGAGAGCAACTTGAGTGTCTTGAACTCTGCCTGGGGGATATGACAAATAAGTTGAGTCCTTATGGGTAAAAATTAAGGGACAAGCTAACATGGGGGACACTGTTGTGGGTGTTTACTACAAGCCACCTGATCAGGAAGAGGAAGTTATCAGGCTTTCTACAGACAGCTGGAAGTAGCCTCGTGATCACACGCCCTGGTTCTCATGGGAGACTTCCATCACCTTGACATCTGCTGGGTGGACAACACAGCTAAGCACGCACAGTCTAGGAGGCTCCTACAGGTCATTGATGACAACTTTTTGACACGGATGGTGGAGAAGTCAATGAGGAGAGGCATGCTGCTGGACCTTGTCCTAACAAACCAAGAAGAACTGGTGGGATGGTGGGAAATGTCATGGTTGGGGGCAGCCTCGGCTGCAGCAACCATGAGATGGTGGAATTCAGGATCCTGCATGGAGGAAGCAGGACAATAAGTAGGACTAAAACCATGGACTTCAGGAGGGCTATCTTTGGCTTCTTCAAGGTCCTGCTTGGAAGAATCCCATGGGATAGGGCTCTAGAAGGTAGGGGGGTCCAAGATAGCTGACTAATATTCAAACATCACTTCCTCCAAGCTCAAGACTTGGAGGAATGTAAGGAGGCTATTAGAGTATGCAGGGATGTGGTGAGGAAGGCCAGGCTGCACTTGGGAATAAATCTGGCCAGAGATGTCAAGGACAACAAGAAGGGCTTCTTCAAGTACAGCAGCAGCAAAAGGAAGGATAGAGAAAATGTAGGTCTGCTGCTGAATGAGGAAGGGTACCCTGGTGACAGATGGTACAGAGAAGGTAAAGTTACTGAATGCCTTCTTTGCTTCTGTCTTTACTACTAAGACCAGTTCTCAGGAATCCCAGACCTTAGAGACAGGAGAGAAAGTCTGGCAAAAGGAAGACCTTCCCTTGGTTGAGGAGGATCAGGTTAGAGATCATTTACACAAACTGGACATCCACAAATCCATGGGCCCCAATGGGATGCACCCATGAGTGCTGAGAGAGTTGGCAGATGTTATTGCTAAGCCACTCTCCATAGTCTTTGAAAGGTCTCGGAGAACAGGAGAAGTGCCTGAGGACTGGAAGAAAGCCAACGTCACTCCGGTCTTCAAAAAGCGCAAGAAGGATGACCCAGGAAACTACAGGCCAGTCAGCCTCACCTCCATCCCTGGAAAGGTGATGGAACAACTTATTCTGGACATCAACTCTAAGCATGTGGAGGAAAAGAAGGTTATCAGGAGTAGTCAGCATGAGTTCACCAAAGGGAAATCATGTTTCACCAACCTGATAGTGTTCTATGATGGTATGACTGGCTGGGTAGATGAAGGAAGAGCAGTGGACGTTGTCTACCCTGACTTGAGCAAGGCTTTTGTCACCGTCTCTCACAACATCTTCACAAGCAAGCTCAGGAAGTGCGGGCTGGATGAATGCACAGTGAGATGGATCATAAACTGACTGGATGGCAGAGCTCAGAGTGTTGAAAGTTCAATGGTGCAGAGTCTAGTTGGAGGCCTGTAGTTAGTGGGGTTCCCCAGGGGTCAGTATTAGGTCCAGTCCTGTTTAACCTGTTAATCAATGACCTGCATGAAGAGACTGGGTGCACCCTCAGCAAGTTTGCTTATGATACCAAACTGGGTGGAAGGGTTGACTCCCCAGAAGGCTGTGCTGCCATTTAGCGAGACCTGGATAGGCTGAAGGACTGGGTAGGGAAGAACCTGATGAAAGTCAACAAGTGTAGGGTCCTGCACCTGGGCAGGAATAACCCCAGGCTTCACTACAGGTTAGGAGAGGGCCTGCTGGAAAGCAGCACTGCAGAGAAGGACCTGGGAGTTCTGGCTGACAACAGGTTGACCATGAGTCAATAATGTGCCCTTGTGGCCAAGAATGCCACTGGTATCCTGGGGTGAATTTCGAAAAGTGTGACTAGCAGGTTGAGAGAGGTTATCCTAGCCCTCTACTCTGCCCTGGTGAGGCCTCATCTGGAGTGCGGCATCCAGTTCTGGGACCCCGAGTTTAAGAAGGACAGGAAATTACTGAAGGTAGTCCAGCAGAGGGCTACAAAGATGCTTAGGGGCCTAGTGCATCTTTCTTGTGAGGAGAGAGACAGAGAGCTGGGTATGTTCAGCCTGGAGAAGACTGAGAGGGGCTCTTATCAACAGTTAGAAATATCTGAAGGGTGGATGTCAAGAGGATGGGACCAGACTCTTTTCAGTGATGCCCAACAATAAGTTGAGGGGCAACAGGCACAGACTGAAATGTATGAGGTTCCATCTAAACATGAGGAGAAACTTCTCTACTTTGAGGGTGACAGCACTGGAACAGGCTGCCCAGAGAAGGTTGTGGAGTCTCAGGAAACATTCAAAAGTCACCTGGACAGATTCTTGTGCGATATACACTAGGTGAACCTGCTTTAGCAGGTGGGTTGGACTTAGGTGATCTCCAGAGGTCCCTTCCAAACCTTACCATTCTATGATTCTGTAGCACTTTATATTTAGTGACAGCATAGATGAGGTTAGAGAGCTCAGCCTCTGCTAGTGGAGTCTGAGGAGCAAAGCTGGACTTCTGCAATAGGGGAGAATATTTGAGAGTCTGTGGAGAAGCAGCTGCAGTATTGAAATTCATGACCACCTAACATGTGAATGTGCTTGTGTTATAAACATGGAGGACTAGTGCTGGACCTGTCTCAAGTGCTTGTTTGCTGTAATGGTGTGAGACCTGGAACACGTTGGCAGTTTACTTGTAGTTAATTTTGTCCACACAGACAACAGCAAAACTCCTGAGCTTCCTTCTCAAATTTTACTCTTTACAGCTCTCCCACAGTGTGTAGTCAAGCCCTAACCAAGAACTGTAGATGCCCTCAGGCTGCCAGCCCTCTATTCCTGCTGATAGCTTGTCTCCCTCCCCTATGGCCTCCCTCCCTTCTTGCCTCTGCACCATGTCCCTGATCCCACAGGAAGGAGAAGGGTATCCATGTCCCCAGGGGAGCTCATGCTTCCAGCAGCACCCACACCGTCCTACGGTGGTGAGGGCCCCCTCTGGGCCAACAAATAGCCAAATCCTGGGCACCAGCAGCCTTGCAGGGACCTCTGGGAGCCCCTTGAGGTGGCATCAGGGTCAAGAGTGAGTAACACCAGCTTTCCTCCAAAATAAAAAGCAAGTCTTTTTCCCTTTGTCCGTGCTAGGAACCTAAACATGTGATCTGAACTAACCCATTTGGTAAGACTGAATGCATCTGGATGTGTCTGAGTGCATCTGGCCTCCACTTCACTAGACAGAGACAGGATGGGGAGGGGAAAAGAGGTTGGGAAGGGTTTAGACAGGCAGAAACACACACAAACACACATACATTTTTAAGGAAATATGAGTCACTTGCACTTCAAGTTTATTCCAAATATCAATTCCCAGACCTCCCTGACTCCTGCCCCCAACTCTTGAGGCAGGCCCTGTGCAACTGGGTGTGATAAATATGGATAAAAATTGGATACATCTGTGGGAAGGCAAAATGCTATTTTCCAACCTGCGAAGGCCACTGCACTTTTGCATTGCTCCCCTGTCTCTGAGTGTCCTTCCCACTGCTGCCAGAGTGGAGCTCCTGGTCCCCTCCTCGTGCTGCCAGCTGTGTGTTGGGCAAGTGACTCTGCCAGCTGCTCCACCAGCAGCAGGGCAGGGGAGGCAAGGTGAGGAAAAAAAGGACACGAGGGGAATAGCTTTCCTCCATGTGTCCCCCAGGCCCTTCCCACACTGCTCCTGGCATGTGAGAAGCTGGTGTCAGAGGGAACCAGCATCCTTCCTCCCAATCTCGCAGCCCCACAGCACTTGTGTCCCATTGCCTGCTGTTGTTCTTCCTCCTGACTTCCCTTATCACTGCTGCTGAGGCGTCCCCCAACAGCCCAGTCTCCCCCCCCACCCCAGCAGTCCACTCTACAGACTGGCTTCTCACCATGAGAGAGACATGCTGTCCCTGCAGCAGGAGCAGTTTGTTGCCCATGTAGCTGCTTGACAGCTGCAGCCCATGCCTAGGGCTGCTCTGCCACCAGCAGGGCTATTTCTGTGCCACCTCAGCACATGCCACAGAGCCACCTTGCCTGGCCAACGTGCAAGTGACAGGCCACCATGAGGACAATTAGGTGCATGTGGGATGGTGGTGTGGAGCACCTATTTGTGCTCATGCTCCAGGGGGAAACTTTGGCAAGAGGCCAGTTTCTCAGAATGGCTGAATGTCCTGGTGGCCAGCCTGGGAGCCAGACGCTCCTGGTAATCACGTGTAACCTACATCCTGGGCCCGCAGAGAAGGGCACTGCAGGGGCAGACCCTTTGCTGTGGCCCTTGGGAAGCGAACTCTGAAGCACCATCCTTGACACCGGTTATTTGTAGCCATCACAACTGGAGTGCCTATGTACCTGATATCTCCTCCAGTAAGAGGCACTTACCTTGCCAGGAGTGATGCAATCTATGGTGGCTTGAAAGGTGGGGGGTTTGGGGGCACCTCACCTCCCAGTCCTTAGGGCTGCAACTCCTGAGAAAGCAGCCTGTGATGCTGACAGCTAGCTGCTGCAAGCAGCTCTGGCTGTGTCCAGGTGTAAACAACCCACATTCGTGGCCATAACAACAGCAAATTCGCACTCAACAGTAAATGCTTTTTGCATAACCTTATCAAAAAGAAACAATACATGCTGGTTCAGCAGAAACTGGAGCAAGGCTTGAGTATAAAAAACCCCATTCAGTTTAATGAGGCTTTACTTTTGAAAGAATAACATTGACAGAAGCCCAGATCAGAAACAATGTGTGGCTTCTCTTTTTTCTTTTACTTTTTTCCTCCCTTGCCTTCATTTTTGGTGTTGGGGCTGGAGAGGAAAGTCTCTGTCTTGCCAAACTAAACAAATTATGCTTTTCAATTCAGAATGAAATACCTTTTAAAATCACCATTTCCTTAGCACTGAGAGTTGAGAAAATAAAGCAATAGTAAGCAAAGTGATTACATACCCTTTTCTTGACAGTCATTGGCAAACAAATCCAGCCTGTTGTTTCTCTTTAAGGGTATTAAGTTTGCCTGGAAATCATCCCTGGGCAAACCTCCCCCACCCTACACTCCATGCCAGCAAGAAAAAAAGTAAAGCAGAGCCTCTTCTTTCTATTATTACCATCCCTGCAGATCTCTCTACTTCCCATGACAGCTCATGAGATCAAACCCCTCTGACCACACTGCAGGAAAGGGACTCATTTGGCCATGCTGGGAACGCACACACTCACGGTACCTCTTGGCAAGCAGGAGATGAGCAGGAGTTGGAGGAGGGCGAGTCCTACATGGGTCCAGGGGGCTCGATCCATACTGCCCAGACCAGCGCAGCGGTGTGACTGCTCAGGAAGAGTAAGCAGACAAACAGCTTTTACTGGGAACTCACCAGCTCCAGGCTGCAAGGGATCTCAGATTTCAGACCTCAGCTCGATCCCATCCTCACCAGAGGGGAACTACCTTCAAGAGATTTCTCAGGCATCCAGAAGCACGACGTCACCCCAAACCTCTCCAACTGCTGCCTTAACCCTTTCTGGACTCTGGCAGCTGATCCCTTTTATGATGGGTTTATTGGTTCAGTGTTCAGCTCTGAGATACTGATTTTCATCTCAGAAAGAAAGCTATTGTAAAGCGGGAAGAAACAGAAATATGAATATCTATTTGTATGAGTCATCCCAGTTGCTGTGGGTGGGCTGAAGTTGCAGATGTCTCCAGAAGGAGGCACTTCGTACACTCTCCCTTTGGGCTTGCATCCCGGGGCGCTGCCCCTAACCATGGTGGGGCTAGGCATGGGGTGGGTGCAGAGAGGGATTCCTGGCCCACATTCCTGACAGGGCAGCCTGGCCAAGTGACATGTTCCACTTTACAACACGCTTAAAATAGCCATGCATTTTTATTGTGGGGCAGGTGAATGAATGGGGCTTGCTAAAAGTTCACAGTGGATGAAAATCACAAACACAAAAGGCATCACATGGCATACACACGCTCAAGCTAGTAAAAAACTTTTTATGAAGTCAATTTCTGCCAGGAAACGCAATTTTGGCAAAAGTGAAATGTTTTGTCAGAACATGTTGATATTGAGGAAATTTTCAATTCAAACAAAGGAGACCATTTAATTTGGATTTTATTTTTTGTCTTTTTTTTTTTTTTCATTTTCTATCAGCACATGCTACTGATTTTACCTTGTCTTCAGCCTATATTTCATAGCAATATACTTTATTTTTTCTAATAATTTTCTTGCACAGTTTTTCAATACTATCCAAAGGAAATATTTCACAGTTCTAAATCAGACATTCTCAAGTTGTCTCTGAGTAAAGGTAATGATGCCACCAGGAAATATAACTGCACTCAGCATTACTCTACAGTGTTTAACTTAGCTTGGCATCTTGCAAAATCAGTTTAGTTGCTGGATCCACAGCCTCCTTACAGAGCAGCCAAAGAAGTGAATTCAGCCATGATCCCACAGATTTGCACATGTCCTATTTACACGAGTTGTCTGGTAGGATGTAGCTTTAGCCCCAGGAATGGCTCTGGGCAACTTACACAGTGCTTCTATATGCACTTCTTGCATTCCTTTTAAGAGGCAGGGACCAAACCAGGCAGATCACAACAGCCAAATATTTCAGGCTGTATGTAATCCTCCATGAAAAAAAGCAAAAAGCTCTTAACCATGTGTGTGTGTTGCTGAGGAATCTCACTATAGCATGTGGCTGCAAAGTTTGTATCTGCTCTATTGCTGAACATACTTAAGTACAGGTTTGAAAATTACATTCCACTGAAATGGAATTGTAAAACAGAGTGCTGCAAAAATTGATAGAGTCATCGGATTCTGATAGTTATTTTAAAATACCGTGCAATCAATTTCAACCAAGAGTAAAACAAATCCTTTGGTAATTAATAATTCACAACTGAGTGAATAATTGATGTGTAATTAATACCACTGACTTGTACTTTTAATAATCTGCCATCAAACCCAAGACATGAAAACACTGTGTGGTCCACTCTACAAGAACAAAAAGACCATGATTTTGTGGTGCAGAAAAAACTGAGATGCAGGGAGATGAGCTGAGGTTCATATTGTGAAGCAGTGGCAGGTCACGAAGGGTCAGTAACTTCACTCACAGTACTGGAAGCTCTGGACTGTTCTGCTCAATTAAGAATAATTAGGGATGAATGTATAGTTCTGAATAAAATCAATTTGGACTTGAAATAAAATCACTGTCTCAGAGCTATACGGACTTCTGAAATTTTCTATGTCACTGCATTTTCACAGACTACTGAAATATCTTGTCTCTGTTGCTGGAACATTACCAGAAAACTTTCTTCTTTTGCAGCCTCTGTTCAGATTATTCCATTCCAAATGGCCCTGATGATTTTCCGAAGCTCCAGAGGTTCTGCTGGAAGGAAATCTGTGATTTTCAATGTTATTAATTTATGCCACTACAGATTGGTTGCCTTTGCAGGACATACTTCTTATGAGAACATTTGGAGCTCATTTCTCTCTCTTCTCACATGCAAGATTCTCGCTGAAACTGATGGAGTCTCCTGCCAAAGGAAGAGTTTAAATCATCTGAGCTCAAACGTGCTTCCAGCAGGGTTGGTTGAGTTAGGTCTTGAACTTTAGTGACTGTCCAATAATATCATTCCACTGAAACAAAATCTAATTAAACCATTTAAAAGACATTGTAGAAGAAGATGGATCCATTGAGAGGCTGGAAAGGGTTTGTATCTCAGAGACAAAATAAAATTCAAATTAAACTCAGACCTAGAGCTTTAAAAGTAGCAGCAAGAGCAGTTAATGAAAGATTGGCACTAATGCACAAAGCATTATTGTCAAGCAAGGGGTCCTTTTAGAGGAGAAATGACAAACTGTTTGCCTTTAGAATACAGCTTTTAAAAGAAATCTCAGTCCTTACTGTAACATCTGAGGAACATTTTTAAAGTCTCTAGGAGTATTAAGAGTATACTTGGCCCTTTGGGCTTCAAGTTATGCCAAATGTGTGCAATGTAATATCCAGCATTGATGAACCTCTGTAGAATTGTAGCAGCCTACCTACGTAGGTGTCACAGGTTAACCTGAGACAGCAATCACAACAATGTTAGATGCTCGCTTACTAATCCTTACTCCCCCAAATAGTGGAGAGAATCAAATGGGAAGGGAGAAACTTGTGGATTGAGATAAACACAGACTAATAAAATACCAAAATAACACTAATACACCACTACTACTAGTAATATATTTTAAATGGAAAATAAAATGTAAAATAAAAGATACTCAATGCAATTCCTCATGAACTCCGTCCGCACTGAGCAGCCAGTCTCAGGAAGAGAACACCCTGGTCTTGAACAGCTGATCCCAGAGCAATGCAAAATGGCAGAATGGCAAAAGGCTGAACTAAAGGAACTCCTGAACAAAATTCAATCGAAATGGAGCAGAACCAGAATGGATCTCCATCTCCCCAGACAGAAAATCTGCCTCCTTAAATATGAGGCATGACGCTAATGGCATGGAATATTCTTACTGATCAGTCTAGTTGTCAGTAAAGGTCTGCCCCATCTCTGCCCCCTTCCCAGCTGCCTCACATATGCAGGCAGAGAGCTCAGAAAGACCTTGGCTCCCAGACAACAACAAAGGTAATAGTAAGCTCTTATGTTTTCTTTGTTCCAATTCAAAAACACTGGAAAGTTACTTAAAGAAAAACATTATTCTGTCCTGGGTTGTTATCTTCTTGTTCTCAAACTAAATCCAAACAATGACCATGCTAGCTATGAAAAAGAATAGTTTCTAACTTCATGAAGAAAATTAACTCGCTTTCAATCAAACTAGCACAACAGGCACGTACAGGCAAGGGCACTTTGTGCAGCTTTTCCTGGCCCGAGCTCCACCAACTATTCCCATCTCTGTGTGGGATGTTAATCCTCAGTGACTGAAACAGTCCAGAAAGCTAAATGAGTGAGAATAAGAGAAGCCAAAAGGGGTAGTGCCAGCACACATTGGAGTCCCTGACCTATGGGACTTGTAATGACAATGGTAATGCTTGTACTTGTTAAAAAGATTTTGTCAGGAAAATCAAGGAAGTTTTAAATTATTCCAAATACATTTCTGGGCAGGTGATTAGCAAAATATGGCCAGAAAAATATGGCTCATTAATGGCACCTAACAAGCAATACACTTTTTTTTTTTGGTCTATTATTTCATATCTTAATCTGTCATTATTTTTTTTTTCAGTGACTCTTCTGTGTTTCACCTTTTATGCAGTCTGTGATGATGTTCACTGTAGCAATGCATAAGAAAAGATATAGGTGGAAGATTTGGTTTGAAATTAAAACTAGCCAGTAGTCAAGCCTACTTAACACTGATATTACAGTCTAAGTGGGTAACAAAAAAGGGCTGCAATTACATATTTCCCTACGTGGACACGAACAACCCGTAGATTCAGTCATTCTTGTGATATACATTTTTGCTGCATAGGTTAATAAATAAGGCTTTCTAGGTTAATGAATAAAACTTTTAGTCTGTATAGCATATTCAAACTGATCACCAAAACAACAGAAACACAGAAAACAGGCAACTGTTTTGATTTTATTTAAGTTGGGCTTACATTTTATGGTCTTGGGTACATGTGAGTCAGCATGTAAGCCAATAAGAGAATATGATTTGGAGATGCCTAACCATGCTCCACCTAGAAGGACAGACTAGCACTGCAGCATGAAGTCCAGCCAGATGAATGGGTACATGAAATAAGGGCCAGAAAAATGTAGGTTGGAAGTAATTGGTGGAAGGTCAGCTTTTCAAAGGTGCTGAATGTCTGATTTTCCAAACTGGAAATGTAAAAGTGTAGCATTTCTGAAAATACGATTCACATGAGCTGTAACTGCATTGCAGTTAGATGTAAGATGGAGTGATGTAAGATTTGAGCAGTACTGTCTGACAAATTAAGAGCCTAGTTTGAAGTGCAGGCTTTTTGTGATCTCCTTTTCTCCTTCCATTGATCCCCATAAAAACTGAAATTAAGGCTCACTTTCTCTGTCCCTGTAGGTCAGATTTGCCAAAATGTCGTTATGAATGTTTTGTGAGAAAGTCTAATTAGGAACAACTGTGAAATTCTAATTACAAGGAGTAATGAAATAATTAATCTTTTATACAGATGTCTTACATGTCATACAAGTAAATAATCAGGACATGTACAGTAACATGCCATGTATCTTCCTGATGCATCTTTTGGGATTTCTGCCATCCATGATTTATTGTAACACCCTCTTATGCTAATCAGTTTTTCTGTCCTTCTCCCTTAATTGACTTGACTGACCTTGACAAAGAGGGGGGGACCTGAATAAGATGACAAAGACAAAAATATAATTACTCAGAAAGAGAAAGATTGCTCAAACTAATAGATGGAGTGGCTGAAATCTTTCAGAGCAGTAGTCCATTCTGAGAACAAGT
This sequence comes from Pampusana beccarii, assembly GCA_013399365.1. Classification (NCBI taxonomy): domain Eukaryota; kingdom Metazoa; phylum Chordata; class Aves; order Columbiformes; family Columbidae; genus Pampusana; species Pampusana beccarii. Next base: position 7,243 of record VWYH01007257.1, on the reverse strand, counting down.
GAACAAGGTCACCAGGACATTGATGTACTGGTCAAAATCTAGGGACAATATGCAGTCATGTCTTCAATTTTATTAAAAAAACAAAAAAGTCATCAGCATCTTCAACTAGTGCAGAACCAGATGCTGAAAAGCAAGTTGCTGTAAAGTAGCATCTTGTCCACATCTTCTGACCATATCAGACATTGATGTGAGAGTTGACAGTTCTGATGATCCTATGATGGTCATTTTCTACGTATTTATACCCCATGTCATCCTTGTAATCTTCAAACTCTGGCATGCCAGACCACTATTGATGTTTCACTTAAAAACTTGGAAAAAAAAGTCCTAATAATTTTCTTTTATTATTTTTTAGGCAGTGATATTGGGATGTGAATCAGAAAGATCGTAAGTTGTAACATACCATCCCTCAGTATTTAAACTCTGTGTAATTCTGAAGCACAGATCCCACCCTTACATTAATTCCTATGGGAAAATTTGTTTCACTACCAGTCAAATCGCCAACTGCTACACTTTTCATGCACGCTCAGTGAATAGTAGGATATGTTTGTATCAGGAAATCACCCCCATGTATCTAACACCACAGAAAACATGCATCTTAGTATATTTTTGTTACTTATAACTACATAAAATGAGGAGATTTAGAAGATTTAGAAGATGTTAATCAAGGGAAAAGACTACACACAAGAAACATGAGCTAAGTTCATTCAAGTTAATGGAAGACATGGTATAGCTCATAAGACCTCTGTTTAAAATATCCCTGAAAATACTACACAGTACTGATCACAATGATATTTTAAGTTCTGACCTAACAAAGACTTAAGCATGTGCTTAACTTCAGTTAAATCAGTAATCTCAGTGAATTCAGTGGGGCTAAATTACACTCTTTTAAGTTTTTGAAGCCTAAGGTCTTAGTGGATAACCATAACTGAAACTGGGAGAAGTGATAATGTCAGGGGTCACATCGAAATCTTTCTGCTGAAGTCCTAGGCTGGCTGTACTTCCTGCACCTCCAGAGATGCGGAGGATTGCTATCATTACTGTGGTTACCGCCCCCAGCGGCAAAGAGGAATGAGGTTCTCATTTTGCAGTGTACTGCCTGCTTTGTACAAGGAATAAAAAGAACTAGATTCCATCAGACCAGATTTCCCACGGGGCTTACCAACAGACTAGCTTCAGACCACTACTTTGGAGATATTGAAAGAGTAACAGGAGTTTTTAAAGAATACAGCCTTCGACATTCATTGTTAAAATGTGTATCAGAGCTATTAGTAAATATTTATGTAGCAGCCTCCAGCTTCCCTTTAAAGATTGAAAAGAACTTAGTAGAAGCAAAGTAGAAGATTTCACCACACCATTGTTACTCACATTGTCTGTTAGCATTCAGTTGTGTGCAAGCTGACAGAGAGGGTATTGATTTTTATTACTTTGAACATTTCTTCATAGAAGAGAAGCAACAAAAAGGAGTAGAAAAGCAATAATAGCAATTCTTGTTTTCTCTAGTAGGACTTTGAACTTACAAGTTTAAGTAGTAAAAGAAAGAAATAGTCTATTTCATTGTCTCTGTCCTGCTAGAAAATCTGCGTTTCTCTATCCTTGTTATTACTTCTCTGTCTTGAAACCACAATGGGAGCATGTGCCTCATGACAGCACACCTTTAAACTTTTGATATCTGTATGTGGCTCCATGAGACCTCCCGAAATTCCCATTTCACTGTAACACACAAAATCATTCAAGGAAAGAGAAATCTATACAGAAAAGTCTGCTTTGAGTAATTTTACTGCTTCAGGAAGGACGTCAGAAGAGCTGGCCTTGGATACAGAACAGAATTTTAAGTTTGTGCTAAAAGAATATTGACTGTTGTGGGGTTTTTTCCTATATATTTAGTTCTGTCCATGATTTCATTGTTTGTATTCAGTCATTGTCTTCTGTTTGAAGAACCTCTTGGCCTTTGACATTTGTTGTAGATTTCTCTTCATGCATTTTTAATAGAAAACAACTTGATCCAAAGCCACTGAAGTGAATAGAAAGACTATCATTGAGCTCAGTGGCCTTCAGAGCAGGCCCATAAGGATCCTGATGATTAGCTGATATGAATTTGTCTGAAATGGAAAGTCATGTTTACGCTATGTTGAAACAGAAACTGTGGAGTGTTTATGAGTCTGATTTGTTTCCTTTCCTGCATCTCTTGACTTACCTCTTGGCTGGCTTGGGCATACATGGTCCTATAGATGATGGAAATGCTGCTCCAGTTGTACCTCAGGCCATGCCTGCAAGCTCACCCTGAGGCAAATTAATCTCCTGGGGCAGTCATGGGACCGTCCTTTGCAGGTAATATAGGCATAGTTAATATGAGTGCACCACTTCAAATAACTTTATCATCTAGATTCATGTGACTAAGGGCAAAATTGTAAATTAAATATAATTTATCTTCCTGTATTACGTGTGCTTATGAACAAGGATTTTCCCAAACACTATCAAAACAACATTGAAAAGAAATTTCCTGTATGGACTGTTTATGTCATAACTATCTAAAGTTGGCTTTTCTATGTCTTCAGAAGAAGCCACTGTTAAAGTCAGGAGCACAACTGAGTATGTCCAGCTATTTGATCTCTGAGGGGAATTATTATTCTTGTTGATGTCCTCAGCTGTGTTTCCCAAAAGTTTTTGCCTGTTAAAATTTATAAACTATGCATCTTTCCTGAGGCACCTTGTAAGCATTGGCTTTTAGACAATTAGTTTCTAACAGTAGTATCTCAAGGCTGAAGTCAATACCAGCACCTTGAAATGCTGAATTAGTTTTTACGTGCAGCTTTTCTCTCTGCTCTAAACATAAAGCTGTCACACACATCATTATGAGTAAGAGATCTTGGGCAGAAGCCTACAATACCAACTCAATGACCCACTTAATGGGATTGTTGTGTATGGTGAAATATCACAATGCATAACTAAGGCAGAGAACAACCACATTCCTTTTCATAATACATGGCATTTCTGCTCTTTCAATGGGAGTCAATCACAGAAAATTGGTTCCCCTGTCTCATCTTCTATTACTGATATAAGATGTAATTTAACTGACATGTTTCAGTCCTGGCCTCTAGCATTTTATACTCTTTGATGGGTTTTCCATTTCAGACATGAGGATAACATCCAGCTCACTAAATCTTAGATGATTTTTTGTAGATATCTGAGTTAGTGCTTTGGGTGTTCTTCATTACAACTGGAGACAACTAGAAACTTCTGGTATGTGATTTATTAGCACTCTTTTAAAAATCAGCATTAGGATGAGTTAGTTTTCTGTTCTTCTCCATGCACTAGAAAGGGATTTTATATGACTACCTTTGATGTAAACAGTGACATTTAAGATGTCTGATGTTAGATAAGGTAAGCTCAAACCAAATCTGGGGAATTTATGTGAGGACTGCATACCATATGAAAAAGTAAAATGAAATATTGACTTAGTCTGCAAACCTGTATTTCATGGGACAGATCACACTGGTTTGGGCTGCAAAATATTGTTTGCTTCTGCAGAGTACAGATGCCAGAAGGGTGACATATAAGTGTCATATGAGGATCTAGCTTTCATTGTCTGCCCTTCTCTGTGATTTTAGCAGCACCAGTTGAGCTGCTTTAGTGCTTTAAATGTTTTATGATTTTCTCAACCAGAAGTCCCAGTGTAAATGAATAAGTGAGAACAGTAAGATGCAAATGACAGAGATCTGCACATTCCTGTCTACCTGGGGTGTATTTAGTGTTATATCATCCATTTCTTCCATGTGATCCACAACAGCGGAACCACTGCTTTATTTTACAGCCTTTCCCTTTGAAGTGTGACATATCAACTGCAAAAGAGGAGGAAAACATAAATCAGGATGCCTTGATAAATAATACTCCAAAGTAAGTTGATGAGACTTTTTTTTCCCTCTGTAGGCACAGAGTAAACAGCTTAATCACTTTAAGATTCTTTTATAAGGTAACAGTGCTCAGTATGATTAATAGGAGATGAAATTTGGCAGGTGATGCATTAGTAATATGATCTAATCATGTTTAGTATTGTGGGGAGGGAAACAAATAAACTGGCTGAGAGAGAACTGCTTGAAAATTTGCAACCTTGCAAATACTGTGGCTTCCCTATGGAAATCTCATCAGAATGTTGAGCCAGCAACTTTTCTGTGTCTGTCTGGAATTTTTTCCTTTCAAAATATTTGTGCCTGAGTGATAATGGATGACTTCTATTACTGAATGGCTCTTGCAGTGCCCTTTGGGACTGATCTGAAGCATCCCCTGCCTTTTCATTATTCCACTACAAACTGCTCTGCCAAAAAGCCTCACTCCTTCCTTTTCTTTCAGGCCTAGCATTCCAACAGTCCTATGGGTCTGTTGGAATATTGTCACATAAACCCAGTCGGGCCAGATAAGATTGAGTATCCTCTTTGTATAGTATTCTCCCTCCAAAAATGACCAAGATCGTATATTTCAATAGATATAGATAGTAAACTCATTGGGATAACCTGTTCCAGCTCATGGTTTTATCCTGTTCTCTACCAATAAAGACTAACTTAACTCCTGAAGTGTTTATGGTTTAGCAATTATACTCTTTACCTCTTGCTATCTACACATGTGTCTAATACCCCTTTTGAACTTGCTAATATCTTGCTCCCAGGGGTATGCAGTAGAAATGATCCATTATCTAACTACATATTGCACCCGGAATAATTTCCCTGGTCAGATTTGAACTGGCCGCCTTCTGTTTCATTAAATTACCCCTTGGTTCCTAAAACCCAAGGCAAACACTTAACATACCTCTCTAACATTTTCTTGATTCAGCAGGTTACTATTTTTTGGTAAGACAATTCTCATGGCTTTTAAAATTGCTACGGAGAGGCCAGTATATTGTTTTCTCTCTATCTCTCTCCTTTTCCTCTCCATCCTCTAATCCCACAACATCCATTTGAAATGCAGTGATTGGGATGAAGTGAGTATCCTATATGGGGCATCTCACTGATTAGATCAATGCACTGCATTATCCTCTTGATCATGGTCTTCTTTGTCCATACTTTGAGGCTTGCTGGGATGCAGCTGCCACTGCAGCCCCTATGTATTTGGCCTGCCCAGAGCAGGACCCAGCCCACTTGCCTGAGCTGATGATAACTAACCCATCATTGAGAAGTGCAGGAGTAACTTACTCTTCTGATGCTTGTATTGAACTCTGCTTGTTGTTTTGTCTGCTTCCCTAGGTTCTTGCTTAGACTACACTTGGATCCTCTGCAAGTACCTCGTAGACATTCCTTGATCTGCACTGATCAGCTTAACCTTATGATTGACAGTTGCTGGGTCTCAGCTTACTCATCTTTAGGACGTGTATTAAACTACGTATGACTTCACATTCATATTAGAAACCTCACTACACCTACGTTGCCACATATGGGAAAAAAAATGGTTCCTACTCTTTCTTCCTATTTCTCAGACAGTTTTGACTCATATACTTTGTTTCTCAGTCATGATAGTTTAAATTTATTTCTGTCCTTCTCTAAGGTATCTCAGAAGGGGCTGCAGGGAAGTCTAACTGAGCTATGGCAACTAGCTACCTTCTACTCACTGCTTTATTCTCATGTAAATTCACTAGCTTTCTGTCTTGCAATGCCCATTGCTATTCCAAGTGCAGAGCTCCTCACAGTACCAGCACAGATACCACTGTCCTCATCTGCTGCAGCCTCAGATGGTTCCTGCTGAACTTGTGTCTTCACCTGTGCAATTCCCTATTATTTACAATGTGGATGTCACTGTCAAGTATACACGCAACCCTATTGGTATGAGTGATTGATGTGAGCATTGCCTACTTTTACCACAGGAATAAGATTTTTTTATATTGCTTCATGCGCTTTTTTCCCATACGCTCAAATATGTAGGCATTAGGTCTCATTGCAGCATCATTATGAGGTGTCTCAAATTTGCACCAAAAAATTGCTTACATTAGAAATGAGAAATAATAGCATTACTATCAATAAAGAATTCATCATTCTGTAAAGCTTTGGCAACATGACAAAGGACAAATGTTTAGGAAAGGAGAATATTTTCCCAGTGTTAGTAAAATGTTCAACAAAATAAATATGAACTCCCAGGAGATGACAGGCAATGAACATCTAATTTCAGCTTCCACAGAAGTGCATAACTGTTTCTTTTACTCTTTGTAGTTCTCCAGAATAGGGAATGTATTTATGGAAGATTAATCTCTAGATAGTGGGTTTCCCAAGAAAGACATTTACCTTTTCTGTACTCTTTTTTGACTTTTCAGACACTAACACATATGTGTTCTGAATATGAATTGCCAGACAGTAATTTGGTCTGGAGTGCAGTCTTGAGTGCACACTATTGGAGAGATTCTTTTAGCACTGCAAATTGCATTTGATTTATTCATCTTACCTGTTGTGCAAAATAACTTTTAATTTATAAAAAAAAAAGCACTAAATAGGTGCTGGGCCAGTGTGACAGCAAACTCCATAGCACATTCTGTGAGTACCTTTACTCGAGGCAGAAACCCTGCTTTGGAGCAGGTGCTTCAGTCCCAAGCATGAACCCTAGTTTCCAGAACTGATCTGCCATGGAAAGTGGGCCTGTACGTATCTCAACAAGTGCCTGCCAGACAGGGAAGGTGTCAGTCATTAAACCTTACTGATAGCCTGCCTAAGGGAAACACTTTGGGAGGATGGGGTGGCTACAGGTGTTCATTAGCTCTCTGCAAAACAGGAAGGGGAAGTGGAAAGTGGAAGATACTTAACATAAAAGCAAAATACCAAGTGTTGGTGATGGGCTGTGTACAAACTGAGGAATTCACAAAGGACAGGAGATCTTAGCAGGTGAGATGACCAAAGAAATGTTTTCACAGCAGAAGGTCTTCTCCTAATGTGTGGGAGTAGGCAGTCAAAGCAAGCTGTTCTGTAGCAAAGAAAAAAAGAGAGGACAACATGACCGAAGAACAAAGTAATTTTCATTTGTTGTTCAAGTCAAATGCCTGCCAGAGAAAACTACGATACAGGCATTTTTCACTATTTGTCCACTACTTTTATGTACTTTTCCTTTTATTTAAGTAAATCATTGTATTCTGCAAGATTTTACATCCAGAGTGTTTACTTTCCCTGCTATGGAAGTTACAATGTTATCCCAAACACCCTCCAGGCAGAAATGCCAGGAAGAGATGCTCCTATTCCTGTACCCCACAGGATGGCTGCCGCGATTGAGAGACGGG
>VWYH01007249.1:0-26335 GCA_013399365.1 Pampusana beccarii | reverse complement strand
ACCTCAATGTCTTTCTTGTAGTGGGGGGCTCAAAACTGAACACAGGGTTCAAGGTTAGGCCTCACCAGCAGCAAGTACAGTGAAATGATCACTTCCTTAGTCCTGCTGGCCATACTATTCACGATACAAGACAGGATGCTGTTGGCCTTTTTGGCCACCTGGGCACACTGCTGGCTCCTGTTCAGCTGCTGTCAATCAACACCCCCAGATCCCTCTCTGCCAGGCAGCTTTCCAGCCACTCTTTCCCAAGCCTCTAGTGCTGCCTGGGGTTGTTGTGACCGAAGTGCAGGACCCAGAACTTCACCTTGTTGAACATCATACAGTTGGCCTCACTCAGCCCATGAATCCAGCTGGTCCAGATCTGTCTGTAAGTGCTTCCTACCCTCCAGCAGATGAACTGTCCCACCCAATTTGGTGTCATCTGCAAACTTGCTAAGGGTGCACTCAATCCCCTCATCCAGATCATTGATAAAGATGTTAAAAAGAACTGGCCCCAATATTGAGCCCTCGGGAACACCACTAATGACTGGCCACCCACTGGAATTTACTCCATTCACCACAATTCTTTGCGCCTGCCCATCCAGCCAATTCTTTACCCAATAAAGAATACACGCATCCAGGCCATGAGCTGCCAGCTTCTCCAGGAGAATGTTGTGGAATATGGTGTCAAAGGCTTTACTGAAATCTAAGTACACAACATCCACAGCCTTTCCCTCATCCACTAAGTGGGTCACCTTGTCATAGAAGGAAATCAGGTTGGTCAAGCAGGACCTGCCCTTCATAAACCTGTGCTGACTTAAAACTTCTAAGTATTACATTCCCTGCTACCTAAATAGTCCAGGGTCCTGTTACCCGATTCTTCTCTATAGTGATAGTTTCCTAACATTGAGTGATATGACGGTGCATTCCTACTTTTTTTTGGTTTGTTTTTTTTTTTAGAAAACCATGAATAAAAGTACTAAGTGAAATCCAGGAACTCTAGTAGCATTTTACTTGGGAAATAGTACTTACTTCTAACAATCCTTTGTTTTCTTCTCTATTACTAGCTCCTCATCTGCCTTAAAATTATTTTACTAATGCCCATGTTTTCAATTTTAAATAGTAATTTCCAAAGTGACATCATAACAAAGTTCATCTACATGAGTCCACCTACTACTTTGTCTGGAAAATAATATTAAGATTGCTGAGAGCAAATTAATTTAGCAAGCACATACTGATTTTATCTCATTTTCTGTTTTTCTACATGTCTATTAACATGGGTCTTCAAGTCTTTTTTTTTTTTAAGGAAAAAACAGGTGGGAAAAAATGAAAAAAAGGAGAAAAGAAAAAAAAAAAAGAAAAGTAAAAGGCAGTGGTGCCTGTCTAGATCACTGCCAGTCTCTTTAAATACAAGTAACACATTTACTATTGTATTAATCCTGATTTTATAATCTTATTAACAATCCCTAGTATGAGACTGAGATTTCCTGTACCAGTTCTTTCAAAGTTCTTGAACAAAGATCACCCAGTCCCCATAGCTTAGGAGCATTAATGCCTGAGGTTTGCTTCTATATCAATTGTAGCAATTCAGATTTACATACTTTTGTTCCTGTTATCTGTCATGTCTCTCCTGATGCTTGAAATAATTTTCCTAATTAAAACTAAGACAGTGGAAGATATTACTCCATTTCCTGTAATTCCAAAACCAACTCTACAGCACAACTCTATGTTACTTCTTCTCTTTATTTACATTGCTTTTAAAGTTTATATATGTGTTGTTTTCTGTTGGTTCATTGAGTATTTGATAAAGAAATCAATCAGGTTTATCCGCGTAGAATCATGTAATGTCCTGAGTTGGAAAGGACACACAAGGATCATCGAGTCCAACTCCTGTCCCTGCATATGACAACTATACAGTTCACACCATGTGTCTGAGGGTGTTGTCCATTCTCTTCTTGAACACTGTCAGGCTTGGGGCTGTGACACCTCCCCAGAGAGCCTGCTCCAGTGCTCCACCACTCTCTGGGTAAAGAACCTTTTCCTAGTATCCAATATAAATCTCCCCCAGCACATCTTCCTGTCATTCCCTCAGGTCCTATCGTTGGTCACCAGAGAGAAGAGATTAGTGCCTGCCCCTCCTCCTCCCCTTGTGAGCTGTAGACCATGAAGTCTCCTCAGTCTCCTCCAGGCTGAACAAACCAAGTGACTTTAGCCACTCTTCGCACAGCTTGCCCTCTAAACCCTTCATCAACCTTGTAGCCCTCTTCTGGACACTCTCCAGTAGCTTTGTATCCTTTTTATCCAGTGGTGCCTAGAACTGCACACAGTGCTCCAGGTGAGGCCGCACCAGTGCAGAGCAGAGCGGGACAATCACCTCCCTCGCCCAGCTGGCAATGCTGTGCTTGATGCACCCCAGGACATGGGTGGCCCTCTTGGCTGCCAGGGCACACTGTTGGCTCATGTTCAACTTGCCATCATACAGAACCCCCATATCCCTCTCCACAGAGCTGCTTTCAAGCCTCTCATTCCCCAGGCTGTATGTACAGCCACGGTTGCAATGTCCCAGGTGCCAAATACACCACTTGCTCTCGTTGAACTTCATACAGTTGGTGATTGCCCAGCTCTCTAATTTGTCCAGATTCCTCTGCAGTGCCTCTCTGCCCTCGAGAGTGTCAACAGCTCCTCACAATTTTGTGTCATCAACAAACTTACTTAGCATTCCATCAATTCCAGGGTCCAAGTCATTTATGAATATTTTAAAGAGCACTGGACCTAAGATGGATCCCTGTGGAACCCCACTAGTGACTGGCCACCAACCCGACATAACCCCATTTACTAGAACCCTTTGAGCCCAGCCTGTCAGCCAATTTCTCACTTCCTGCACTGTGTGTTTACCCAGCTGTATGCTGAACATCTTGTCCAGGAAGATACTGGGAAAGACAGTATCAAAGGCTTTATTGAAATCCAAAAAGATCACATTGACAGGCTTCCCTTGGCCAACTAGGCAGGTAACCTTGTCATAGAAAGAAATTAATTTTGTTAAGCAAGACTTTCCCCTCCTGAACCCGTGCTGGTTGGGACCAATGACTGCGTTGTCTTTCAGGCGTTTTTCAATAACCTCCAGAATAATCTTCGCCATAATTTTGCCAGGCACAGAAATGAGACTGACAGGCCTGTAGTTGCCAGGCTCATCCCTGTTGCCCTCCTTGAATACTGGTACAACATTTCCCAGCTTCCAGTCAACTGGGACCTCTCAAGATTCCCAAGAAAGCTGAAAAATCTGCACAAGTTTGGGATTTCCTCCCAGACTATCCAGTCCTTACATAGTTTACAGATTTTTTATGCAACAGAAACATGGGAAATTTAAGTTTCTCATAATATCATAATTCCCAGTACTATTTTTTTTTAATAAAGTTGAGACGTTTCTAACAAAATCCAAGCAGTCTTGCAAAAGGGCCCCTTCTACCATGTAACGTTCACCCAAAACAATTATTTTGCATCTATGAAACACCTCCCATTTCATTTCCAGTAACTTTTTTTCAATTCATAGCACTATAATTCCCCTCCCCCTACCAGTGGATGTGCAGATCCTATAGAGTTAATTCCTGCCAGCTGACATTGAAGTTATTTTCTAATTGTCTTTCGCAGATGCCTTTAGAACCAGTTCACCAACCCCCAGGAGTCTGCAGAGTGCATGTAAGATGCACATGCACAAATTGCACAGTGCTGTCATCCTACCTTTACATGCGTGTTCTATAAATAACATTTTGTTATTTGGTAGGACAGGAATTATCACGGCAATTACCTTTTGTATATAAATACACTGTTTTTTTTGGCTCAGTGTGCACAAAATATGAATGTGTAATTGGGTATTACTGTCTGGCAATTTCTAGCATTAAGTAAGAGACAACTTATATTCTAACAAAAATACATATATTTGTAACTTGGATTAGAGTACAAAAACTAAAACTCATCTTTAAAAAGACACTGCAGCCAGTGTCTACTTCATAAGTAAAAACTGGTTAAGCACTCACCACTAACCTTCTCTGTCTTCTCAGAATTTAGGGAAACCACAATATTTAAATTGCTAAGTGCCAAATTAAAGCTAATTCAGATAGCAATTCTGTCTCGCAGCTGCAGATGGTAGGAAAAAACTCAACCTTTCATAGTATTAAGAAATTCTTGCTGTCCTAGGAATAGTACACAGAGGTGCTCTAATTTATACTGCTGGATTAAAATTTTGTTGTTTGTGCATATGTAGCTGGAATGTGTATGGACAAGCATTCAGCAATAAGTATAGAGCATCTTATAGTAATGCAGAACCACAGATGCTTAGGGTAAATAAGAAACATAAAATTGACAAGATCTTTATCTCAAATGGCTTACAGTACTAAATTAAGTAGAAAACAGTAGGAAATTATTATTCATTGCATAGAGAAGTGGACTAAAATGTTCTTAACAGAGGGAGAATAATAAGCTGATTATGAAGTACTTAATGAGATTTATTAAATGACTATGGGCCGATATTCCCTGTATACAAAGCCATTCTTGATCTTTTTTTTTTTTACTTAGATGAGTACAATAAAGAACAAACATGTGACTATCTAAGTAGCAAAACTTTCTGGCTTGTAGATTGAAGTACGAATTTACATGAGTTTATAGCAGCTAAAGACTGAAGTCCAAATCCTACTGCATTTACATCACTGAAAATGCTGAGTGACTCAAGGCCTTCCATGGTGTTTACCACTACCAATGTAACGGTGAACAAACTGAGAAGTCCTGAGAAGCCTCACTGATTATTTCCTCAAATATATATAATACAAGAAAAGTTGTGGGGGGAAGACTTCCGTATCTCAGACTGTGGAAAGTATAATGCTTGGAAACTGGAGAATCAGCTTTTATGAAGCACACAAAACATAAAACCACACCATTTTTCCTATATGCTCCCAATGTTTTTGAAGACTCCTAAAGTGGGTATTTCTGATAAGCCCTCTTATGGCTAGCTACTAAAACATGGGAAGTTGTCATGACATAATTTGGTCTTCCTTTATTTTGACAACGTAACTCACGAGAAACATGGAAACTTTTTAGCACTACAGAAAGCCAAGGCAGCACAGTTTGAAATAGAAAATACTTATCTGGCATGATATGCCTGTGCCATAGTGACTGTGCTGTTCTTTTTATTTATCCAGAACTACACGTATTAAAAAATTCATAGTCTATTTGCATGTAGATAAAAGCCAAGAAGGCTTATTAGAAAGATTAATCAAGAAAACGGATATATTTGAAAGTTATCTTTCCCTAAATGTTTATTTTTCAGATTTCTTCATTTAACTAAAGTTACTAGAATACCATTATTTCCTGCTAGTCCTGAAAGTAGCCACAGCCCCTCTAAAAACAAGTTTTAAAGGCTCTTACTTTTATCATCCTTCATCTGAAATTTTCCAACAAAGTTGTATATGAGATAAATTAGCTAAAAAAGGGAGAAAAAGAGCATGCTTTCAAAGTCTGTTTTGCTCATGTTCCCTATTTTCAAAAACGTGCAGGTAGTTGTTGATAATTAAATGAAACAAAAATACCTCTCAAACAGTTTTTCTTTATAAAGTGATACCCATAACACGTATTTCCTGGAGTCATCTGAAAAGATTCTGGTTTTTTTCACTCTGTAGTTTGAAAGCTTGTGTATGTGAAGACACAGAACAGATGTTTATTAGTAATCATAGGCCAAACACTGATTTTTTGAGTAAATGACATTGTGCTTAAAGGATGATGGTAGCCTTGACCTTCCAGTACTTAAAAGGGGCCTATAAGAAGTACGGGGACAGATTTTGCAGCAGCGCCTGTTACAATAGGGCAAGTGGTAATGGTTTTAAACTGAAAGAGGGGAGATTCAGGCTAGACATGAGGAAGATATATCTTACAATGAGGGTGGTGAAACACTGGAACAGGTTGCCCAGAGAGGTGGTAGAAGCCCCATCCTTGGAGATTCAAGGCCAGGCTGGACGGGCCTCTGAGCAACCTCATCTAGTTGAAGATGTCACTGCTCATTGCAGCCAGGTTGGACTAGATGACCTCTGAAGGTCCCTTCCAACCCAAACTATTCTATGATTCTCTGATACATTTACATTCACAAACATTCTCCCTCAGTTAATGTAGGTAACTGGGGACACTACTCCCTACAGACTGGTAATTAAGCTATACAGATAATATCTTAATATTCTCATGATTTGCATTTTAAAATAATGAAATGCTGCTCTGTGCCCAAGGTATTTCTTGTGTGGATTAGTTAGATAACTCATTGTGGAAATGATCTTAAATATAAGACAGAAGTGTAATAAATGTGACTAATAGCTTCCTGTTAAAATACTAAGCCAAAACTGTCAAGCTGCTGAATGATTTTTTTACAAACTACTGTTCTAGGTTGCCAACTAAATAAATCTGTTATCAAAATGCAATATATCATTACAAATAAAGCCTGGTGCCAGCATCTGACTACCTTGTATCTTCTTACAATGACTCATATCGGGTCATTTTTTTCAGGTATTAACTTCGAACTTGTTCCAGTACTGGGCTGAATAGAAAATTGTTTCTGGACCATTTTCTGTTATTTGTTGTTTTACTTTACTGCCACTTCAACCAGAAGACTCTTACTCTCTAGAAAATACTCTGTTGAGGAAAGAATGCATGAACTTCTTAGTAACGAAATAATTCATCCTGCATATGACACAGGTCAACCAAAAACCTTCTGTATTATTTTATGAATCTCTGTCATGAGGAACACAAGTGCACTACTTATAAGAAGGTTCAGAATATTTCCAGTTTTCTCAAGTAATTTGGGGTTGCAAAAACGTTGGGAAAAATGGTTGTAAACACTCATTTAAATAAATGTTTAAACTCTAGAAGGTAAAACTTCAACTAATTGACATCTTTAGTGTTGTTTGTTATTTGATCATTTTAAAAGCTGTGATGCGGCACTCTGTTTTAAAAAAACTAATGTAAGCTCTGATTTTCCAAGGGAAAAATTCAAGGGCAAACCAATACTTTTTTTCAGAAAGAGGATAACAGAATTGCTTCAATTAAGATTTAAACATTCAAATTTGTCATCTACAGGGCTAGACACAGAGCAGCTCCACTTAAATACTAGGAATTTGGAAAGTTCAACACTTAAAAATATAATGCAGTTTAGGACCTTTCGTATCACATAGAGTTTCTTTTTATACTTTGCTTTTTCCATCACATCTAGCTTTAATATTGCCATTTCTCTTTGTGGATGAGAGATCATTAATGAGTTAAAGAAGAAAAAACAAGCCATGGTATGAACAAAACCAGCACTGTTGTTTTCCTTATTCTGTATACCTAGTCATAGTTTTGACTAATATACACTATGCTTGTAACATGGAAACCCAGATTTTTTCTAAACTGGGACAAGGCCAATTTAAATTTTTGCATAATTGATATCCAACATAAAATTGCCAGTTGCTACTTAAGGAGGTGCCTGTTGCAGATTACAAGTCTGAGTAATGGCCCATTTTGGGAGAAACCACGGTATCAGTATGGAAGGGAATACTGTCTATGTCCAAGATCACCTGCTCCTCCTCTCAGTCTAGAGCTTAGAAAATATTATTCAGAAATGGATATGAAACTCCCATCATCTTTTAGAGAGCTGATAACGAAACCTAATTTTATTTTAGTTCTCATATGGAAAAAAATTTGAAAAAGAAACCCTGAAAAAATCTGTAGATATATGAACAATAAAGTTCACAGGAAATTTTCAAACGTATTTTGCAATAACCATTGTAGCAGTAACTATTTAAAATAACTATCCATGCATTTATAGCATAAACATATAGCATAAAATTAACATTTTTCACAGCTGGCAAAAAGTAAAGTTAGGTTCATTAGTTGAAGAAAAAAAGTGAGAGGAGGTGTACTGTAATAGGCATACATGAAATTATAACATGCAAAAGTATTTTACCTTCAACATCAGCACACCCAAATAGAATTTTTGATGTTAAATCAAGTAGGTTTCCTATAATTAATTCAGGATGCTTAATATTTTAACTTGCAGCCACTAGTGCAGCTCATCCTCACACAATTAAAGCATCTTTCAGATAATGTTACATAAATTTATTAAAATTTAACAGGCAGAAATTGAAGTGCGTTGAAGCGTCATATCATAACACTTCCACCAGCTAAAATACTTTTACACATTCTATTCTCAGATGTTTCGTAGGCTTATGAATATCTTCTGAATCTCTTAGTTACAATGCTTTTCGTTCAGTCTTTATCGATTTCTCTGTGTTAATGATTCAACAGCAGACAGATGTCATCTACACATAAAAAAAAATATTCTCTATAACGAACCATTAATAAAGGCTTTTACAAAAAATTATGCATAAGTTCTATCAAAAAGAATTACCAGAAAGTTTTCAATATAAAGTTTTTTACTTTATTATTGTATAATAACTGTCCTATGCCACATGAATAAATCACTCCTGGATAAAATCTTTTCAGCCTTAGATCTACCTTACATGATTTTGCAAAGATTAATTATTCTTTATAAAGTGCTTTAAAGATGCAAAGCTAACCATGAATGCCAAGTATAATTAATATCATTTAAGCAATAAAGCAATATTGCATGCAGTACTGTTCAATAATAAATTCCTTTCTGATACTGATGAGTTTGAAGGCCAGTTGCAATTAACCATTAGAGTGTCTTGTACATGTCTCTCTTGGAAGATCATTTCATGACCTTCCACAAATTTTCTAATGAAAATATATGTAATCTGAAAAACTGAAGAAATATCTTTTAATATGATAGTAAATAATGCTTAAAGAGAGTGCCACTAATAACTAAAGGCCTAGTGTGCAATCAACAAGATTTTCACATGAAAAAAATACATGGGAATAAATATAGAAAAGACTTTTAAATTATTGACGTATTTCTTAACACAGCTGAAGACTGAACAGAATGGAAGTTCTTCATTTTCAAAAAGTAGTCATGGAACTGGGGTCTAACATGACTATAGAAATTAATTCCTACGATAGATAGTGTTTTATATTACTCATGCAGTTAATACTACACACCTCAAATTCTTTTTCAGGTTGAAGACTCTTTTGATAAAATTTCTTTAATTTCAGAGAGAGAAGTTTCATGGGAGCAAGCTTCTTCATCTGCTCTAAATTTATTGTGAGGTTTAAAATGTTATTTGTGGAATACTATTACACTGACCCAGATGAACTACTTAGACATGCTCTTCTTTATTTTAACAACGAAAAGACAGCCATCTTTCCTGAAAAAGAGATAATGGAGGTTGGTCTGCAAACCTATACATTTGGTTTGACAAAATTTTCTGCAACTGCATTCAAGCTTTTTAAGCACCAAAATACACACATTTCTTAAACAATGTGTTTCTAGGCACTTTTTTGTTTTGGATCAATTTAATTTCTAGGATATCAAGTTTTACAGGTTGCCAAGGTTGTAATTGAAGAGTAGTACAATGGTGGAAAGCTTTGACAAATGATAAGGAGCAATGTACCTAAAATGTCCAAGTGTAGACAATAATCAAAGAGTCACATAACTGGTGGAATTAATAATAATTCCCGTTAGCAATCTCATCAGAAGTGCAGGTGCAATATGACAAGGGTTTGTTGTCTTCGGATCAGTATGCAAGGACTGAGATCATTCTGACACTGGCATTTTATGTGACCTGAAGGCAAAAAAGTTACTGGTATCACGGGTAGCGAGTGATTAGTCAAGCACTGCATTCAGCATAGTAACCTAACATTTTTAAGCTGCCATAAGACACAGTGTGCCTTAAACATTGATGTTTTAGCTATGAAGTTGGTGGCAGTATTTAAAACAGTTGGTATCCAACCACATCTGAAAACCAATCACGATCTTGCAAATATTAATTATAAAATATATAAAAATGTAAGAATTTTCAAAAGTCGAAAAATATTAAAAAATCTCATAAAATCCAAGGTATGTTCTTAAGCAAGGCTTAAGGATATGCCCTTACTTGTTCATGTGCAGTTTAGGTGAACATACAGCTCAGTCAGGTGATGAAGACTCTGTGTTTACATTCATTTTATTAGGAAAGATACCCTTTCCATTGGAATCTGTAATTATTTCGTTGTTCATAAAAAGCTATTTTTGTATAATTCAATTTAATTCAGGTATATAAAATATAATTAGAGATTTTGGGGACAAAATGATTTGTTTCTCATATAAGAATACTCCACCAATATTTTTATTGATAAACTCCCAAAAGTTGCCATTCCACAAAGCAGACTCTCTCTTTTTGAGTTTTAGATGTGTTCACAATAACTATTTTGCAAATAAATAAGAATCTTATAGAAATCTCAAGGCAAGACCTGGAAGACACAAATTAAGCATCTTCTAATTAGTTCAAAATATATAGCCAAACTGTACACACTTGTTAAAAGTTGTGTAACTTTCAGAGTCTCCAGGCAATTTGTACACATACATATATTCAGAAATAGCTGAATATATAATACTACAGCAGCATCATGTTCAATACCATGCCTGGAGTGTCTGATAATCAGACTCACAAGCACTGAGAAGAAAGATGTTACAGAATGACAGCATTATTCCAGAAGAGCAATGATCTGACACCGCCAATGTTTATAAGAAATTATAAACACCTGGACTACCAAAAGTAGAAGTCCTTATCCCTGATATAGAAAAGGCTCTGCATCAAATGAACAAAGCATGCAAGAATGCACTGTAAGGGTATGCTGCAGCTTGTGGCATATTTGGAAAAATAGAAAACAGAAATTGTCTGTCTTGCTTTCGAAAGAAAAATAAATGCATTTTTGGAAAGATCAGCCAGTTCTGGTTTATTGGGGGATTTGTCTGCTTGTTTGTTGGAGTAGGATTTTGTCTGTGTGTGCTTTTTTTTTGTTTGTTTGGTTGGTTTTTAATGTACAAAGAAAAGCAATGTTTCGTTGATCAACATTTGTACCAAGCTGAAGGTCAGACTGACAGCATTTCTGCAAGCCCATAGATCTGAATTGATAATTGCCTTTCAGATACTGGTGAACTACAAAATCGTTGCAATACCCTTTAGAATCATAGAAATCATCAGCCCAGGTTGAAAGGGACCTCAAAAGATCATCTGGTCCACTTTTCCATGGGAAAGGGAGCCTAAAATGTTGTAAAAACAAGAACAACAAACCCACAACAACAAAAAAAACCCCACCTGAATTGTTAAAAAAAAATGGAGAGGTTGGAAACGCAAAGTGATTTTTAATTATTGTTTTTTTAAAGTTTTCCCTAGTTTGTCCTTAGAATTCTCTGTAGAATATATGAAATAGAGTGTTTCACAGATTTTAAAACTCTGTGGGATCTCTATAAGCAGCAATTTTTTTTAAAAAAGCAAATATCAACAAAGTCTAGCTCAAGAATTCCTTTATGTGACAGAATAAAATGTGCTTTAAACAGCTGGGTTGTTTGTTAGTTCGTTTTTAGTTTGGTTTTGGAGGACTATTTGGGTTTGGTCTTTTAAGAGAGCTAGTTTAAAGACTTCAAATGATGGACACATCAAATTTAGTGACTGTTTTAAGATATCACTTTTATATAACTTGCTAACTTTACACAGTGATGTAATATTGCCACAGTTTTCCATTCCAGGTTAGAAAGCATATACATATTAAGTATTTTAGCTCTGTGTATTGTCTTGTAGTCTTTCCACAGTTAATGTCCAATAATTATTTTAATAATTATCCAATCATATATTTCATGGGCAGGGTGTGATTTTGCCCAACACTATCTGCTCAAAGCTTTGGTGGAGGCCAGTTGTAATATATACTCTTCTGTTTGGGTAATAAATTCAAGCTGAAGTAATTAAAAAAAAAAANAAAAAAAAAAAAAGCAAACCTGAAGAACAAGATGCATCTCTGTTACAAAGGTTTACCAATAAAAATAATTGAATAGAAATACCTACTAGTTTAAAATAGAAATATCTTCCTATTTGTTGCTTTGATAAGTCAGTGACCTGTCCTATATAGCAGCACTAGAGATGCCATGAAAATATGATAGAGATTTCCAAGTCATTCTTTGAACCATCTGTGGTATTGCACTTTTTTCAAGTAATGCTATCAAGAGCAGGACAATCTTCTGATTGTGGTCGCAGCAGCATCTTGAACAAAAATATATCCCTATTTATAGTCCTCTTTTTGCATTGCTAATGACTAACATTATCTCTCCTCATTGCATCATTGCTCTATAAAATGAATGTCTGTATTTCTGCTCTGATCCACCAATTCCTTTTGTTCAATTTTCCAGAACAGATTCTTACATCAGATAACACATACGCTGGTTTTGGTCTCATGTTTGCCTATACTTAATACTGATTTAGTTCTCACATCCCAAGTAAACAAGACCAGTAGCAGTGACTCATCTTTAATACTATTTCTTCATAATCCACTTTCTGGGTCTTACAGTATTAAGAAAGAATTTCCTGTTACACATTTTTTCACAAACTGCCTTCACTCATAATTACTTTTAGCAGTTTCTATGTTTTATGATGCACTAACCGTGCATTCATGCAAGCTGATATTCAAATAAGTAAAAAAAAAAAAAAAATTAAACAATAGAGCAAGAGTATGTGTACATATAAAGTAATATTCATTTCAATTTAGCAATGAAATAATCTTTCTAATTCAGGATACTTCTCACATGAAGACACAAAACAAAGTGTTATTTTAGATTTTTTTTTTTTCAGATATCAAGGAACTTGGCTAGAACATGAGGTTGCCAACTTAATGTTCCTCATGTAAAATATTTTTTCAATATACTGTTGAATGCAATATTTTTTATTATTCCTGGTATCAGAGGTAACTAAATACATTTCCTTTATTGGTCATTAGAGGCTTTATCCTTCAAACAAGTTCCTACTTTTGCTTCCATTACAATCAAGCTGAAGACAAATCTGAAATTGTGCAGTAGATGACGTAGCCCACTAAGAAAGACAACTCTAACCTGTTATGGAATGTCAGCTGCATTTGTTTGAACCAAAGTTGCAATAAAACATACCGTATTGTTAAGGAACATCTAACTAAAGCCATTGCCAAGAAAGCTTGTCACATAGTCAATTAACAAAGGTGGGGAAAAAAAGTATAAAAGATGTGTATATGGGAGAATCATCATGTAATTAGATATCTGCAGTAATTATTCTCCAAATACTACTCATTTAGGTCATTTGCAACAGGTCTCAATGTTTAATGAGATGAAATTTTGCTCCAAAACACTGCTAAGTCTGAGGTAGGTCATAATCATTTGCAAAGATTCTGGTTTTAGACACATATCAACACCAACATGCATACAAGACTTCCTAGTCTGATGAGACAAAGCAGATTTCTCTTATTACATATATTTCCATACTTATTAATGGAAGAAATCTAAACGTCTTTTGACATCAGACTATGTCAAAACGCTCTGATTTCACTAAGACCAAATATTCCATATTTTGAAAAGTATTTCTTCAGCTTCCTTTCAAAAATATATAAATGCCAGTCACGTAGCATTTATAGTTACCGCTATTATAACATGGTATTGTAAATTTTAAAAAATTAGTTCGGAAAAAGAATTGTTACTAGTTTCTTGCTTTCAAGAATAAGTGTATCTGAAACTACTTTCAAATCAAAAGACCTGAAATTATAATTTTAAAGCAAATGACAGAACTGTACCTTCTGTATTAAAAAAAAAATAAATTAAATGCTTTAAGTATGTATGTATTGAAACCAACAAATCATATATATGATTAATTTTTTTTCAATATGTACTATGCCATCAAATAAGAACAAAATAAATTAAACATACAGAATGTTTCAAAGATGGACCCAATTTAAAAAAAAATAGTGTTTTCAAATTGGTCCACCTTTTGGAAACACCCTGTTTATTTGGAAGTGCAAAATTTGCTTCTTTCAGCATAATCCAGACTGGAACACTTCAGAAACATTGATTAAGACAATCTTTAAATGTGCTTATTCAATTGGGATGACCCAAATATATTAATACATCCAGGTGTTTTTAATATGGGACATTTAACTAATATGTAGGGAGGAGGCTGAATGGTTTTCAGTTGTCCTTGGTTACATAAAGAACACTATTCCTTTTCAGCAACTGTAACCAGTAGCAAATCAGTTTCTTAAAAAGCCTCTAAACTCCAAGAAAGAACCAAATAACTTCAGATGAAAAGGTTCAAATCACGAGGTTGCCTGGCTCCACAGACTATGCAGCCCCCACATACAGAATCGCTTTTGATCAGAACACACAGAGGAGGAGTACTGAACTTCCTTAGCTACCGATAGCGTTACTACCTGTGACACTGCCAGATTCAGAATGGGCTGTGCCCATGCTACAAAACACAAGACGGCCCAAGAGGTGCCAGGCACTGGTGCCACGATCTTTCCTCGGCTGTTCTTCAGACAACTTCAACTAGGTCTCTCCAGGGAAAACCACGATAGGGTCCTGAAGTAGTTCACCCTAAAGATGACTCCCAGCGGGTCAGATGGACCAGACCAGATCAAGTTTAGTTTCCTTTGACCTATATAGTCATCCAGCTCTACCCAGAGTTTTTGATCCCCAAACATCACTAAATGCCCTCATACGTCATCTCAAGACATGCAGTGTAAAAACAATGCCACGGACTGCATTACAGCTTGTGTTATTATTATTTCAAACACTTTCAACTGAACGAACATAAAAAAATAACAATTATCTTGCTGTCACAGCAGCATCACACAGGGCCCAGCAGGAATTCAGAACCAAGTGCTGTGCAAAGACAATACAGGCCATCTGGTCTATAGTTCTGAGCAAACTGGGGCACTCTGCATCATTTAATTTATGGGTTAACCGTCACACCCAGAAACTGATGTATTTTGCAGGATAGATGGATGACTTCTTCAGTCTTGATAAATTTCGTGTCATGAGAGTGGTCTAAGGAGAAAGCTCTGAAATGGACTAAGGCCTGGATCCAAAACACTCAGGAAGTTAGGCAGAAAGACTCAACAAATTAGGATGAATGTTCTTCAAACACAGACACAGAAGACCAGCTCCTCTAAATTTTAGACAGATTTAAAGAAGTTATTTAAATCTCCAAAATTAGTTATGACTTAAATTAGCAAGTGGAAATAATGATTTAAATAATTTATTTAAGTTTTGGGTTGCATTTGCATTTTCCAATTTTTACCTAAAGAAATGTTAATCTCTTTTAAAGTTCTCGCTTATTTTTACTAATCAAGATATACTATACCTAAATCTATTTTAAGTAATTACATAGTTCAGTAGACGTTTAATAAGTTTCTTAGCATTTTATACTATTTTATGATGTTAAAATATTAAATGTCACCTTTTTAAAATGTGATTGTTTATTCCAAATTTCCAGAAATCTGTATTTCATTGGAAACTAAAATTCAATTGCAATACAAAAATCGGTTTTTGTTGTTATTAGAGTTGTTACTTATAGAAAAGAACTACTATCCTATAGATATTTAAAGAAAAATAATGGTGAGCATAGATTTCAACTGTCATGCAAATAACTGAAACTACAGCAAAAGACATCTTTGTATCCTTCAAGACATCAGAACTGAAATTCAGCCTTGCGGGGGTTGAGGGATATTTTTTTTTTTTTTTCTTTTTTTTTTTTTTTTTTCTTTTCTTAAAATGATCAGAAGGCAAGTAGAAGCTGGCAAAGTAGAACTAATCAGCTTTTCTATTTTATTACTGACAAATGCAATATGAAGAAAATAAACTCTTTTTTCATTTTTTTTTTTCTTTTTTTCCTTTGTGTTGTGAAGAATAAAGCTATTGATTCTTATAGCCAGTTTACTTTCCAGCATACTGGTTTTAAGTGCTTGGTCAGGAATTAATGTAACAGTTTAACTTTCTATAAAGCTTTGACGGTAAATATACACAATGGTTCATCTGAAAAAGAAAAAAAAAAAAAAACACACCACACACGCAAAACCCAACAACAAAAAAAACCCATCAGCTTGCAGTATTTTAGTAATTACTCATTCTCTACTCAGGAAATTATACTAATGAAACAGGATGGGAGAATCCCGTTCATCTATTGTACTCTTCAAAAACAGAAGCTTAATTTACATAAATAACTACTAGACACTAATACGAAAGGTACAAAATAAACTGCAACTTGTGAGAAACCTTATCTAGCAGTCTAAATTAAACTACATGAGATTAGATCACATGTCATATCCTGGAAAAAAAGTAAAAAATATCTGGTGCTATCTTCAACTACAAATACATACAACACTACTTGCTAAACTGTAAAATATTCATTCAACAAATTAATGTGTCTGAAAGGTCTCATTTTTATAAACTTGTAATTTGGGGGGAAGCAACTTACTTTTAAAAAGAACTCTCTTTATCCTTATCCAGAATCAAGACGTTTTATTCCTGAAGTTATAAACTGCAGCATAATTATATATAGCAATATCTATGTAACTTAAGGAATGTTCTCTGTGTTCAGCCACAGCTGCCCATACTATTGTTCTGGGAAGAAACTAACCTGCATAATTCCCAATAATTAGCAATGATTTCACAGTATTCTACTGAAATAAACTAAGTATGCTACCTAAGTAAACAAGTAGATTCAATGAAGCTGAACAATGAGGTACAAAACCAACAATATATATCTGAATTATATAAATATGCAATTATACAATAATTTATAATTATATATTACATGTAATTATGTATAATGCAAGTCTCTCTGTTCCTTAACTATGACACCAACATTTCAGAGTTCTTAGATACAATATAATTTCTGGTCATTTATTAACTTCTTCCTTAATATAATACTTTCCAAGGTAGTAACAAATGCTAATCAGCACCAATAGTGTTTACTACTTTGATAAAATATTTCTTTACCAAAGGGGATCAATTCAATGAGATAACACATATTACATTATAGTTTATCTACCCACTAACATCTTTCTCAGCTGAATAGAAGTGGGAATTCTTTCTTTAAGCATTTAAGATACAAATGATTTTAACAGTAATTTTTTCAAAATAACTGTTTGAGAGATTTCATTTTCAATTTACCGACATTTTTACAAGTGATATAACAAATTGGTTTGGGGAAAACTTAATGCTTATGACAAGACAAATTATTCACTTCACAAATTAATATTCTTTGAATAAACTTTATACTGAGTCCTTGTTTAGAAAAACTTTCATCTTCCTAGTCAAGATAGAGATTTAAATAATTATTGAGCCTTTTGTAATTGTTAGTTTCACACTTCTACTATGTTCAGGCAAATTAAAGTGGCCAGTTCCCACTGGACTGAAACAGCACAGTCATTAGATGATAATTTTCAGCAGCCCTGTCTTAGGCTTCTGAAATAGTGATTCAGAAAAACCCTATATCACTAAAAATCTGCCAAGCAATCTTGCTTAGTTAAAACTTTACACAACACTTTACAAGAAATCCTGAATTCTCAAACATACTGACAACAATAATACACACAATACTAACACATACAGTGATAAATCGCTCATTTGTTCCCCAGATTTAACGTCAGGCTATTCATTCCGTAAACTTAAAATGAAAAATCAAATATCAATGGTATAATTTATCAATGGATATATAAGTTCACATTCCAAGAAACTATGACCAGATTCTTCCTGAATAAATGTAATTGTTTTAAATATTTACATTTTGGTCTCCTAAGCTTTTCATCTTTTGTTGCTGCTTAGCTGGAATTGCGATAGTTTCAAAAGGAAAAATAAACTGAAGAGGCAAATAAAAACAAAAGTGGAAAGAAAATTTTCTAACAAAGTCATTTCTTCAATTTTTTCCAACTCAGCAGGGGATGGAATAGTAAGAAAAATACTCTTTTTAAAGGTTGTGAGGTTTCTTACTATTTTTAGTTTTATTTCCTGTGACATAGAAAGAATATTATAATCTACACTATAGCGTTTCTTGCACCTTTAGCTTTTCTTGACATTGTATCAGTCTACTAGGATGTTAATATCACAAGACTATTAGTGTTTCCTATAAAGTGAGATTATTTTCAAAATGATTTCTTTATATATTGTTTCTTAAACAAGCCTATTTTGAGTCTAAACTTTGGGATTAGACAAACATACTTGAAATATCTGGCTACATCAGTAATACTATTTTCTGAAGCAAATGGCCCCAAGACACCAATTTTTAATCTGGAACTAGGAAATGCATTGTAAAAATTCTGTGAATAAATCTGTCTCTGACATCTTTTAAAATCTAACAAAGGAAAGAGAAATATGGATTTGTCTGATGAGCTAAAATTTCATTGGATGAAATATTCAATTTATTGGACTACTTAAGAGTCTCATTTTGTTTCCTGAGGTATGCTGCTTCTAACAGTACTAACTTAGATTTAGAAGGCTATGAAGTGCTAAATATATTTAATAGATATTTCAGTTGCTGGGGGCTGTATTTCCAGTTAGTTACAGATTTCAATGCATGTTACTAATTTTGATGACATTGCTTCATATTTTCCATCAACTGATACCTCAGACTTAAAATTTCATGTGTTTGTAAAGTATTTTCAGATGATCAGGTGACAGAGGAAATACTAATATTAAATGATATTATTTAAAATATTGTATTTTTATTCTTTTATTTCAGGATTTCTATGTTTCTTAAGTTTGTGGGCAATTGCTTGTCTTTTATTTGCAATCATAATAGACGAAACAGTCACAAAATACATTGATTTCTGTAATGTCAATAAATAAATGTAATACTGGATTTACAAAGGAAAGTATATGCTTGCTTTCCTGTTTGCAAAGAACTAAGTAAGTTTCTCATCTATCTTAAACATAAAGAGATTCTACATATTCCTAAGCTTTTTGGGTAAGTAGAGAGTCACATCACTAAAATTAATGAAAAAAGTGGAGATAAAATTGTATTCTTAAGGCAATAAGAGAGGTTAGGCAAAAGGGAAAAACATGAAAATATTAAGAAAATGGAATACAAAACAAAATAAATTTGAACATAGTCTTTTAAAGTTCTAGCTTACGATAACTTGCAGAAATAAACTACAGAGAAACTTGCCCTGAATATGTCAGTTCAGTGTTTGTAGATTAAATAGTCTTCTTTCCATTAGTATGTCTAATGTTTTTCTGTCTTCATCCTCCTGCTGCTTTTTGCTATAAAATTGTTGTAGCTGGTGTCTTTCTTCAATGAACTTTGACTACACTATCCTCGTGCCAGAAAAACAGGTTCAAAAAGAACCCCTAAATAAGATGAAATAATTAGGTACTCTATCACAAGATGAATATACAGGGAGCAAGAATGAAAACCACCTGCCCAGGCATGAAGCTGACATTTTTAAATTTTTCCAACGGTCCCCCTTTGTTAAATAGTACTTTTATGTTACATTTACTGTCATAGCCTTTCAAGGTATAGTGAAATAACAGAAATGTTTTTAAATTTATGCAGTATACCCAGAGGTGACTATAGTGCACTTTAATTACAGTGGTATATTGAGAGTCTTGCAGAAGACATTGTGATCAAGGACTCAGGGATCTTTAACAGGCCATGCCTTCTCTGTTTGGCGGATGAGGAACTGACTGGATGGTCATACCCAGAGAGTAGTGGTCAATGGCTTAATATCTGGATGGACACTGGTGACAAGTGGTGTCCGTCAGGGGTCTGTATTGGCACCATCTTCATCGATGACACAGACAGTGGGATAGAGTGCACCCTCAGCAAGTTTGTGAATGGCACCAAGCTGAGTGGTGCAGATGACACACCTGAGGAACAGGACACCATCGAGCGGGACCTGGACATGCTCAAGAAGTGGGCCCACATGAACCTCATGAGGTTCAACAACGCCAAGTGCAAGGTCCTGCACCTGGGTCAGGGCAAGCCCTGGTATCCATACAAGATGGGGGCCAATTGTATCTTGGGCTGCATCGAAAGGAGCGTGGCCACCAGGTCAAGAGAGGTGATTCTGCCCCTGTGCTCTGTTTTGGTGAGATCCTACTGGAGTCCTGTGTCCGGGTCTGGAGCCCTCAGTACAGGAAAGACATGGACCTGTTGGAGAAGGTCCAGAGGAGGCCACAGAAGTGATCAGAGGGATGGAACACCTCTTCTGTGAGGAGAGACTGAGAGAAATGGAGTTGTTCAGCTTGTAGAAGAGAAGGCTCCAGAGAGACCTTATTGTGGCCTTTCAGTACTTAAAAGGAGCCTGTCAGACAGACTTTTTAGCAGGGCCTGTTGCAATGGGACAAAGGGCAACGGTTTTAAACTAAACGAGGGGAGATTCAGGCTAGACATGAGGAAGAAATTTTTTACCATGAAGGTGGTGAAAAAACTGGTACAGGTTGCCTAGAGACATGGTAGATGCCCCGTCCCTGGAGACATTAGGGCCAGGCTGGACTGGGCTCTGAGCAACCTGATCTAGTTGAGGATGTCCGTGCTCATGGCAGGGGGGTTGGACTAGGTGACCTCTGAAGGTCCCTTCCAACCCAAACTGTTCTATGATTCCATTTGGCCTCATACTTAGGGCTTGAGAAAACCATATGTCATTCATATCACGTGTAACTTAACGTATTTTCAGGAAATGTAAACTGTATGCGGATCAAAGAGTGGAATGTATTGATGCTGACTGAGAGACCACTGCAAGTTTAGTGGAGAGTGATACCACACAACAGTTAACCTGAGCAGGTGCCAGCTGATGGTGTGCTGCAGAAATCCCTCAGTCACAGAATAACCTCAGCCAGCTTGATTGCAACAGGGGCCCCTGTAGGCAGCTCCCACTTTGTGCTGTGTTTACACCACCTCTGCTGACTTGCCTTTGTCTAAACAGCACATCAAGAAGTTCTCATGAGAACGTTTTGGAACAGAGTTCTTTTGTTGTAAGGAAATTATAAAATAGCTCAAAGAACAATAGCTTATATAGTATAAAACATACACATTATATAATAGCTCGAAGGATAGAGCTTCTCTTCATGGGCAGAATCTGTTCTGCTTTATGCAGTGTGCTGTGGGAAAATCTATTCAGGCGCCATCCAGTGCTGCATGCACATAGGATGCCCAGCACCTGAAGGGTTGCAAGATGTACCTGTGACATGTATTCCTCTTCTTTTTCTGTCTTACTAAAGCGGTTACCATATTAGGCCAGTTGTCAGGCATTTTGTATTAAGATTCAGAAAGAACCCTACACCTTCTGTATCTCTCATCACATTCCCCTACTCCCTGGCACAGAACAGAGAAAAACACTATACTGTGCAAATTTTGACCACTTGCAACATAAGTTGGAAACAGATGGTTAAGGGTCCACAGACCTTGCAGAGTGGTGTGGCAGACTGGACCCCAGATAAGCAGAGTAGCAACTCGGCAGGAGCTGGGCAGTTCTAGCTTTTGCAGAGCCTGTGAAACTGATAAGCAGTTTCTTCAGCCTTGAGTAAGAGCCCTGGAGTCTGAGTCCCTGGGAGAGATGACCAGGGAGGGCAGCTACCTTCAGTGGCTCCTTGGTCACATCTCACACCAGATGTATGAGGTGCCACTGGGAGCAAGCCCATATGATGTATGTGGACCCTGCGCCATACACAGCTGATGGCCTTCTGCAGAAGAGGCTGTAGTCTCTGCTGTGACCATGCTCTGGAGCTGGGGGTAGGTGTGATCACGGCTCAGGAAGTGTTCAGTCATAATACCCCTAGCTAAAACTTTGTCAGACTGTGGGCTGCCAGGGCTGTGGCTTGTCACATGTTGTGACAACTGCCCCATCAGCTTCCAGATGTGCGTACTAAAGTCTGCCACTCTTGCCTTGTTGATGGAGCAAACCCTGGGTTTTAGAAAGTTGGTGTGCTTAGTTGTCTTGGTAGGCTGCCATTCCTTCCCAAGAAATATGATCAGCAGAAGGAAAATGGTATTTTAAGCAGTAACATTAAGCTAAAAATGGGCAGAATTTATCGGAAAGAGGGCTTTCACACTGCTGAATTTTAAGAAATCTCAGGGATTTTCTGCAAATATTGAAGGTATTAGAAACTTCCAAACATATATTTTATTATAATTCTTTGTGTAACACTGCGGCTGATTCAGAATCACACCAAATAACAACAACAACAAAAAAAAGAACACCACTGTACAATAGGTTTATACACATTCTGCTATTACAAAATTCACAGAACTTTCAACTGGAGAGTGGGAAGAAACAGCAGAGCACCAGTTGCAGATTTTTCCTCATTTTAATACCTGTGGTGTTCTGATTTTGTAAATTCTATATCCTTGAAGTCTTAATCCAGCCTAGGGTGGTGAAAGCAGTGGAAATGGGGAAAGGCAAAACCACGTCAAACATTAAAGAGGGTAAAAAAAATCATTTTGCTTTGTCCTCATTCTCTCTAAAATGAGAGCTGAACCATTGCACTGCACATGGTTAAAAGCTAAACAGACTAAGGAAGTGCTAAATCGGTCTGCAGACCTAGGTGCTCTTCCAGGGAACTCAATGCTTAGTTGTTCACTATTAGAAGAGTCAGCCGTGTTGTGGGAAACTCACATTAAAGCCTCAATGCTTGCACGCGCAGAGCAAGAATTTTTACCGGGACTTCCTAGAGCACAATTAAATATCCTTTTAACCACTTGCATACTGGAAAGCATGAGGGACTGCCTCTTCACTGCCACCTGCATTTCTGTTAAAAATTTTACAGAGTTTGAGTTTGTTCCAGAATACAAAGGAAACATCAAAACCTGTTCTCCCTTCAAAAGACAATTCTAGTTTACCAGCCGTATCTGGATATCCAGGACTCTACTTTTGCCCAGTGAAAGCACCAATTATTTTTCTTTTGCCTCTCACTTAGAAACTCACAGAGATGCATATATTTCTCATTTCCTTTTTCCCCTTTTGCAGATGGACTTGTTATTCTGTCCTCGTCACTGAGGATATCTGACATCATTACTAGGCATGCACAGTACCTCTAATATTGCAGCATATTTTATGCAAAACAGTACAATACTAAATATCCCCATCAACAGTTCCCTGTGCACAATGCTACATTTCGTATAAAGAATGGTTAATATTTATGAAGTTCCCTCTAGAGAAACAAACAAACAAATATTTTACTACAAAAAGACTAGTCCATAAGAATTGTGCATGACATTTTTAGTGGTATACTACTCATGAATGCACTGTTATTATTTCTTCCCTAGTCAAATTCCTGAGAATCGTAACCTAGATTAGCAAGCTCCAATATTAACACCTTATTAAACACTCATTTCAAAAAGTAGTGTGTTGTCCCCCAGTGTAGGCATCTACAGTATTGGCTAGAATTTACTGAATGGCCATAGGCTGTATTGTCTCACTTTATTTTGCTTAAACTTCCCTCATTGTTAGCCTTTCCAGTAAGTTTTTAAGAAACTAAATAACAAAAAGGAGGTATCCTGAGAGAATAAAACGACTGATTTATTTTATCCTTCAGGAAAAACCTTCAGCTTAGCTTCAGTCTTTGTTTCCAAAATATTCTATATCACACAACACTAAAAGGGAAACTTAAAACTAAGTTAATTTGCCACAAAATCTAGTGGCAAATTTGATGGCTAGTTTTGCTAGTCACATGCCAACATCATCTGTGTGCTGGGTCTCTCAAAGAGGCAGTATGGCAAGTCATTCAATGTTCAGCATCACTAGGACAAGAAGGCATTTAGAAGAAAATAATGAGGTGCTTTGAAAGCAGAGAATTGACAGAATTCTCACTGAGTCACAGAATGTCAGGGATTGGAAGGGACCTCAAAAGATCATCTAGTCCAATCCCCGTGCCGGAGCAGGAACACCTAGATAAGGCTACACAGGAAGGCATCCAGGTGGGTTTTTAATGTCTCCAGAGAAGAAGACTCCACAACCTCCCTGGGCAGCCTGTTCCAGTGTTCTCTTACCCTCATTGAGAAGAAGTTTATTCTCAAATTTAAGTGGAATCTCTTTTGTTCCAGCTTGAACACACTACCCCTTGTCTTACTGTTTGTTGTCACTGAGAAGAGGAAGAAGAAAGAAAGAAGAAAGAAGAAAGAAGAAAGAAGAAAGAAGAAAGAAGAAAGCAGAAAGCAGAAAGCAGAAAGAAGAAGAAAGAAGAAAGAAGAAGAAAGAAGAAAGAAGAAAGAAGAAAGAAGAAAGAAGAAAGAAGAAAGCAGAAAGCAGAAAGCAGAAAGAAGAAGAAAGAAGAAAGAAGAAGAAAGAAGAAAGAAGAAAGAAGAAAGAAGAAAGAAGAAAGAAGAAAGCAGAAAGCAGAAAGCAGAAAGAAGAAGAAAGAAGAAAGAAGAAGAAAGAAGAAAGAAGAAAGAAGAAAGAAGAAAGAAGAAAGAAGAAAGCAGAAAGCAGAAAGCAGAAAGAAGAAGAAAGAAGAAAGAAGAAGAAAGAAGAAAGAAGAAAGAAGAAAGAAGAAAGAAGAAAGAAGAAAGAAGAAAGAAGAAAGAAGAAAGAAGAAAGAAGAAGAAGGGAGAAGAAGAATGTAAAGTGTTTTCTTGCCTTTTCACATTATTTTAAGTTGCCTATGTCACTTCCCCCTATTCCTCACTTCCCAACACCTGAAGATTAGGAGGCATCTAGCACCTTTCCTCTTCAACCCCACACCACCCCTTGGTACCATCACTTTTATCTGTTGTTTACCAAGACTTCCACCCAACATGTGAACCAGCATTACGGTTGTGCCTCCACAACTTTTTTACCTTCTTGCTTTCTAAACCTTTTAGTGTCTTGAAAGAGGCAGGTTGGGCTCAATGTAGCACCTGCAGAAACTCTTTCACTGCATCTCGTCTCCCTGATAATGTCTGCTGCTACCTTATTTCTGCAGGGCTAGCTCTCAGTATCATCTGCTTCAGCCTGGTCCCCAAACTAATAAATCCATGAGATCTTTGATATTACTACATCTCACCAGTGAAGTGTACATCACTGCTCGGTAACTTGGTTGAATGAACTGACTGATTGAATCCAGTATTGGACTACTGAGAATGATATACAAAGAGATGTTCAAAAGTCAGGGTCATCTCTCTGTACCCTATCCATTTGCAAAACACAAGCATTTCGTTTCACATGCATGTTTGATTGTAATTACAAACGGAACACTTGAGTATAGCAGTGCTTTGGGAAGGATTTGCTAGCAGAAATACATGAAGGGTTGGAATTGTCTTTTAAGGTACATGTAGGCTTGAGGAGAGGTCAGCACTAGATGTGCTTACAATTTCTTTCTGCGAAAGGTAACTGAATTTGTAACTGTCTTACAAAAATATAGACACACTGCCTAATTTTAAGTTTAATAGATGTTGTTACTAAGAACAAACATGGCTGTTTTGACTCCAAATATTCAAATCCAATTGTTTTGAAAGATACATTGTTTCTAACTGCTGATTCTAAGAAGAAAGAACAACGCTGAAAGAAAAAGGTTCCTGCTGATAATGCATATTTGTGTTTAGAATTGTTAAGAATCTAAATACCTTTTTGTTCATTTGGTGCCACAGGCTTTCATGGCTTAAAACATTATAGTTTATAATTAGCTAAGCTGTGTCAGATCGATGACAAACCTCCAAGGCCAGCCTGAACATAATAAGAACTACGCTGGTACATTCCTCATTATTATGACAACAAGGTGGTAGTTTTGACTTCATTTGTCAGTCTGCAGAGTTTCAGATTTCCTATTTATAGTGAACACTCTAAGGAAGTATG
The DNA here is from genome assembly GCA_013399365.1 of Pampusana beccarii. Classification (NCBI taxonomy): domain Eukaryota; kingdom Metazoa; phylum Chordata; class Aves; order Columbiformes; family Columbidae; genus Pampusana; species Pampusana beccarii. Next base: position 670 of record VWYH01007249.1, on the reverse strand, counting down.
ATGTGTGCTGGAATGAAATTCAGTCCAAGACATCAGTAAGTAAAGATTTTATCAAGGACACTAAAAAAAGTCTCAAAAACCAAGATGTCAATTTCAGAAAAGGAAATAAAAGCTGTGGCTATATTCCAAACCCACTTTGCTATTATCAATAGGTTTCAAAGATGCTGATGGCAATCACCAAAGCATAATAGTGATGGTGGCCTGTATCCCACAACTATAAAAATATTGACTAATTCCAAGGAGTGTTTCAAGCAGTCTTGGGCTCAGTAAAGAGAGCAATTAACAGATAGCAAATAGCAGAGATAAGAAACCGAGTCTCAGAGATGGAAACAGTTCTCTTGGGAACTACTTAGAGACCCCAGACCAGAATTAACTGGTGACAGAGCTTCAAGAGGAGGTGTCCAGGCTGAGGAGCATAAGAGGGTGAGAAAAGGAGATTGAGTGGTGGACTCACAGTCTACCATCCCTGATGAAGGAGCAGAAACCAACCATGGCACCAGATACAGAGGACTCCCTATCCTCTCACCACCAGACTGTAATGGGAGACCCAGAATACGCGGGAGAAGGGAAACAGGTTACTACTGCTTGATGTGGCAGGCGAGCACACCCTCAGCCTGCTCCACCTTCCCAAGTGCCTGTATATAATGGGTATGAGGCCCTGGAATTGGAT
>VWYH01007245.1:0-12986 GCA_013399365.1 Pampusana beccarii | reverse complement strand
TGTAATAACAGACACCAACAGATACTGCCCTAATTTACAGATTCTGGCATTGCCAACAGGTGCTCAGTTCTTAGTCTGATTGCTGTTTCTTCCAAAAAATGTACATGTAGACCTTTATTTTTAAAGTCTGGAAACCTGCAGTAAGCTTCAGTGATTGTCAGAAGTTGTATCTCATTTCAAATACATCAAACTTCTATGTTTAACCGTGAAAAATATTCTTTCCAAAGGTATTTATTTAAAGTTTAAATAGCTTATTTGAATTCCCTTGAATGCTTGCTCAGTTTCACAAATAGAAACTTAGTTTATTTTGTGCTTTTTTATTACTATCTTGTTCACAAAAACACATGCAGAAATGAAGAAAAGAAGCACGTTTTGCCCGTGTAAGTGATAGCATGTGCATTGCGTTTGTGAGCCACAGAAGGCTCATCCAAAACTGATTTGCCTGCTAGGAGCTGATGGGAACCATGCACAAGAACTCCAGCTATGCTTAAAGAATCAGCTTAACTTTGAACATACAGATGCTACCCATACACACAAAAGATAAGCTCACTGTTAAAGCTTTGCTCTAGAAGGGTTTTACTGGCAAATTGAAGGGGAAAATGAAACCTGTATCTTAACAGGCGAGCCTAGTAAGATGAATAAAAATGTAGGATTGGACCCAATATAGTTTTCTCTTGGTAAGGGGTGTGCCTCTGACCTTTGCATTCTCAAATGTTTAGTGTTTAATCTGAAGTGGCTGTTTCAAATGCTATATACTTTCTCGGGTGTTGTTGAGAAGCTCCTATTTGATGGAACTGAATTGTTGTGATGGGTTAGTCTGGCAGAAAACTGGCTGGAGGATTTTGTGATAGCTTTGGGGCCAGACCCTAATGAACAGGCCATATGTTTAGATCCTTCTCCGTAACAGATGACTGTGTGTACAAGCTCCCAGGTGCAATGTCATTGGGATTGTATTTGCAAACATAAACTAGTGGCATTCAATTATGTTCATAGGCAATGTTGTAAAAGCCACAGAGGAAGTAATTTACAACACTAACACACTATGCAATTCTTTGCTTATAATCAATTTTTCATTATATAGGAATATGGTATACTATGTTCATATTTGTTTTTGTAATTTGTTGAAAGAGCTGGTAATGTGTAAAGTTTGTCCCTTTCAAGTAACTGATATTTGAGAAAATAGTGGGATGAAAGAAATTGCTAATAAAGCAATATCAATATATTTTAATGAAGTTTTAATTAGAAACAAAAGCCTGAACCACCAGTGTTTGGTCCAGTTCCTGAAATGCATCTTACCCTTTTTTTTCTGTTGGAGCATGAGCAGTGTTGCCCAAGTGCAGGGGAACCTGCGTTCACCAGACGGACCGTTGCAGGTTTGCTCTGTTCTGACTGGCAGGGCCCAACTAAAGCATTTCGTTATCAATTCCATATATAAACCACATTCTTTGCTGACTTCCTCACACCACTTTTTGAGAGATCAAGAGTTGGTTTTTACTATGAATATGAGACCTAAATTTGTGTCTCCTGGGGACAAATACTTTCTTGAGTAAGAACTACTTTGTTATGAAAACGTCCATGTATATCACGTGTGATGCGTGTTTTATTATTGACAGTGAAATTACTGTCAGTGACTTAATAATATCACAGCCCAAGTGCTTGGAAGGTTAAAAGGCACTTTGCTGGCTAGAGTTTGCTAAGTTTGTTTTTAATAGGTTTACTTTCTCTCCCAAGATAAAAAAGATGAGTACCAGTGCCAATTTGTGGTGGTGATGGTTTTTCTATTGAAAATAGCAAAATATTTGGGGGGGGGGGCTTAACCAAAAAAAACCCAGGTGCTATTATTTCTGTGGGTGTTCAGATTAGGACCAGTTTCTAGAGACTGGTGACTCAGTGGGCTCTCCAGAGCCATTTTAGCTTGCCCTGGTACTACAGTACATTCTCTCCTTTAAACATGCAGGAAAGTCTTAGGTACTGACCTTCTATCATGGTGGGTATCTGATGATGGAATTAATATATTTGTCAAATCAAATTATTTTTTCAGCAATATTTTCTGCCATTGTTCAGTTCTTAAAACAGAAATTAATAAAATACTCATATTACTAATAAAATGGTTAGTTTAGTGGGTAGTAAATTTATTCTGCTACTCTGACTTATTTAACAAGTGGATTTTCTTTCTCTGCTCTTTTAACTTGGATGACTCACGAGGCCTCTTAGAAGATAATGCTGTTCAAGCATGCATTATATGTCTTTAAAGAATTAGTTGCTAGGAGAGTCCATTTATAAGCACTGAGGTTGCATTAGAGACCAAATTCTGAAAATGACTTTAGCTGTAAGTTTGGAAGCGATATTATATGAGACAAGGAGATGTTCTAAGGACAAAATGTTGCATATTGCATTCCAGCTTGAGGGTAACAAATGGCTTGTATGATCTTGGAAATGGCAGCAGATATGCTCAGAGAACAGAGTATGCTCTCTCTTTGCTGCTATTACACGGTGACTATGAAGCCCAAGTAAATCTAAATGGTGTGAAGAAAAATTAATCAACTAATTACTCACAACTAATAAGACATTTCATATTCAGGTGACAAACTTATATTAAATGTTCTCTCTCTTCTTTGCACTCCTGTGTTTTTCAGAACACATATATATTAAAACTGGTACATTTTTACTATGTATTATATCTAAACTTATTAGATAAATTATCTCATTTAGTAGCTCCAAGTTTTATCTTTTCCTGTCTGATGTAATGATATTTAACCTAATTTTCAGTAGCACCAAAACGTATTGTTCACCTTTTCTGCCTTTTTCATGACGGAATGACAGAATTCAGGATTTGATAAATAGGTAGAGTACACAGGTCTGCTTAAATACATTATGAAAATTGGGAAAGTGTTGTATAAGGTAATGCTATAATGTAAACCAAGAAGATAATATATTAATATAAAAAAATAGAAAATAATGTTTGGCCCTCTCTGCACTGTGCACTTTATGAGTGAGTTATATTTTGGAGTTAATTCTCTATAAATTTTCTTTATCTTTTAGATTATTTTAGAGTGAAATTTGCTTTTGGAAGAAACAGCACATGATTTATACAACAATTCATAGATCCAACAACAAAACACCTTGAGAAGATGGTCATTTCTATATATTCACGTTGGAAAGCTCTATTAAACTTTGCTTACATTGGAATTATAACCACAATTTTCTTCTTAGGAAAAAAAGGTATTTCGCATCTTGTGAAATGATGATTTTCTGTGTGATTTCAGAGGCTCCAATTGAAAGCAATGGACATAAAAACTTTTTTCCCCTCAGGAGACCAAGCCTAGTGTACTGACATTGATTGTATTCTGGTGTGCTGCTTCTGTGAGGTGTGTTCATCCTGATGGTTGAAATTGCTTCCAGTTGGGACTTGACATGTAATGGCAACCCAACAATAGTAACTGAATCAAGTATTTTACATGAATTAGATGAAAGTTATCACAGCTTTATTTCTCTTAGGTTTGTTTTTAAGCACAAACCCACTACATCTCATAAAAAATTGTTAAAAACAAAATGGCAGACATACTTTCTGGGATTCCCACAAATATATATTAACTGAATAAATTCTTTGTCAGTTTTAAGACAATGATCATAAAGATTAGAGTTACCAGAATAAAGCTTTATGACTTTATAAAACATTTTTCTACCCTGTAGCTTCCCAGTGAACAGATGACAATTCTATTTAGTGGAGCTCAGTTTTTATTTCCTGGTTTTAGTCAAGAAACTGGAAAAGGCCAATGAAACACAGGCTGAAAGCTAAGAGTAATTCAATCCTTACCTTTGCTACTGAAATCTTGCTGGTCTTTGATTACCGTCTTACGGTATTTGAACTGCTCACTTAGGAAATTAGATGTAGTAAAGCAAATTGAAGGCAGGTGCAGCTTCTTATCATGTACAGACATAGGCACCTCTTTGCTGAAAACAAGCAAATCAAATTTGGAAGTAATAGTAGTGGCTCTGCAAACCATGGAATCAGTTAGGTGTTTGACAGGGAAGAATGTGTGTTCGCAACATTACTTGACCCATGTTCCAAGGGCAGCATTGAAACCATAATTCTACTCGGTGGAGCCATAGATCATTGAGAAGATGGTCTCATAAAGAAATTGTGTCAGGCAAGGTCATCTTCCTCTTGTCCAGCTTCCTGGTTAAATAAAATGCAACTCATAAAGTGTTCACCGCACATGCTCTTTAAATGTCTCTTTATGCAAAAGACACTGATGACTGAAAAATTAGTCACAGCGATTTACTCAATGAACAGACACTGAATAAATCTTTCTGCTTATAGGATGATGGTGAACAAATAGCAAAGTCTTTAAAGTTAGTCTTTATTTGATATTTTCTGAATAATTTTAAGAATAGCAAATCTATTCCTTTCTCACCACTTCATATTCCATCTTGAAGCTGTGCTGAAAATCAGTTTTTGCAAGAGAAATGTCTGTTATTGATTCTCTTTCAAATGAAGTGTAGCATTTCAAGCAAGGTGGGATTATCATACCTCAGTGTTGTGACAGATCTGTTGTTCACAGTATCCCTCACGCTACTACGGGATCTAAAACCAGCTGCTCAAGAGTGCTTTGCCAGCAGAAAAAATGCAGCAGGCATGTCAGGAGGGGGGCTGGCTCCTGTCCTGGCAAGGGCAGCACTGCCCGGGCACAGTGGGGGCTGTCCCCCCGGCCTGGGGGGGACACATGGGCTGTTCCTGCCTAAGGGACCTGCCAGCCAGAGCTGCGCTGAGACTGGGGAGCAAAGCAGCTTGGGAAAGAGAAAAGGAATTATACTGCTTAGTTCAAATGGGTCTTTTGGCCTGTGTAACTTGGAGACTCCTTCATAGAAAATGTGTGTGCAGGCCATAACATTTTTAAGGCCATGCAGAAAAGCTTAAACTTAATTGTCTTTATGCTGCACACCTGAGAAATTGTACCCCTGTCCTGTTTGGTTTTCCTTCGTGTTAGCTTTGGCCAGAGGGTATGGAAATTTTGTTGTATTCTATTCCCTCTAAAAGACAGTGCTATTTCATTAAAGAATTATGTATGCAGGTTTAAAATCAACTTTAAATCATTTTGATTTTTCTAGCGCCAAGCATTGTCTGGCTGATGCAGTATAACTGAGTGGCTTCTGTTTCGGTCTGCAAGAGCAGTGCCTGGGCAGGGTAAAGTCATAACATACCTGAGCACTGAGAAGGGACATTTTTTTCTTTCCTCTCTGCTCTCTAGGCTTCAGTTCAGAAGTACCTTACTCAGTCTGATGCAACTGAAAAAAAAAGAAATCTAATTGAATAAATAACTTATTAACACCTTCAAATATTTTCTTTGTTAGCTTAATCATCCACATATTTTCTATATGTTAAGATATCATAAACTCGAAACCTCTCCTTCAGGTATTCTCACAGAGTTGGAAGGGCTACTTCAGCACCCATCTTTACATTTTTGTTATAGAGCAGGTTTCACAGTCTCCAATAGGTAAATAATACATGATAAAATCTACTGAAGTTATGGAATCCTTGACTAGTACTTTTCTTTAAATATTAAACATTATTTTTGAAGTTGTTTGAACTATGTACAGTTTCATACAACAATTTTCCTGTTAGAAGGGAAATATGCCATCCTCAGCCAGTTTTTTGTTTGATGTCCATGAATGCTAATATTATGTAGAATTTCTTATTAACTGTAGTAGTTCAGAATAAACTGTATGCAAGTTCTATAATTATTTAATTCTGATTGAAGGTAAAGGAAAAACTTTCGAGCCAGAGTTGCAAACTTTGTTCTTGCTACTTGCTAACAAAAGTCTCAAAATCATCTGCCTTTTTTTTTTCATTGCAAGATAACTTAGGCAGCCCTAAAGTTAAGCATTTTAAACACAAACAGACAAATAAGCCTTCTGCAAGTAATTTTTCTTCAGCACTTTTTCATTAAATTTTGAAAAAAAATCCCAACTACAAAGCTTCATTTGATATTGGTAAAGGGACATGTAGTACTTTCTCTTTTCCCCTACCTAGTAGTCTGTCTCAGCCTCTGAAATTTGAGCATATGTTCTGGGAAACAGAGTTAGGACAAAGAAAAAATAAGTGCTATAAAGAAACTTTCCAGAAGATATGTGGCTTAATAAAAGCTGCATTTCAACAGAGTACTGCAGCAAACACATGCTGGGCCTCCAACCATCCCCTGTCTCCGAGTGCTTCAGTGACACAGTCATTTAACGTGGGGATTTTATATCCATCCAGCAGAGGCTGTCTATTATATTGATTTTAGAAGTTTCCTGTTACAATATTAATTTTCCGTTGTGTCAGATCAAAATGGTTGGTCCTTCAAGCATTTCTCAGAAAAATAATTTTATTCTTTGAAACTATGGAAAAACTCCAGAGCATAGTTTATTCATAGTTTGGAGCTGGATTCATTATTAATTATATTTATAATGAATTTACATTATTTATGCAACAAGATTTGTGGAAAACAGATTAATGAATGAATGGGTGCAGGGGAGAGTTGCTGTTCCAAATGTAGCCCAAAGCCTTGTTGAATGCAGTACATAGTGAAAATTGAGTTATTTTGTCTGTCAGATTTACATAAAATTAGTATGAGTGCCAACTATGGGGAATATGGAGTACTTTGTTTCAGAAAAAGAGAGAGGATTTGATTTAACTGATAGGAAGAAAGACAGGTATTTAATAAGACTGTAGATACACCATAATGGGATATTTGTATGCATACTGATAGATCTAACAACTATTAATGTGTTCTCTGTGGGGTAGGCTTTACAGTTATGCTTCAGAATGCATTTATTTTTCTGTGCTGATTGTTGGTCTCATATCTTACAAAAGATTTATTCCATATGCCACTTGTGTGGTGCTCAGATGCTGCACTGCTTGTGCATTATGAATACTTAGTGTGTAGGAGAAGTAAGTAAGTGGAGTCTGTCAGGGGATCCAGTATTAATGAAATTTGGGTTGATATGTGCAAATCCCAAAGAGAAATGGAATATAAGTCCCAGCTTGCTTCAGTGTGTTTTGCTGTATATCCCGTACACCACCAATAAAGTTTTCATCACAGATTCTAGGCTGCAGATAAACAAAAGGAAAAATCATTATACATGAACAGTCATTATAAACGGCCATGGACTCATTCTCCCACATTGTTTGGCAGGTAGAGTTGATCCCAAAATGCTTCAGAAATTGGTGCCTTAGCCTCCTGCAAGTGTCCTCCTTGTTAAGCAGAGCGTATGCAGTAGATGTTGCGTGTAGACTCACTAGGAATGTAATTACAGCCTAAGAAAGAACATGTTTGGGGATTTTTATTGTAGAAAATAATGACTTGATTAATGTGTTTTTGCCTTTTAAGCCAACCACAGAAAATAGCAAATAGCTGATGCAAAGGAAAAAGCAAACTATTACACAGAAGAAAATACTCAGCCGGGATGGAGTAGGAGGGCTGAGTGAGAAAGACTGCTGCTCTGCAACAGAGTTACTCTAGGCTGAGCCAAGTAGCTTGGCAGAATTACATGCACACAATGCAGCTTTAGATATCTCTATGAAATTAATCCAAGAAAAGAGAGGGTATTTTGATTTCCAACACAATAATTAATAATAACAAGGTTAAGGGATCACTAAGACACCAAATACATGTTTTGTTTTAATAAATGGTACTACCAGATCCTAAGCTGTTGGAACAGCTTCCAGAATGCTCTGTCAGTAAAGCCAGCTGGGGCGGAGGCCTGTGTCATTTGAATTATGAACAGCATGTGAAATCTGTGTGACAGGACTGTCGTCATCTGCCTCTGATGTGTACACTGCTGTACTTTTTCTCTATTTGGACTATTTTTTTTTCAACAGGCACAGTACGGGTAAAAAGGTTTGCATCATTCTTCTTTCTCCACTGCCATCTTCCCTGAATAATCACAGAGAACACGGTGAGTTACATGGGAGCAAATGGAAGTAAAACTTCAGTGACTAGACGGAATGGACACGGGTAAAAAGACCTAATGTGAATCTCTGCATTAAAATAAATTTGTTTAAAAAAATCCACAAACTTTATAAGAGAGCATGTGATCTCAAATTAAAGTATGATTAATTTGCATTATTTTAAGACTGAATTATTTGTGTAACTTTATTATATACATTCAAAATTTATCATTTGGTAAAGCATTTTTAATTCTTTTGTTCTCATTATTTGGTCTGCTATCCCCCTCTGTGCCTCTTTGGCCTAGAAATGGCTTACAATGACTATTCCTCTTGCTGCTGCTGTTCTGTTGAGTAGTACATTCACTGCCTCACTTGTAGTCTCTTCACAGCTCTTTTCATAACCAGTTCAATTATAGCATGCAGAGATACTTTTTTTCCTTCAGTAGCTTTTCTAATTTTGGAACTTTCAATCCCCAGCCAGTAGAGTAATGAAGACTCCTTGGTCTTGTAACTGATATTCAAAGTAAAAAGATTTGCTAGTTATTTTATGTATTCACTGTGGGCAGAAACTCATCCTAAGCCAAAAGGCCTGCAGAAGGCCCCATCATTCCTAAAGTCCTCAGGGCCTAATTCGCCACTTCATTTTATGTCAGCGTAACTCACACTGGAGAAATACAACTGTGGATCAGTGAATTTAATTCAAATACTAAATCTTTACTGAGAGGACTTTATGTGGGTCAAGCACAAAGAAATGAGAAAACAAGTTCTACCATGTGAACCTAGGTCCAAAGGGTGGTACTTCTGCACTACTTGCTAGTCTAAACTAACAGGGACTTACACTGTGCCACTTGCATAGAAATTTGGGTTACTACCTATTTAATGGAGAATCTGAATCTCTAGCCTTAACACCAGGCTATGCCACTCGACATTGAAGACCCAAGGCTGAAAAACATCCTTTGTGGTGCACAAAGGTGAAGAAGCCCCTTCCACGTTCTGTTACTAGCCCTTCACTTAAGAGCACCACATATCAGCATGAATAGTAAACTTAAAGTATATCTTATGTGTACCCTTAATTGATGCCAGTAGGCAAGACGGCTCTCAAAGTGAGAGCTAAATTGTTTCTAGGTAAACCCCTGGATCATTTTAGCTGTTGACAGTATTATTTTTAAATTTCTTTGCACAGACCACAGGAGAAAAGAATTTGGTCATAGGAAAAGTTGCGGTATCGCTATAGCAACACCGTTTACTGAATGTTCGGATTAAGGGAAATGAATAGCAGAATAATATAACAGAACTGTGGATGAGCACTTTAAATAAATCTAAATAAATTTATAAGCAGCAACAGTGAACTGATACAGATAATAAACATTTTCAGTATCTCTAAGTTAATTCAGAGTGGACTCACTTTACAAAGATCAAAATCCCTTCATTTAGTGTTGTGACATGGTCAGGAATGTATGATCAAAATTTGCTGCTGTCAAGGCTTTAAAATAAATTTATTGCACTTATGAGCAGAGCTGGCAATGTTTTATAAGCTGGATGGAAAGATGTTACTTTTATCTTTCCTAAGTATTTGTTACAAATGTTGCAGAATATCTTGATAATTTACATTAAATCATCTGCTGCAGTGGAGAGTGAGTTTTCTAATGTAGTTTTAGTTTATGAAACTGTTTCTGAAAAATTTGGACTGAACAATCTGCAGAACACAGAGCTCCATGAATAACTAAACAGCGTGTCCTCACAGGATGCCTTTTACAGCAGCCTGGGGCTGTAAGTCAGCACAAGTTATCAGGCAGGTACCAGTTAATGCTCTGAAGGGGACTATGGGGAGAATTAATAAACTATATTTAAAAAAAAATAACAACTGAAATAGAAAAATCTAGAAATAGGAAAAGCCATATCTGTGTAACCAAACAAGTATATTAAGGGATTTATATCTTTCAACATAGCAGACACAAGAGATCACTAACAAGTCTATTTAATGAGTTGGTCCTGATGTAAGGATTGTCACAGAAACCATTGAAAACATGTGGAAACAAGTGAGCAGTCATGATGTTCCCATGAACTGAGTGAACTAGAATTTAGCAGCCGTACAGGATGTTAGCATCTCATTTACTGTCCATGTGGGAGACCTGGATGAAGACGTTGTCTGTTGAAAAGATAAAGTAGGGAACTTAGAAAACAAGAGCTGCCAAAATAACATCAGGCTGTTTGGATGTCCCAAGAGTCAAAATTACTCAGACTCTATGGCATAGTTTGGAAAATGCATCCCAGCTGAGCCTTCAAATTACACTCACTCTGTCCTCTAATTAAGAAAGCTAAGTGTAACTCAACAATAGATAAATTTAGGGCAGATGTTAAAAGGTAGTGAAAAAACTAACATTAATTTGGCATGGAAATAAATGAGCATCTGTACACTGGCAAAAACACATATTAATTTCAAGACCTGCAAAGTAAACAGAACGTGCAGAACCTAGGTGCTGCTTCCTTGTAAACTTGAAAATATGCCACATGATACTCATATTTAATATCAAAATCAAGGCCTATTTTGCCAATTAACACCTTCCTACTTAATCTAAGACAAACATCTGAACATTCTTTATCTAAACTGTCCTGCCTAACACTGTGCTGAAAATGCATCAAATAGATAAAAGACTGATTGCCAAATCCTGTTTGGGTGAGACTTAACAATGAAAATCACCAAATAATGCAAAATATGTGTCTACAATCTGCAATATCCACTAATTGCTGTGAGTTTTCCTGTGTATTGGATTTAATGAAAAACAACTTCTTATAAGGACAGTCACCATTAACTTTCTGGCCTAATACTTTAAATGGTCGGTGAGACGCTACCTGTTCAGAATTAAGGTAGGCCAAACATTTTAGATATTTAGCCTGTTCACAAAGCGTCAAACCTCTTCCCGTCATCTTGGTAGAAACTGCAAATTATTCATGTAAGAAGGTTGTCTATATCCAAAGCTACACCTTCCAGTTTATTTTCACCAGTCTGTCTGTCTGTATTCTTGTCTCTTAGAACTTTCTTTTATTGAGTAGTGTTTCAAGCACATTGGGCTAAGAAGGTGGAATACTTTCTGTGTACTTATCCATGAACTGGTCAGTCTAAAGGGTTGCAAATCTTACCCAGAATAACAAAATAGAACTTTAAACTTGACATCTGTAGGGGGAAAAAAAAAATCTTTTCTGGCTTCACTTATAGAGGGGCTGAAAAACAGAAAATCTTTCCACAGGTGGACAGTATATAAATGGTGGGCTTAAAAACACAGCACTGGGGAAATGAGAAAAGGCTAGAGAATTCACAAAGATGAGGAGGATGCTAGGGACGGAAAAGAGCAGAACATGTTTGAAACAGTGAGGTCCAGCCATGGCTAGTGGAAGCCACTCTGGGTAGAGAAGGAGGNGATTTTCTCAGAAAGGGTTTGCTTAAGCTCACTCAACATCTTGCAGAGCAGCACTGATCCTCTGAACTTAGAATAGACAGGGATCTCTCATGCAGGAGAGACTGAGGCCAGTCACAGTGGCTAGAGGCAAGAGGACTTCAGAGAGCCCAAGACTATACTGCCAGGTCCCAAACCCAAGCACCTGGAGGGTGCTTGGGCAGACAGAGGCTCTGCAAGTCTAAACAAGATAATTCTTCCTGTGCCTGTGAAGGCCCTGCTTTCATGGGTTCATTAAGCAGCAGTATCAGAGAAATCTTGCATCATTTTTGTAAATTGCTAATCCTGGAGCCATGTAGGTATTTCACCTCTGGAAGCAATAACCTAGTGGACTCTTTCTATCGTCCGAATGACTTGACTAACAAAGTGGTGCTCCAATCTTACTGCTCCCCTGGTTATGAAAATATCAGGTACTTTATGCTGTGACCACTGCATCTTTGTTGGCAGGAGAGGTGAATTCAGACCTTATTTAAAGTAAGGCCCTGCACAGCTGTGTACTCACATGGTCTAACATAATGGGAGATGAACTGATTGAAATTCCCTTAAATTCCCATTGCTCCAGTAAATCCATGCCTATTCAGGTAGCTGGAGGTGTGACATAAAGCTGATTTTACAGCACTTAAGGGCTGTTGATCCTGGGGAAAAGAAGAAAAAGATGCTAAAAGAGTGATTAACAGTGTAAAAGAACCAGAGCATGACAGTGGATGTAGTCTCCAGTGTGGCTCTAGAGGGGGAGGATTATGTGTGGAAGTCAGCTCCATAATGCAAGTGTGAGTTTTGTTCATGTTGCAGAGGGTTTCTTCACTTTGTGGATTTTCTAATATTTTAACCACTGTGTTTGCTGGGATGATAAAAGACTCTTCACCTTCCCTCCTGTCATTCTTGGTTATCCTATTCAGGAAAAGCCTTCATATTTATCAGAAAGAGACCAATTGCCAATATGGTAAGAATTATCCTTAATCCCAGATTTTAGCAGTTCTTTGTTTTTGGCTTTATAGCATGTTTTTCTGTGTCCACACAAATGATGAAGTGGAACTGCTATTTAAAATGGAGAAGAAAAAATTTATTTCTTAGAACAGTTAAAGGCTTAGATCTCAATGAATCAGAAAAAGTAGAAATCTTATTTTTCATTCCAATCTCTCACTTGCTTTTCCTGCTGCTCCTCATTACCCAGATTGCTGAACTCTTGTTTCATGATAAAAAGATCTGTGACCTCACCAAAACAATTTTTGTTAACACAAATCATTATCTTGTGACACAAAGACTGAGACACATCTGTCATTGCTCATATTCTGGGTCACCCAGCAAACATCTGATTATGATTCAATAAACAAAATCATTCCTCCAGTGAATTTTTGACAAAGAGGCTATAAAGAAAGCTGGACAAAACTGTGGAATTTAACTGGTTTGTAACCCCTTTTTTGTGATGGATTATGGTACTAAAGAAGGGCCAATTACTTAAAAACAGAGTAAGAGATAAACAATTTAAAGATTGAGTTTCTATTTTATTAGTAAAAGTAATCTGTTAGAATGTCTGTAAAGATATTCTTTGACTGGTTTTCACTCTGGCAAAGGAACAATTTAATATACTGACTGCT
>VWYH01007240.1:1459-104089 GCA_013399365.1 Pampusana beccarii | reverse complement strand
ATTCTGTGATTCTGTGATGTACAACCAAGTATGCCAGACAAAGTTCAAAACAACAGAATGAATAGGAGACTTCCGTGATAAATCAAGAGCACAATAAATAAAGAAAATGCAAAAGGAAGTTGCTTCTGTAAAAGCTTTGGAAATCTCTACATGTAAAAGAATGTATTCCCCAGAGACACAAGTCTGTATTTACAGGAAGTAGATTCAAATAGTCATTATGTATCTTAAAGAGAGTCCATCAATTCTAACTGAAAGTAAGCCAAGAGCACATTTTCAATGGGTCTCTAATTGCCAGAAGTGCTGACTCATCATGAGCTTATTTGATGTGTAAATAAAACTGAATTAAGGGAAGTGTAGACAAATCATAAGATAACTGCTCACACTATCCAGAGTCAGAAATTCGACCTGGAATAAAACTATATATAAGAAGTTAAAATTTTGCTCCTGCTTGAATGTTTGCTTAGACAAGGAAAAGTGAGTTGATGCCCTTCGAAACAAATGAAAGGCGTTAATTAGCTGCAGTATCAAAAGAGCTTTTTTACAATGTTAACTTATGAAACCAGGTAAGTTACCTGCAGAAAATGAGAAAGCTAAGGGCAGAATAAAATATTTGTAAACTAATGAATACTGAACATAATTATGTAAGAATTCTCATACTGGAAATTTGAAATGAGAAGATTATATAATAGCTAATAAGAGATGTTTCTCAAACTTCAGGGCTGTGGCTTGTCAGATATCTCGAAGACCATCTGCCTTCTCAATTCTATGTAATTTGCTATGAGTAATGGCAAAATGTCCACAACTATATTTAATGGGGTTTACGAAGTGCTTGCAAAGGGAAGTAGCAGCATGATGCTTTATTCTAATTTTTATTAGAGCAGAATTTCTGAAGATACATGCAACCGTCATGCACCAGTAAGGTTTTTAGGAGTCGTAAATCAAACACCCTCTGATTCAAAATATGAATAATTAATTAAGAAAAGTAGCTGAACAGAACAAGATAAGATTTGTCAAACGATTTCTCAGGGGCCTGGTTTCCCAGATACTTTTGATCGAATAGTACGTACACCTCCATCATGTTATTGCCATCATACTTATTTCCACTAACTAACAATCCTGCTATTTGTCCTGAAAACATATAAGTAAGTGCTTGGTCTAGATGTTGGTTCTAGAGCTTATAAGAGCTGGAGTTCATTTATTCTTGATGTTTATTATAAGAAGGTTCCTGATGCTTATTATAAGAAGATTCACTCCAGCTATGTGTATACACATCTTGTATTCTAGATTATTCTAGGTTATTCTTAGTCTATGATTCTCTCCTTTGATAAATTGAACCTGCTTTTGATGTAGTCAAACTCGAAATTGAATCAAAAGTTCTCCTCAGGAAAAATTCATTGGAGGAGAGGAACAAAATACATGGCACTAATAATCCACTGGAAAACTGATCCAATGATCCAGAAGTGGTAAATTCAACAGATACAGGTGAAAACCCTTCAGGGTAGCTTCACTACATAAAGGATATGTATTTTTCCCAGACTTTCTGCTAGTAAGAGTCCCTATGTAGGGAGCCTTAGCAAATAGGCAAATACTACGAAACATAAACACGAACAACTGACAACTCACCAAACAATCCTTAAACTAATCTTTCCATTTTTCTTGTAATTGAAAACGGGAAACAATAAGACTTTGAACACAGCTACTAAAAAGGACCAGTTCATGTAGACTTCAGCTCTAGAGAATTGCTATGTGACCCGTTTCTAACCTTCAGAGATGCTTCTGATACAATTCAACGTATTCAAATTATTTGACTGAATAGAAAGGGCCTTGTTGACAACACAGAAATCCAAGATGAAGCTGGCAGAGTTAAATCTGAAATAACATGTTCAGAACACTGCTAAGGGTCGCATAAGCAGGTAGATAGACCTACAATAGTTGTTTCTCAGTTTTTATAATTCCCTTGGCTCAAAAAAGTTACCTACTTTCTTCTCTTGTTTTTGAGTGCTGAAAGTTAGTAATCTCTCACTCTTAATGGGTTTTGACTTTTTTGTGTTGTTTTTTGAGATGCATAAGCACAGCAGGGAGCCATGTAAAACACTTTACGTTTCTGAAAAAAATGCTTCAAGAATCACTTAGGAGTTCACAAGAATTAACAGAAGTGAGAGAGCTTAATTCAATCAAGAGAAGTGGGCTTCTAAATTAAGTGCAGGATTCAATTTCTCCTCTTTCCCTTCATCTTTGAAATTAATGGGAATCTGATCCTGTACATCAACAGGTTTGAAATAATTGCCTGGAATCCAAATCTGGGGAGGTACTAGTAAACATAACATGGTCATTTTGAATTACGGTATCTACTATGGAGAAAATGTTCTCAAAAAGAGTTTTGTGGCCACGTTATTTTCTGATGGACAGCTTTCTACAAAAAGTACAGTTTCACTGAAGTAGCATCTCATGGGAAAATAAGCTTTTTAGGTTACATTTCTGGTGAAAAAATTAAAATATTTTGTCTCAAGCATGACAAAATGTTTTATTTTGATGTTAGAATGCTAGTAGTTTTGTCATATTAGTTCTATTATTTTTACATTATGATCATTAACTTGATGCTACAAACAGAATAAAATTGACAGTAACATGAGTTATTCTTACTCTAGCCTCAGTAAAATGCAATACTATAGAATATTATTAATTTTGTATTTTAGTTTCACATTAAGATCTGGTTGAAATTTTCAATTCTTCAAGTTTCTACCTTTCTAAATAGATATATTTGAACTGTTGTATCAGTTTGACTCAGCAGGAGAACTAGGAGATTACAGAGGCAGCGAGATCTGCTCTCAAAATTTTCAACATGAACAAATCCCTGACCAGACTAAAGCTGTTCTGATGAAGTTTAAGTAAAAAGATGAATGAAGATTGAAGTGAACAGGTTTTGAAGACTACAGGAAGGAGAGTATGGTCTTGTCTAGATATTTCCAACAGTGAAACCAGAGAAAATCCAAAACTTCCAGTGAAAGTTTCCAGATCTCTCTCTAATAAGAATCTTGACTAGGGAATCTGGTGGTTTTTATGGGATTACACATAAACTGGTATGTAGAGATGGAAAGGAATATTTAAAGGTACAAATAATCATTAGCAAGTGTTGTGTAAAACCTGAATGCAAAATTTAAATGTTTAAAATCCTTATTTTTAATCAAACATTATTAAAAAAATAATCCCTGCTATTTGATCTTAAAGCCATTCTTAATAAGTCAGAAATATTCTCGTAAATAATTTGACATAAGAAAGCTGTTTTCAAATTCTCTCTGAATACAATTTGCAAATGAATTTTCTGTATACTTGCACAGCAATTTGAATGTGTCTCTGACATACATTGATAAATCCATTCCAGGATTAGTCTGACCATTAGGGATAATGATAACAACAACAACAACAAAAAGTGGCAATATGAGATCTAGTACCTCACTGCAAACCCACTGTGGACCTAACATGACCCTTTGGACCCCAAACCAATGCTGGAGTTTAATACACTGTTTCTGCTTTCTGATAGCTGCATGACAGGTAGCGGGGATACTCATCCATTTGTCATTCTTTCACTTCTCTACCTAAAAAGATAAACAAAACCTAACAGTTTTGCTTTGATACTACTCAATTCAGAAATTCAGACTGGACAGAAAAACAACAGGACAGGAAACTTGTTTGGATATGAACTGTCCCTAAAAAGATGTCTTCACAGTTTGGAGTAGCCTTTATAGTCTCTGAGTATCTGAGAGCACTAGGCAAGCTGAAGACCTCATTGTGCAATTCCAGAGCAAAATAGCCAACTCCTATTAGAAACTGAGTACCATCTTCAACAACTATAGCATAAAACGAGTATACATATATTAATACTATACAGCAATGCAGTGACCAAAGCAATGTCAAGATTGAGCAAGTCCATTGATCTAGGCTAAAGAGCAATAGCAGTACCCAATGTGCACTGACTTGTCTCACCTATGTTAAAACACTTCGCTCCTTGATACACAATCTGGAGCTCCAACTACAAGGTTATTTTGACTCTGATTTGCCCCCTGCAAAGGAGCATAAGGCAACACTTCATTCTTTACTCTTTACGTCACATAAAATGTCATTTTGTTTTTAATGACCACTTGGAGCTAATTAGATACATTCATTTGCCCCAACACACATAGACAAACCCTATTTTTATAGCTTCTTTTTTTTAAAGAAAAGTTCTGAAAATTCCAAATTCAGTGCAAAAGTGCAATTGCAGCTTGGGCTAGTAGGCATGAAATTACTAGATTTAGTTTCTTACAAATATTTGAAATATGTCAAACTTCTGTACCAAGCTCCATGGCCTTTCTGATAACTACAACAAGCCAATAAATTATACCAGAGCAGTGGTACATTTGGCTCCAAGGAGAGATGGATAAAACTTTTCAAGCAATAGCAAATTAATCAAAAACTTCAGCTTCAGGAGTACCGAGTCTATTTGTGAATTCCCCTTTAAAATATACAGACTAAGGTTTTGAAGATACAGAAACATTTCATTCTGACAGTTTGGAAAAACAAAATATATGTTATTATTAGTTTGTTTCAAACGACACTACAGAAAAAGACTTTTTTGAAGTGCTACCATTGAAGACCCAAGCTTCCCTAAATATAATTTCAAATAGCAAAATATCTTCATCTGAGGGAAAAACACCCCACCTTTCCTACCTCCATTTTAAATAATTCCCTTTAAGATTCTCCTGAGCCTAAAATGTCTCTGGTATATGACTAGCAAACAGAAAAACGCATTATTCACAGAACTCTCTCTCAGGTTTTTGTGACCTATTTTGTTCTATGTGGCCAGCTGGGAACTATTTCACAATTAAAAAATGAAGAAAAACCACACTCAACTGAAGAGAAGACTAATACTGAAGATAAAATATTCAAGCACTAAATTAAAGAAAACCTGGACCATTAGCTAATGAAACTAATTTTTTGGAGAGAATTAGGTAAGTGCACCAAGATCACCACTTTTTACCTTCTTTTATCTTTCCATTTCTCTTTGTCAAGTGTGCTAGCTTATACAATGAGGAAAGACATATTTGTTAAAAAAAAATTAGCTACTATATTCAAATTTCAAATTCTTTCAAGCTGAGGTGTTTTTTCGAAATTCCAGTTTGCAACATGCATTAAATAACTTTTATCAAACACTGAAACCATCTTAGACTGAGCCTTCAGTTTTCTTCTCTAGAGTCCATAGCTTTTAAGGTCAGAAAGGAATATATGTGTCCAGTGTGATTCCCTCATAGGCCAGAGAACTCCAAGTAGCAGCTGGTGAAACATCCAGATATGAATTTGCACCTGTCATTCTGAGGGAGTAGTGAAGTACTTTTGACACGCTTACCGTTGGAAGCATTTTTATATGAATCTCTATTGTCCAAAGCACTGTCGTCTAGAAAGATCTCAAACTGGTCTTGGGAGCTGTCCAGCTGCATGGGATGTGAAGGACGGACACGTTCTGCCTCTGTCAACCTGAAAACGCCAGTGTTGTCCTTGGTGTTGCATCCATACACCAAGTTGTTTGGATGCACAGCTGTTCACATGGTATTCAAAACACATATATGGAAAAAGTAGAAATTTCTGTCAGAAATTTGCAGGATTTGCAGATCCTGGTGAAAATACCATCTGAAAACAACAAACTGACCTATTCACATGGGAATTATCTGTTTCATTACATCTGCCATTATATAACTCTGCATCACAGATGATGGCTTTGAACGATCCAGAACCTTCAACTACCTGAACAAAATCAAGAAGAGGTTTCAGACCACATACAGCTCGAGAGCACAAACAGCCCTTCCCTATGTAGTGAACAAATGCAATGCAAATCCTGTAAATTTCATCCTGGCATATAGGGCCCTGTATCTGTCTTGCAGACTTGCTTGCTTGTGGCTGCTGTGCCTTCTTAGGGAGAAGAGGAAGACTTTCTGTTCAGAGATGAAAGCAGAAACTTGACTTGGAAAGAAAAAAGCAGTTAGCATGAAAATAAGAAAAAAAAAAAAAAAACTAAAAAAAACCACAACACCACAACTGTCTGATTAAGGAGATAATTACATTGCTTATTTTTAAGAATGCTCCTTGTGTGGTATAAGTACACAATCTTCTAGCTACTTGAAAAACAAGTTGAAGAAAAGTAAGCACAATGAAAGGACTAAAAATTTCCATTCCTTTACAGAGATTCGGATCCTTTTTGAGAGTGAAGCTCTTATAGGGAATACAGAGGAAACTAAATCTTATGTTTGCTATAAATACCGAAAGCTACATTGAACCCACTGGTACTAAAACCAAGCTTTGGGTTCTCAGTGGATTGTAGCTGGTTCAAAATATGCCACAACAGTACTTCATGTTTGTTTGTCTAATAAAATATAAAATGTACTGTTGGCTCTTAGTGCTTCTGAACTGATAAATTCAGCTGACACGAAAAGTCTTCTCACACAAAACTAGAAAATACACTGTATTCCTAAACTGTAAAGGTGCTTATTGTAACTTGGATATTGATCTAAAAAATTCAATGCTGCTGCCTGTCAAGCTTGTCACTTAATGTGAAGCATTTTCTTTGTTTTGGAAAGACTACAGAATTGCCAGCCATTGGGATTTCTAAAGACATCAACGTCCTAGATAACTTGTTTTTATATTGAAAGACACAATAACTGTATAATATATATTAGAATTGCTCTGTTACTGTATTTAATATTACGTGAAAAGTCTGGTTAATGTAATCCCTATAGTTTCATAACATATGATTTATGTGTGTTCATGTGTGTAAACCTCCATAGACATGAAATCAGGAACAATGAAAAATAGAATCAGCCCTCCCCTCCACTCCAGCAAACCAAAAAAAAAAAAAAGATTTGTGGCTTTTCCTCTTTCCTCTGAAGACTAGCAATCAATTACTACTGTAAAACTTACAGGAGCTGGCAGTTTCTGGTGAGAGAATTCTTCAACACAAACATTAAGGAGTTTTCCAAACTGGAAGCAAAGGGGTCCAAACTAGAGGAAATCCAAAACCAAGCTTATGAGACCTTCTAACCTCCCATTGCAGGCACACAGCTGCCTACAATGACATAGATCACGTCCACTTGCCACTCTTCCAGATTAATTTACCTCCCTGAATATAATGAGTTATAGGCAAAGAGATTGCATTGTATATGACCAATAATTGGAGGAATAATTAAAAAAAAAAACACAACAGTTTACAAAGTTAGTCATTTGTAGACACAGAAAAACAGACTGAAGAATTACTGGCTATGTAGAAGCAGTTAACCTATTGAGTCTTTAAAAGGATATATGAAAAAAATAGCATCAATGAGAGGCTCGTAAGAACTAAGTTCATGAAATGAAACATTCACTCTGCATTTTCTGACAAGGTTGCTGGTGCAAAACTGAACCTGCCATCTTGTGCACAAAGAAAACGAGCTAGCAATACCAAAACAACTGCTATGTGTAACTCTCTTTTCAGACATTAATGTTGTACTTTGCAAGAAGACACGATCTGTTTTTTCATCAGTGAGATGGCTTATGCAAGCAGTCTGTCATTTTAAGAGCACACCCCTCCTCTGTGCTTGTGGGACTGCAAACTTATGAAATGTGCAGTATGAAATGCTGTAAATGGAATAAACCAAAATATGACTCCAGCTTTAGCTCAAAGCATAAAGATAAAAGTTATATATAACAAATTCTAATATGACTGCAAATGTGTATAATAATACCTGGTTTTACAGTAAGAGTTCCTCCTGCTCGTATTAATAATTAAGTTAACAGTGAACACGTATCCAGGTTTCTGAGTGAAGTAAAATAAGATTCTAACCTGCTTTAAAACATGACCACTCTAAATTATTAGCACGCAGAATTGACTTATAATAATTTTGATATTCTCATGGCAAGTGAATCACGTGAAACAGTATCTCAAGAAATTAGAAAAGGTCAGATGTCCATCTGATGTAGGTCAGAATAAGTATTGACTTCAAATCTGTGACACTGCAGCAGTAAAACATAGAAGATAATTCTATTGTAACCAGCTGCATTTTCATTAAAAAAAAAAAAAAAGTCTTACTTTGTACATCTTTAGCAATCTCAGTTGGTCCAAAGTCACAAAACCAATTCAATCTTGAGATGCCTGTTGTTTCAAAAGTAGTCCAAACTGAGAGAGTTTAAAATCAATGTACAGGGCATTATTTTTAATTCCGAAGATCTAGTGCTATAAGATATAAATAAGTAGTAAAGAAAAAAAATTGAAGAGGATAAAACAAAAAAATTTTCCAGAAAAAGCAAATTAAAAGAGTGAAATAACTAGGTGATTTCGCTGTAAGACGGTGTGAGCTAAGAACTATCTATTTGTCCATCCATACCTATTTTACAGTTAGAGTTGCCATTTGTAAAAAGGTAAAAAGTTGTGAGTTATTTTTCCTTCCTGGATTTGGTTCAGGTCCCTTATTTGATCAATACTGACTGAAGATTATGGATCTGATACAGCATAGCATTTATACTATAAAATTTACTGTAAGCCTCAGGAGAGTGCTTCACTTAAAGAAAACTCCAAGGAAGATGTGCTTTGGTAAGAAATTCCCCTTGGTAAGTACCCAGAAAACACTGTCATACGCAAGGGCTCCACTTATTTCTTTTGTCACACAATATCTAGTGGGTTTTTTTGCACCTAGCAGGGGTCCAGTTGCTGTGAGAGTGCCAAATTCCCAGAACTGCTGCCATTCCCTCATGGGCCCTCTCCCAGAAAAGGTCAGCTACAGCTTATCAGCCTGGCACCAAAAACTCATTGGCAATGTGCTTAGGTCTGGCCAGTAAAAGCTCGGACTAAAAGTTGGAAACCATGATACAGTGGATAGAGAAAACTATAAAAGGCCTCTGGAGATCCATGTCCCACTTTCAGCTCAGATGCTAACACAATATAAATAAATAACGCTGCAGTAAGAGAGTGCAGTTTAGGAGTTAAATAAATGACTAAACCAAGAGCTGGGAACACTAGTCATTCGTTATTCTGCACTGTGTTTTTCCCGATCTACATGAGCTGCAATGCTCTACTACAGCAAAACTACAATAACCTTCAGGTACTACCACTTATGATAGGCAGAAATTTAAAAAGTAAAGGAACTCTCATTATCGGCCACACATGGTGAGTTTAAAAAAAAAAAAGATTGTTGTGAATACATTAATTTCTTCCCTTCGTGCACAAAAACTTAGCCTCCTTTTTTTGGGAGGAGGGGAGGAGGTGGTGGGGGATGTGTTAAATATTCATTCACCCTCTAGGATGTTTGGAAAACCATGCACATGCTCAGAATATCCAGTCAGATACCTCAATACTGTCTGTCTGTATTTCTGACCCTCACTACAGTGCAGAATTGCACACGTACAGGAAGTTAGTTCATTTGGACTGCAAGTTTTGTTGTTATAGTAAGTGTAATAACAATATTTATCATGTGATAATTGGCTTATTTTTTAGATTAGTGACATTTTCAACACATCTATTCTCTCACGTTGGTTTTATTGGCTCTAATCATGGCTAAAACCAGTGGGATCCAACTCCACATGCTGTGCTCCCATCTGTAAACGCTTAATCTTTTTGCTGAAAAGTGGGCATCAAAAGTATACCCTCAATATCTATGTGATTTAGGGAAATGTATGTAGTATTCCAATGGCAGAAAAGAAACAGTTCTTGTAAAAGTATCATTTAAATGCATGTTCCAAGAATGGTGTGCTGTTTTCCTATAGATAAACCTCATTTTCATTCATTCAGATCAATAAATTAGTACAACACATAACAGAAAAAATACAGATGATGTTTTGATGTTCCTAATTTGAAAACTTTCAAATGGAAATGCTACATGGGAGCTCAAACATGCAGCTTAACAGACTTGCTTCTAAATGCAGTTTAGATCTCTTATTCACTTTAACGTTCTTTTTTTCAAGAGATGGTAGTACAATTAAACATAAGACTTAGTGATCTGCAGAATAAAAAATGCATGCAAGTCCCTGTTCATAACAGCAAAAAGATTTCATTAATTGTTTATGGCAATATAGTATCTCCCAGTCTCTGTCTGTAACGGTGCGTCCCAGATCGTTACAATCCTGGAAATGAGAGGACAAGGGCTCTGACCTGTGAGATGTGAGAGTTTTCAGTTCTGATGAGCATCATTTTCAGCTCAGGGTGCCTAATAACAGCTTGTGGCACCCAACAACACACAAAATTGAACCTCAGATCAGACTTCATACATTTTTAAATGAATTCTGTTCCTGATATCAACATGTTTTCCCAGAAAGCAACAAATTTTCTGAAATTTTCAGAAGGCAATGATATTTTCACCTATGTAAATGTGAACATGTGCTGAACTTTCCTACCTCCATATGTTATGCATTCATGATTACATAAATAGATTTCACACTTTAGTGTAAGCCTTAAAAGGATGTGCAGTTTTCAGGAGGTCCCTAGGTCACATTTCTTGTGTCAACAACGGCATGATTTTACACAGTTATTAAGAACTGGGCTGTTTGGGTGTACACAGCATATGCTCAATGACATCCTCTGTAGTAGACAACTGAGGCTGTGATTCCTGTTGATGTGACTGAAGATCATCCATGTGCAAGTAAGAAAAGCCTTACACACATTTTGCATGTTATATGAGGAGTACAAAAAAGCTGTTCACTAACATTCAGATTGTGGACATGATACATTCAGCGACTATGTGTCATCACAAAAGTTCCTCAAAAGTAGATTCTATTTCATTTTGAAAATGTCATTCTTTTTAATGCATTAGAATGATCATTAATGAAAGCAACCACTGCTTCACTGTATTTCCTGATGGTCAGTAAACACTTTTTTTCTTTTTCTTTTTTTTTTTTTTTTTAATCTGAACACAGGAACAAGTCTGTAGATGGCAAGGGGACTATTAATTGGCAAAGGAAATAGTCTTTGAATAGCCTGGGGAAACCCATCTCCTTCAGAAGTGTAGAAGCATCTTTAAAGTATTTGAAATAGCTCCAGCTAGGAAAGGTCCTAGCATCACCTAGTGTACTCCACTCTCAACATTGCACAAAACCCAAGAAAGAGGATAGCCCAAAGTCACGCGATAGGTACTGCAGAAGCAAGGTGTCTTCACAGTGTTTATATGTAGACTTCTGGCTACAACTCCTCCAGATTTCATATTAACAAAACCCTTTCTCAACTTGTGAACCTCATGCTTTCTCATCCATGAAGAAATTTAAAGTTTTCCATCCATTCTGATGGTTTTAATTGATTTTCCCATATGAGTAATGGTCTGTCCATAAGCTCTGTGCTGCTGGTGTTAGCAAAAGTAACAATCCCTCGTTTGTCTCACCAGGCTGTACAAGCCGTAGTGCTGACACACTGCAAGACACCGTTCTGCACTGTTTTGTGGGTGGATTTGTGAGAATCAATGGATTCCAAGTCATGTAATGACAATGATTTATACCTTTACTTTAAGTCATAGTATCCAACGTCATTTGTAGCATAAGATATCTCTATGAGTGAAAATTATTCTGATTTATTCATGAAATTAAATTGCTTTGGCTATAATGTACAGGATTTAAAGCATCAGTTCTTGCTCATCCCGTTATTAGTTTCCTAATTACCTCTCTAATCACACTACCTAATATTGTAAAGTGCCTTGGAGTGTATAGAGAAGTTGTTGCACATTAAGCACCAAATTAGCAGATTTGGAGAGGAAAGAAGACTCTTTTGTGTATTCTTCCCACAGCCCAGTGGAAAGAAGAGTCTGCTTTTCATCCTCGTGCTGACACTACAACTCCAAAAGTCCAGGTGGCATCATGAGTCCATATGATTCAGAGAAGAACATTTTTCAGAATATCACCTGGAAATCACAGTTCATTAAACTTTACCTTCCTACCCATGACTTCTTTACATTTGAGCTTGGTGCAACCACTGTGAAGCATATCTAAAGAGGACCTAGGGAAACAGATGACAAAGCCATGGACTGCAACAGAGGCCTGGCCCTGAGGCATGAATCTCAGAGTCTTCTCTGTTTTAGAAATGTCTTCTAACACTGGCTTGCATTCACATTATAATGAAAACAAACCAAACAAAAAAAAAAAAAAAATAAAAAAAAATCAATTCTGAAGGTCTGTTGCTTCACCTGTCCTGACTCATTTCAAGGTGTTTCTTGGTTGAGACTTTTCCTCAAAGATTCAATGCATGTTTGCCCTAAATAGATCAATTGCCTTTCTCAGGTTTTTGGGCTAAGAACTTGCTGCATAAATACCTACTTTAAAAGGTATATAGTTTCTTCACTAATAATTAATCAGGCCATCTGTTTGTAAAAGACCACAATGTCAGTATTTAATTAGAAACTCTCGGTTTATTCTATTCTTTATCTTTGATTTCAATTTGCTTTTGACTTGTTTAAATGCTGTGAAAAAAATTCTGTTCTTGATATTACTTCTTTCTTGAAGTCTCCATGAACATTAAAAAAATACAAGTCAGTCATTCTCTGTCCATCTGAAAAGTGTTTCCTGTTCATTCTTCACCAGGTATTTAGAGGATGTTTATCCTAACATAATTTTGAGTCCAGTTTGGTCTATTGTTTTTCCAAAACGCTTTTTCCCAGTTTTCATTCTCTGCTTTTTCTGGAAGGTGCGCTCTGCTGCATGAAGTCATCAGAAACAGGCATTTGTCCTTGTTGCCAAAGTGTTTGTGTTATCTATACTTTTAATCATCATCCAGTCTACAACAATGTGAATGAGAAAAGGAGGTTCCACATCAAATTCTGCCATTTTAATGTACATTTTGATGTTCTCTTTCCTTGGCCAGAAATCTCATACTTAACAGAAAGATGAGTCTACCACCTGATATCTTCAATGCATGCCCACAGTCTTCCTTTCTGAGACAGAGCTAGTCCATTCTTATTTAATTTTATACAAGAAAAAAATGCTGGAATCCACACAGTTCTGTGTTTAAATGTAGATCCCTGCCTACTCTCTTCAATTGTTTTGTTGTATTCTTACTCCCTGTTAAAACCTACCTAGTTTTCTATTTTTTGGTATTTTTTTGTTTTGTTTTTAATAGATAAAAACTGACAAATGGTGAATAATAAAAGGCTTGAATTTTTCAAATATCACTATTCTCAGTCCTCTCTTAGTCTGCAGGAAATCAAAAAAGAACAGGTAGCACCACTTTCAGATTATAATGTTAAGAGAGGCCAAGTAAATTGTAGAGTTATACAGCTCAGAAGTCAGCTTAAAGACTGCAGTTAGGATCTTTAACAGGTAATCAAACAACCTGGTGTATCAAGCCATTTTGTTTAGATTTTGTCATTTCTTACTGCCCTAATAAAATAAAACAAAGATGAAAATAGGAGGATCAAGCAGAGAAGCTGCCACCAAGTAGAAGTGCACAGATCAGATGGTACGATTAAAAGATTTTTCAAACTATTATCATCCATGATTGGACAGTAATCAGCACAAAACAGCTGTTAAAATCAAGTAGCCATAACAGTTTCCATAATAGGTCCAACTCACAGGGCAAGAACTTGGAGCTATCGCAACCAGCCAAGCATAGAGAATCTGTAGCTCCATATGCTTCCATCTCCTATCATGAACTGCTCTGCAAGGAGCACTTCTGTGTATGACTTCATGCATTCAACCAGCCAGCTCTCTGCAGATCACCAGTCAAGGCTCCATAAGCCACATGTAATTTCTTACTATACTTGTCCCTTTGTCCTCTCATTCTTCCCCTCTGCTTACAGTAATTGTGCCAGGTAAACCAGAATAAGGCAACGGGAAATATTTTTACAAATATTCCAAATCCAGAATGTTACATGGATGTGCTTTTAAATCCTCATAGAGAAGTCCATTACATCTTACTTAATTCATGGAAGCAGGTCCATGCCAGTTATTCCTCAAATACAAATGTTTTGAGTGTAATGAAGTGTCATGTGTACTAGCTCTGTTCTTGCACATATAACTTCCTTTCTGCTTGAGATGCTGTTGGAGAGCATTTCCTCAGCTACAAAACCCTGCCAATGTGCACTTGCAGCCCAGAAAGCCAACTATATCAGGGGCTGCATCAAAAGCAGCATGGCCAGTATGTTGAACGAGGTCATTCTGTCCCTCTACTCCACTTTGGTGAGAACCCACCTGGAGCACTGCATCCAGCTCTGGAGACCTTGGTACCTGAAAGTCATGGACCAGTTGAACAGGGTCCAGAGTTTTTAAAATATGTGTAGATATGATGCTTAAGGACATGGTTTAGTGGTGGACTTGGCAGTGGCAGGTTACCAGTTTGACTCGATGATCTTAAATGTCTTTTCCAGTCTAAATGATTCTATGATTCCACGAAACACCTCACATATGAAGAAAGACTGAGAGAGTTGGGTTTGTTCAGCCTGAAGAAGAGGAGGCTCTGGGGAGACCTTATTCAGGCCTTTCAGTACCTAAAGGGGGCCTATAAGAAAAATGGGGACAGACTTTTTAACAGGGTCTGTTGCAATAGGACAAGGGATAATGGTTATAAACTGAAAGAGGGTAGATTCAGACTAGATATTAGGCATACATTTTTTACAATCAGGGTGGTGAAACACTGGAACAAGTTGCCCAGAGAGGTGATAGATGGCCCATCCCTGGAAACATTCAAGGTCAGGTTGGACGGGGCTCTGAGTAAGCTGATCTAGTTGCAGGTGTCATTGCAGTGGTGTTGGACTAGACAGTGTTTAAAGGTCCCTTCCAACTCAAACTGTTCTATGATTTTGTGAAAGAAACACAGCTTGAAATTAGAGGAAGATTTCTAAACATTATTGAAGTTTTAGGAAAAGGTGTCCAACAGTAGCAGTAAATTAAACAAACAAACAAACCAACCCAGGACCAGTAGTTTCGTAACAAAGGATGGCTCATTAATGAGTGTAATTATAGACTGTCATTGTCTGCAATATCAGGACATTGGTATCAGCTATCCAATCTACCTCATATTCCTTTATTACTCACTGAGGAAAATATTAATAATCAGCATGTTAATATAAGCTTCTGGAAAGCAGGTTTTATGAGGGTACTGAGCAACACTCCTGATCAAACTGTTTACAACAGCCTCTTTCACAAAGCCAGACCTAGGAGTAAAAGGCAGCCGGCAGATTTTCAAACCACCAGCATGCAGTGGCTGGAGGGGTTGATTTAGATTGATTTTACTAACAACTACTGAGCAGACACCTTTTGAATTTGAAGAGCAAAAACAAGTCTGTACCCTGAGAACCTACTGGCTCTCACTAATTTTGCACATCCTTCACAGCAAATGTAATATTGCCCTTTGTTTTATATAGATTCCTCACAAAATTTTCTCAATTTAAGCTTGCTGAACCTAATTTCATTAACAGAACTACATCTACGTCAGGCAGGATTTAAGATCGCTGTATTCTGACTTACAGCTGAGATGAACTGATCTGTGAGGAAAAACTAGAGAAAGAAGTTTCAGCTATATCTTTCAAATCCACAAATTCTCTTTTGTCTGTTATTTATGAATCTCATTAATTTTATACAGAGGCAGAGATAATTTATATAATAGGAGAAAATTGTAATTTTTGAGATATCACACATATTTGCCTCCTACAGAAATCAACAAAATACCCAAACTACTGGGATGAATCAGCTACAAGAGAGCTAATATTTGTAATGTCTAAAAAGAAAGACAATTTCCAGGAGAATTGGATACTTCGATGACTTGGTCATTGCAGAATGTCTTTCTCAGAAAGATTATAGTGAATCAGCACAAAGGAACAGAAATACTGTTATATTCAGAGGTGAACTGTATTTGCCTTCCCTGGAACCAAACATTAAACATTTTCCCAATCTTACTCTATTAAAAAAAGAAAGCTTTTGATATAGTTTTTCCTTGTACTCCACAGTGCCTGTACTCTGATTCTCTTTACACCTTGAATTACCTGGAAACCACACATTTGCATTCAGTCTTTTAACATGTGTTAGACTTTCTTGAGTTATAATACAGACAATAAGAACATACTGACCTTTTCCATTTAGTCCAAGTTATTTCATAGAGAAACAGATTTGTCTGTATGTGCAGCTCTCAAGGTAGTATCTCGTACAAATGCGGATACAGTCAGAGGCAAGATTGTAGACTAGACAGACCAATGGCAAGTTCTGCTTCAGCAGTTCACATGTTTCCACAAGCCATGATTGCCTCTGTTTCCAGTGCATAGTACTTTTTGTGTACCTGGAAATGGTTATGACTAATCTTCTCTTGTATGATATACTGTCTTTATCATTACACCATCTAAATGTTCATCTGCCTAAGCGCTACAGCAAAATAAACATTAATACGCACAAAAAGCTTGAGCAATTTTCATCTACATGTATCTACCCAGACTTTCTAAACTTTCATTATACTTCCATGGAATTCAGCCTTTACATCCTAATTTTTTTTTCTTCTCTTGCCTTTTAGCTTTAAAAATAATATTGCTCTTTAAACAAAATCCCTTCTGAGATAATGTGACATCTACTTATGTGCCCACTGTTGACACGAATGAAAATTTGCTGTTTTAGCTAGATGTGCAACCATTTTTAGAAAAGTAATATCTAACTAAGGAATTTTGTGTAATTATGAGCTACTATAATACAGAACCGTGCAGGTCATTTTCTTTTTTGATTGAGTTCTTCCCTAATTCTAATTCAGTTTAAGATGAATCTGTTCATTCTTTTACACTCTTCAGAATCTGCTCTTCAAAGAATGAAAAAAAAAAATATTTGAGGAACAGCTCATTTACTTTGTTCTTTAGAGCCCACATTACTCACAATTTATGAGCATTCAGGTGACTACTAAGCGTTCATGGAGATGTTTGTGAATCCCAAGAGTTCAATGGACTGTAGCATGAATGATTATTCATCTGAAAGTTTGCATTGCAACTGCATTATCCTCTAATGAATATCCACTATTTATCAATGGCAATTCTTCATTTTTATCTGCCCTAAATAGGTGGGTCTTGGGGTTTTGTTTGTTTGTTTGCTTACTTCTTTTGATATTTTTTGTTTGGTTCGTTGGCTTTTTAACTAAAGAAATTCCCTTCCGCAGAAAACTGGGAGAATAGCAAAGCTGTTGATTTGTTTTTATCACACTGTGCGTTTTATAAGCTTTAGATTTACTGTTAGACCGGTGTGTTTTTCTAGTATTTCTAAAGTTGCTGGGTAGTGAGTAGTATGTGGAATCAACAGCCTATGGTCTTATTTAGAAGAATCAGCTACAGCATGGTTCTCTGTAATTGCTGGCATTAGGCATAATCATAACTGTCATCTTCCTACGATGCAATTGTACATTTGCAGAAAATATTGCTTACATTTAAGACCAGTATTTATCTGAGGCAAATAATCTGACCAGTGCTCCTTCTCATGTTCCATATCCGCTGTTCATAGATGTACCTTTGAAGATAAATGTGTCTAGCTGTAAAAATAGATAAGCCTTAATGTACACACGGACAACACTGGCAAATTTCTGAAGACAGCAGTTCCATTTTGTAACATTTTGAACCAGGACAGTGAACAGCTACAGTCCCTGCTGGCAACTTGTCAATTTGGCATTTTTATTTCAAAGCCACATATGGTTCCTAAGTACAAAACAGGCATTAATTATGTCTTCCTGTGCCTTTTTATTATGTATCCTCTAGTCTTCTCTGAGGTTTGGGGGGTGTGTTTGTTTATTTTACTATAATCAAAGCACCACCATTCCCATTTCTGCAGAAATTGCAGAAATTTGTTACTGGTTTCTGTACTGTTGCAGTTTTGTGGGATTTTTTGTTTGTTTTTATTGTTGGTTTGGGTTTTCTGTGTGTGTGGTTTTGTTTTGGTTTTGTTTCTTTGGTTTTTTTAAGACAAACAATTATAGTTTACTTTGCAATACTTTTCAGTTAAGTGAGATATCTATATATATGTACACATATATAAATGTATGTGTCTCTTTAGAAACTCAGATTGCTTCTTTTCAATAACTACTGCCAGAATGCCATCAAATGTGGTATGTGCCAAGGTGACCCAAAACTATTATATAGAGAAATTCACATTTTAAAAAGTCTGTACACTCGTATTAACTAATTAATGCTAATTAATACAGCAAGAAAACAATTCAGACACTTCATATTAAAATTTAAACTGAGGTTACAATTTTCTTGGTTTACCTCATTCTGATGGTGATAACAAAATCTAGACAGTGTCTTTTATAGCCAAAGGTCTGTAGTCTGGAATTGTGTTATATTTGCATTTAGTCTCCTAATATGTTTTAAGCATATTTATTCCCTTTGGACTTTGAGGAGGTTTTTGACTGTGAAGTGCATTTAAATCTTTTTTATTTTCCTGAATGCCTTTCAGTTTAATGATTAAAAAGCTAAAAATACTGTTCCAGGAAGGTGTCATTATTATTCAAATCAGGGCAAGTCAAAGACATAAACAAGAATGGGACCATTAAATATGTTAATACTAAATTTTTCCACCTATTTTTTCTCATTAGGATATTTATAATGTTTCTGACTTGATACCTCATGGCTTANAAAAAAAAAAAAAAAAAAAAAAAAAAAAAAAAAAAAAAGTGGCTGTGGGGAAGAAATTATTCTCCCATAAAGATACAATACGAAATGCTGCTGAATACTGCAGTGTGGTACCCATTTTCATTTCACTCTTTTTACTGTTCAGCTTTTTAGGAAGCACAGCTGATCTATTGTTTCAGTCTCACAGAAGCTGGTCAAGACAAACTTGGAATATAAATATAACCTCTGCGATCTAGACAGTGCTTCACAACCTTCTTAGTCCATAACTCAATTCCAGAAATTTGGAATTCTTCCTGACATTTCCCCACTTCTTTTTATTGCTTGTAAGCCTGGTGGGTACAAGTGCCTTACAGGTTGGGCAGTGCTGTCCTAGAAGGGACAGCATTTGCTATGTGTTTGAACCATGATTATCTCATTCAGATGGCAGTACTAACAGGAGATCTTTACATTAGCTCTGTTAAAAAGGGTCAACAACTTTGTTTACATGACAAAATGGCATAAAGCAAGGGAGAAGAAATGAGAACGCCTGTTTACAAAGGACAAAAAAAACCTACTATGCAACACTGTCCGAGTGACATCATTGAGAACACAAGTCCTCCCAGCACAGGCTATCTTAAAGAAAGGGTCATATGTAAAGACCAGTTCTCCAAGTGGGTGAGAAAACACAAGTCAGTGTGGCAGCTTTCTAGCCCTAGAACCAACAGACATGGTTCTTGCTCAAAAATCTAGATCACTCGTGCATTCAAGACTTGGATTTACAGAGACCTGATTAACCGACTAGATT
The DNA here is from genome assembly GCA_013399365.1 of Pampusana beccarii. Lineage (NCBI taxonomy): Eukaryota > Metazoa > Chordata > Aves > Columbiformes > Columbidae > Pampusana > Pampusana beccarii. The sequence continues at coordinate 84,748 of VWYH01007240.1, read as the reverse complement.
AAGCGCTAAACTCTTCTGTGTTAAATTAGTTTTGCAAACACTATAAACACACTGTTATTTTTGAGCTTCTGCCCTTTAACTTCTACTTGGTGTTGCAAGAGAAGCAACAACTCGCAAACTCCCAGTCTCCTCCAAGAGAGTTTAAAGCACTTCTGTAAAGTATCTCTGTGGAGACTTCGAAGAGCACATTAAATGAACAAACTCATGGTCCTGAAAAAAGTCTTTTAGGTCCAGTACTTCATGGCACTGCCACAAAGCTTGCACAAAAGCACTGTTAGGGGAAGTGACTGACGTACCCAGAGCTCTGTTCAGAGTTCTATTGCATAAAAAAAAATGGAGAAAAGGAAGGAGTTATGTGTGATGTAGATGAGGTATCAGAACCATGACTTTTTAATTTGTTTTCCTTTGTTTCTAGTTCTCAGCCTTGCACACTAAGTATCAACACGGATCCTGGCCAGCTTAAAAACACAGTGGTTTTTGCAGGCTTAGATGAGTCAGAGGCGTTTTTTAAAGCAGGTGCTTCTCTTCCCACTCTAGCAACCTTTGCTCTTCTTTTCTCACTAATCCTACCCAGAGCCCTTTCTGTCATTTTAGTTCTGCTTTCCCTCCCATCTCCAGCTGCCTTTTTTTCTTTACCCACTCCAAACACATTTCCACCAGTGTCATCTCCCTCTTCTTGTTACTCCTCTTGTTCATAAACGAGTCTTTGGTTCTCTCCGTCTCAAAATCTTTCACTGTCTTCTTCACCCCACACTCCCCATCCACCCCCTAATAAAATATACCTTCTCCCTTACAGATACGGCTTTGTAACTCTTCCCTCTGTTCTCCCACTTCACACTTCTTTCTCTATATACTTTCTATGGCACTCATTATGCCAGTAGCCCTTTTGCAGTCAAGATCAGCTATGACCTCTTTTGCTTAGTCTAATCCTTACCATTCTCTTTTCCTTCAGTGAAGTCCCACCAGCAACAAGGCCACATCTGTGGACTGGTGGAGTTGCACTGACAATTGTACAGCTAGATGAATATGTATGCTGAGATCTTTGGGGAGCTCTGAGCAGCAAAATCAGAGCTGAGCCTACCACCAGACACAAAGATCTTCAGTGTTGTGGAGACAAAACATGTGCATGACCAAGGCTGTGAGAAGCCTGGGGTTTTAGTCCAGTGACCTGCCCCATACCTGCTAAAAAGCAGCATGTCTCCAGGTTATCTGTGCTTGCTCCAGACCTCAGTTGGTAAAGTGTTGCTGATACACAGAACTCCGTTCTCAGTGTGAGTAAACCACCACCTTGGGGAGGTGCAACTAGAGAGAAGAGGGTACTGGCTCTTCTAGCACCAGCTCCAGAAGCAGGTCTGGCACACCAGGCAAAGAGCAAGGCCTGTTCACCTGAATCTAAATCTTCTACCTCTAGCCCATGGGACTCGAGATAAAAGTCTAATACAAAGAGAGATCAATTAGATTTGCACAACCTTAATATGTATGACTCCTAGATCATAGCTCTGGACAACTAGGACTCACCTTAACAACTTCATGTATGGACAGAACTGAATCTAAAAAGTCACAACAAAATACTTCTCCTTGCATTAGTCTCCAATATGCGCTTATATTAAGCCTTCAAGGATTTGTGTTCCAGTATCTTTCTTATATGATGAAGAATAATAATCATGTCAAAATTCCCATATTTTCCTATAAGCAGATCTAACCTTCTGCCGCAATACTTATGAAGTATCAGGCAAAATTTTAGTCAGAGAATCTCCTATAAAATGTATTATCTTCTCTGTAAATAGCCAACTTAATAAGAATTTATCAATACGCATATTGCAAATAATAAATTACAAGACTATCAACTGTTTAAAAAAATGCATCCCATCTATACCCACAACCAACACTTAACTACCACACAGTAACAGTTTACTCTTTGTTTCTACAGTTTTCCATGCAAGTTTTCTGCCTTAAGGATAAAGCATACTCCAAGATCTAAAAAAAAATTGTTTTATTGTTCAAACTACTTGTTGTATGAAAAAAGAAAAACAGTTACTAGAGCAATATGTGACCAAAAAAACCACCATTTAAACCAAGGAACACTTGTCTGGGAAAGAAAACCAGCTGCTGATAAGAGTCAGAAACTTTTCACCTTTTCTTTCTGCTTAGGGTAGATTCCTCCCTTAGCAATTTGGGGGAAAAGAGGAAGATCTGTCTCTCACTTAGGAGGGACTGATCCTACATGAGCAATTTCTCTACAAAGTTAAGGCTGTCATTTCATTCCTTATCCTGTTTAAAACAACTCATTACCGCTAGATTTAACTTAGCCCGTTACAAAATATCTGCCATCTGGAGACATAACTGGAAAACAAATCATTTTTGTTTCTTAAATAGCATTCAAAATACATTATTATTATAACAATTTCTGTCAGTTTCTTTACTGAAACCCTATTTCTCGTCTCTGCATTTAGAATAATTATGTCTCAAAATGTTTAAAAAGAAATCAAAACCAACAACAACAAACCATAGAGCAAAAAAAGATATGAAGGTATCAGATAAAGAGAATATACCACTGCTGTGTGTAATGAAGGAAAAATTTGTGAGCTTATGTACTCACCCCTGGAGTGAGGATGTCAGTTACAGATGCCAGATTAAGCTCATAATGCTTCATGACCTCCTCCTTCTCCCATCTCAGCTGCACCAGACACACAACTACATACAATGAGACACAGAGCAATGTTTAGACACTATCCTCTTCACTACCTCCAAAACACAACCATCCATAAGACAGAACTTGAATTGTCTCATCTCCCCCAGCACACAGCCAATCTCATTAGAAAGTAATGTCCTCCCCTGCTTTTACCTCCCATTTGCCACTGAGAATTTGTTTGCTTCTAACCCGTAAAAAATGAACATCCCTACAAATGACATTGTACATAACTTTGAGATAATTTGGTTCAGGTGAGACTGAACCAGTTTAAGATCCTACCACAAGCTAAGCAGTGCTCAATCTGCAGGGCCAAACAGACTAAAACGAGCTAGAAACTCTAAAGGAAGTATGAAGTACCATAACCAGATGTGAATCCTTAAGGAAATTATAGCAAGCTATTCCTTAAAAAAATTAATAGCAGCTGTGTTAAGTCAGTCTCAAAAAATTTCTGCTGTAAGTCTATGCAGAACAATTCCTTCAGTCTGAAGAGTAAGCTGCTTCTCAAATACAGTGACAAAAATAGATTAAGGAACTTAATTAACTGTTCCATTTTAAATCTTGTTGAAATGTATGCCTTAGCTTTTCTTCATACATGAGCTTGTCTTTTTTGTTCTGTCAGTAATATTGTTCTCTTAGTCCTTCATGCTACAAAAAAATCAAATAATGAACTAACATAGCTAACGTAAAAAAAGATACATTAGCTAGATTTCTCAGAAATATGCAAAGGTAATCTACAGTCTTAACATCAAAGGGGTTTTCTAAAAGTCTAATAAAAAACTCCTAGAGCATTTGCATATACAGAATATTCTGGTTGATCTCCAGTAAAGATGCAACTACTTATCTGTGTGTACTAAGTACATTTTATGTATTCCATAGGAAAACAGTGGGGGATACTTCAATAATAGCATTTTATTATATTTCAGTAAAAGGAGACCAATACATCCGTGTGCACTCTGAAGTAATGAAGTATTTTCTGAATTAATTTTTTGTACGCTCACATGCACTTTATTTTCAGTAGAATGTACAAACACAACAAAAATGAGCTGCAAGAAATTCAATCAATGTTTTTCTCAAATTACGTGTCACCTGAGTGGTACTTTAAAACATCAGAATTCTGAGAGCTGAGATCTGTATTTAGTCAACCTCTTCCGGTTCTACCAACCACTAGAAAAATTTTAAAGAAATTAAATGTAAAGATTGTTAAGAATTTATTTCCTTACCTCTCTCTATATATAGCTTTCCTGTACTAACATACATACTTGCCTTCAAATCAGCCTACAGTGTGTCTCCTGAAATAACAGGGTTTCCTGTCACTTCAGGCAAACACCTGAACTTCTGTTCCTATTTAACCCAAATGTCTCTATTTTTTTTTGTTCCTTCTATTTAGTTTACTAAACTCCAAATAGTTCAGTACGGATTTGTCCTTAAAGTAACTTGTTCCATAATTATGTTGCATTTTACCACTCCGTAAAGTGAAGTATGGAACTAATGAAAAGCTGCCTCAGGTTATTTACTGTTTTTTCCAGACTTAAGAATCAATACCAGTTTGTACTCAAGAAGCACAGATCAGTGATATCCACAGAATAGGCAACACTATCTATGAAACTGTGAGAAGACCAGACTTTAAAGGTATGCCATTAAAAAAAAAAAAAGGGGATTTTTTTCTTTTCTCTAGTTTTATCAGTCTTTTCACAAAATCAAAACAGAAATGAATACATATGGCAACCATAGGGAAGCCACCAGGTAGAAAATTCTGTAAATGGAATATATTTCCTAACTAATGTGTGTAAGCCTCTTTCTTCCTAGGGCACATGTGTTCACCTGGACTAAATACAGTCCTATGAAACTATTCATTTAATGTGAACAAAAAAAATAAAAAAATAAAAAAAAAAATCACAACGAGGTTCAATTATTGAGACAGTTTACAAATTAGCAAAGCAACATATATAAAATCCTCTACTGTACAGTCAACAATCTAAGAGGACTGACTACTTGGAGGGGGAAAACAGTATTCTAGATTTGCTCTTCAGTAGGTGCTGGAGTCAGTTTTGGTATTCTTGGAACAACCTCAGTGTAATAAAACAAGATTTTCTCTTTCCATTTATCCTAAAATATTTATGTAGTTATTTGAATACTTAATATTTATTATTATGCACTATATAGGAGGGTTCCCGAAACATTAAATATGCTTTCATACCTTTGAGTATCCAGAAGTTCTTCATGTATAGCTCTACAGAGTATTATCAAAGTGACTTAAAGGTACTTTGATACATATTAGGTTACACAGATGTTCAGGTATTACCACATGGCAATAATGCATTCATGGTTTCCATCTGAAACTTATCTGGATTCAAAATACGGAAAAGCAAACAAAAAGAAAGACTGCAGCATTTCCTGAACAAAAATGTTGCTATTTTCTGCAAGTTTATACAACACTACATAAATCAAAAATGGAAATATGTCTGCTTGTCCTGGAGAGTTTGGATCCTGGGTCCAATAAAATAGAGACAAATAACTACAAAACTAGTTCAGTATTTCAACTCTATTAGTATTTTTACTAGAGTATGCCAATGTGTCCATATTTTACAAATAAGCTCATCCTTCAAAGTAAATTTTCTGCAAATATCACATGAAAATATAACTTTGTGCAAATAAGCACAAGCTGAAGCTAAATTCCAAATTTAGTTATTTCTGATTGCCAGCAACTAGCTCCCTTAGTGACAGGCAAAGAGTAGATATAGCCAGAATATACAGTTATCAGTAAGTGACGAGAAAAGCAAATTATCCAGCCACAAACTCTGAGTTCCACTTTAATCATTGGAAATCTTATTGTTGATCTAAATGGAAGCAGAATTTGGTTAACTTCCTGAGATCCAGCCAGCTGTGAAACATGGCCCGCTGTGTTAAATAGCCTATGAAGCTACACTGTGCATTGAAAATAACGTGTTGTGCTCAAAATATTTATTTTAAATCTCTACATGAAAAAATTCTGAAAAAAAATGAAAATAGCAATAGAAAAAATATATAGATGCACACATCTTAGTTGGAAAAACTTGCTCAAAGATTTTGAGATCCTTTAGTTCAAAAGACATAGAAAAAATATCTTTATTAGCACTTTCTAATGGTGTCTCAGGGACCTTCATCCCAACTGGGATAACCACATATATTTTTGCTCCTTTCAACTTACACATGTGCATTCAGGCACAAGCTAAGAACAAAATCTACATGACTTAGTTGAAATAAAAAGTGTGCAACAGGGGATGTATTAGACCTAAAGTAGCTACAGTCATTATTCCTGGTCCTGCTTTCTGTGGCCCAAGAGCTGCAAGACCTCACATGCTCCAAAGAACTTACTGGCAAGGAGATTGGGATGGGTTCACAGCTACAGATGATGTTGAATTCAACCTCAGAGTGGCATGTAGGTAGGCTTCCTGCACAGCTGAGAACCTCAAAATCCAGTGATGAGATCTGCTATGGATCTCCCTACCTCTCACAGACAGGTCACCCACATTCACCAAGGCAGGGCAGTCCTAGCGAGACTCTCATGATGCAGTGCCTCCGGACTGCTTGTAAGATATGAGCACACCATGACTGACCAGCTGTCCATTTCTGCACAGGAGTTTATAGCATTTGGGCTGTTTTGGAAATCAAGTATGTTTTTTGAGAAAAAAAAACCCAAAACATAGCAACTTCAAGCCTTTCACTCTCAGGGAAAAATGCCTTTGTTGAAAATATGTAGCTCATGAGTTTTGTCCTGACTTTGTGATTCAGATGTCACACTTAAACTTATTTTCTGTGATGTATCATAGTTTCCAATGCTACTATAATAAAAAAAGTTCAACTACTTTAAAACTCCATTTCCTTCACCGCTGCCCCCTTTTAGCTCTTTTCACCTTGATGCAAAACCAAAACATCTCCTATGCTGACTTCAATACTTACCCTTGACTCTTATCACAAGGACACGTTTGTAGTGGGACAAGGTTAACATTAAAGTGCTTTTTACGCCAAGACTACTACAGTAGTTATATCAAATGCCACAGTACCTAATTTTCCTCTTCCAAATGGTGGCCTTTTCTCAAGATCTTCAGCGCACACAGAGACTGTGGATGTACTAGATGGACTACCAGCCCAGCAGCTTCTTCTTCTGCCCTCATCATGCACATCATATGTGTGCATGCACACACACCTTGCCATGTAGCAGAAGTTTCACATTCCTAACCATCACTCAGGTCATGGCTCTGGCTGCTGCTACATGCATTGCCATTTCTAAGGACAAGAAGCCATGCAGTTCTCCTTGTCTATATATAATTCAACAAAGGCTGCTTATCATGTAACTAATGGATTGGCTGTGGTCTGCCTAATAGTTATTATTTTACATATCCTCCGGCATAGTGAGAGATCTAGATATAAAGTTGAGCAATCTACTGATGTGTCTGCAATGGTCTCCAGAGTACTGTGATTTTTAAAACAGTGACTTACCAATCGAGCTACTCATATGAAACACAGCAACACAACCCTAACATTATCATCAGCATATGATAAAAGCCTATTCAACAATCAGACTGTGGGCTCAGTGAAGCATTCATCACAGACCGCAAAAATTTATCTAAAGATACAAAAGAAAGAATCAAGAAAATATAAAATTATCACAACCTTGCCCCCAAGCACATTTTATTTTAGGTAGATGAAGGTGTAGAAGGAAGCATTTCCTTTGATATTTAGAAAGAACTATTCTCAAGTTTCTCAGTGTCAGCTAGCCAGTGTAAGTTTGAATATAAACAGGGAGCTAAAAGATTACGCAGAAATTGGAATAAAACTAAGTCCCCACTCACATGTTTTAAAGGAAAACTACTTTAACAGGCTAGTATAAAGTTGTGCAACACCTTGCTTAGCAAAATTCATCAGCTCTTCATAGTGTGATTTCAATGGGTATTACTACTTGATTTCTATACATTTAGATGGGAAATAAAAGTAATATTTTCCTCATTCACTCCTTTCAGTTTTCTAAATGTTAACAGTGAATTTCCTGTACTTGAAAATTATATAAAAAAAAAAAAGCTACATCATCTCCAGCATGGTTTAAAACAATCCTGAGGTCTGAGCTCCCTGTTGTTTCCAAGCATACAGAAGCAGCTTCGATAAACAGGAATTTCAATGAGCTAAGCAGGTCAGACACATTTTCCTTTTTTAATTTTTCCCCAAATTGTCATTCAACAAATGGTTTTGAAGTTCTCTGAGAAATATTGTTTGCTATTCTGAATAGAATACCACTGTTATTTCTTCAAAAGGAAGTTAGAAAGGACTGCCTAACACTAAAATAACTGAAGAAGGGATTTGTATATTTGGGGGGCAAGGGCCCGAAACATTGCCATTATTTAACATCATTAACATCATTATTTAGTTTGACATTTTCTCATCTTGCCTTGTTTTAGGAATAATTTTCCCAAAATTCTGCTACAACTTCAAGAATTCAAAAAATATTCTCAAAACATCTAGAATTGTCGATAGCATTTTCCTTATGGGTGTACCCACTTGTCCAGTTGGCATAAGATGAGTACGACCCTTGCACTCCTGGCAGCCCCAAGGAGAATTTGGGTTTCACAGCATCTAATTTCACCTATTTCCTTTTACACTCTCTTCATACAGAAGATGAAGATGCTTTCTTTGACTTGCTCAAGGGAACACTTTATCAGAAATGTGACACATGACTACATTAGACAAAATCACACCAAAGCGTATATGAGGTGCTAGAGCACAAGGAGAGGTTTTACTCCTTTTTCCAGTGTCTCCAAGAGAAGCAAAATGTGACAAAAATAAATATTTTTTTTTCTAATTCAGAAAGTGGCACAGACAAGAAATAAATGAAGTCTCCCATCACCATGATTTTATACATGCCCTGCATCATACTATTCCACGCGTATTTAGTCATTACTTCAGATATAAATTTTCAGATAAAGCACACTTCAGATTCATGGATAGGTAGTTAATTAAGAAAGATGTATTTGTGATGAAGATATTTACATGCTCTTAGTACTGAATGGTTACATATAACATAGTATATATGCAAAAATATGATGAGCTTTTCCTCAAGAAAATAAGTATTAAAAGTGCCTCATGCTTTACTCTGAATGATGGAAAATGGAACTAGTTATGAGTTATAACTGTTTAGACATTCCACCTAGCTGAAATTGCAAAAGCTATGATACTTCTTGTGTGTTCAGCCCTTGTGATTACTATGCAACATTACAAAATTGCTTTCCCAGTAACATAAAATTATGAAAAGCAACCAGGACAGGGGGAATGGACTTTTTATAGCATCTGTGTTACATTTTACCCAAACTCTGTTTCTTCTTTGTCTGGGATACGTTAGCATTAACATGGCCTAACAAACAAGACGTTGCACTGGAATTCAGAGAACCTGTACTCTGTCTGGTGGTAAGAATCTGCTGCGCTATCCATCACAAGCCAGTGTGCCACTGTTCCCTCTTTTAATTCTTTCATCTTAACAGTGACAGAGGTTTTCGACTAGGATAGTATGTCATCCTGTGTTTCTATTTCCCAAATGCTTCCAGGCCTGACTTCACTTGAGGCCTTTAGGTGCTAATGAAATATAAATGATAATGCAGGCACTCAGCTTTAAGTGTTTTCTAAAAACATAGCTGAAGAATATTAATACCTTTGAAATAATACAAGATCCATTTTTCTTACAAGATTTTTTAATGTCTTACACAGACCTCACATTTTTAGATGAGAACACTTTGAGGTCAGGGCATGAATTCTTCTCCTATAAGCAACTCAGCTGAAAGTAATTTACTTGAGAAGCTTAATCAGTTCTTCTTTTGAATGCATCCAACTTTGCAGCAAAGCAGCATTTCAGTTACGAAGTACGGAAAAACATACTGGAATGGTTCCTTTCAATTATAGCATTTTAATTCGACAGAACAAAGTTTGTCTTTTGCAGACTGTGGATTGCTAGCTAGAAATACATTAACTTTTGGGAGAATAAATTTCTGTCATATCATTCTAACATGATTGTCAAACACCTGATGTCTCTACTGGGATAATATAAGTTTATCTGAATTGTTGTACCTTTGCTGAAGTCATTGATCATCCTTTAGACACTAAAAATACCCAGAGGATCAATTTATAGCAAGGAGGGCAGCAGGGCAATGGTCAAGTCAGGACCCAAGCACAGCAGCCCAGATACAGGTTTATTCTTTCCATTTCCACAAGTTCTTTAATCCACTAGTTGAGCAATCTCTGGTTGTCCTGCAGTAGGTAAAATGTGCTTTGCCAGTCAAAGATAAGTTTCTGAATTGGGTCCTCATCTTTGTACCACCGCTTTAAGCATTCCACTAACATCATTAGTACTTTGGACTCAATGAAGAAGGCAGAACTTGGTCTGCCTTATGTGCGAGGTCCACTGAAAGTTCATACTTTGGAATTAAATGCAGGTTATTGTAGAAGCCAGGAGCTGCCATATGTTCATTGTAGCCAATGTATTTTATCTGATAATGGCAAGGCTATACCCAAAGCTTTTATGTATGTAGATGTTATTTGCATAGGACTTTAGATGTGTATATATGAATGTATAACTATATATATATATATATAGGTATATATATATATATAACCTTAGATAGCTTGATATCTTTTGCAGAGCATAAAATTGAACAGTAAATCCTCCAGAATTTTGATTCGAACAAGGGGTTTAGAGAACTCAAAACCAAAGATATATGCATTATAACAACATAAACAGATAACTTTACATACAGCATTTATTTGCAACCCTGTACCAGAATAAAACATGCAGACTAAGAACATATAGTACAGTATAGTATGAAGCCAAAAGAGATAAATATATAGAAGTACAGGGAAATGTTGAAAAGGAGACTGTTGTCAGAGGACAGCACAGAGCAGGAGAGAGCTGTAAACTAAGCTAATATTTAATCAATAAAAATAAGGAAGGACAGGCTTCAAGAGGAGAATGACAAAGGTTTTCAAAGTCAACAAACGCTAGAAACAAATTAAGAGATGTTATAGTTAAATGACAGATTGCATAGATTTCCTCAGTTCAAAACAGTAGCCATAGATGAAAATAAACATCAGGAGATAAGTACAGAACCACAAAGGCAAATTAAGAAACATACCTGAACAACTGTATTCCTAGAGAGTAAAAGTTAACCAGGAAGCACATGGTAGAACGATGTAGCTAAACTCAGCAGAGGTATCTGGAGGTTAAGTGATATTTGGTAGCAGAAAGTAGGTAGAAAAACCCATCATGTTAAACAGTGGAAATTGAACAACCTGAGGAAATACTTCCCATGGTAACCTCTTAGTGACTTCTAAAGGATTTAGTGGATATTTTGATAAAATCTTCCACAGGGTATAGGAAGAGGAAAAATATGATATGAGAAGAAAAATTCTCAGATAGTAAAGCAGAGATAAGAGATCTTAATGAACACAATATCTAGATAGAAATTCCATTGATTGTGAGGCAACTACAGTATTTAAATACATTATTTTAGACTACATCTTCAGTTAAAGAAAGTACCAGATACAAACTTAGAACAACAGAGAAGAATCAGATATGAAAGATAAAGATCGAATACTTATCTCTCTTTCACAACAGAAATTAATGAGTGGCATTTATTTCTGTATAGATATCATAGACTTTAACAAAGGCTTTCATAGAATTTATGGAACAAATTTAGAGAAATATCTGGAATATAACAGAATTCGACAAAAATATTAACGTAACTAAGATTTTATAAAAAGTTAGGAAATATGTAAGATTCATATGTAGTTAAAGGAACTACAGGTGCCAGCAGAGGTGCCTTATACCAGGTATGTTGGACTGGAAAAAAACTCCAAGCAAAATAAAATATCCACAATCAACCGTCGTTGCCCCTTTCAAAGTCCATCCTATAAACATTAAACACTGGTGCACAACAAGAATTCTGAGCAACGAGAAAAGAAATAAAGAAATTCAGTACTTCAGGTCTCTTGGCAACAAAAATAATAAAATGGATAGAATGGGCAATGAAATTGAGGTCAGAATAGCAATGAACAGACAAACCTTTGTAATGCTAAATCCAGCTAGACAAAAAAAGAACACCTCTAGGTACTAAGTCTGCATATTCAATATAATATAAAGAAAAATTCACTATACAGAGATGCAGCCTGGGGACTTAATGAGATTCCCCCAACCAGATTTTTCTAAACCACTGTTTTAAATAAATATTCAGTATCTGTTTGCCAGGACAAATGCTACAAGAAAAGGCTAAACTAAAGCCATCTGGGATCAGAAATAACTGATCAAAAATAGCAATATTTGGGATGGCTACGAGCACTAATAAAACTCACCTGTGGCAAGAATATTCAATGAAGGAAGTTGAAGTAGAAACAATACATTTTGAAGATTTAAAACAGACGTCTCTTAGAAAACAATTAAGATGACAGAGGTGATTGTAAAAGACAAAGATAGAATAGCACAGCAATAGAAACTGCACTCCAAATTGAAAGTAGAAGGCTAAATAGAGAAATGAACATACGCTTCTGCTGCCTTTTTAGGCACACCTTGTAGTCGGTGTTTTGAACACATTTACAGTTCCTTCCTGATCCCACAATGGGACTTGATGACTGCAAAAGTCACCTCAAAAATGTACCTGTGCTGTCTGGTTAACATTATAAAAAGATCTACTGTAAAACAATGATGCTTCCACCCTGGAACAAATTTAAAACATTAGAAATTTAGAAGAATAAGACAAGCAGTCTCGAAGGCTACCTAAGGTAGGTTAGAATAAGAGGTTTGAACATGCTGCATTCCGAGGAACGTAATATGAAAGATAAACGTGCTTTACCACAAGTGTATAGTTAGCTTTCCAACAGAAAACTTTCCACCTGAGATAACACAAGGATTTCAGAATGAATCTCAATTATGAATGATTCTGTTGAACAGAATGAATCACATTATATTATGCTACATGTTATGTGCCTATCTCAAAGGGCAAATATTCATCTCTCCTGCAGTAAACCACATTCATCAATGCTACTATGCAATTCCACAGCCTTAATGTTCTTACACTGGCAAAAGCACCAGTATCTTGATACGTTTTTCACGTTATTGGGATATAGAGCATATTCTGGAGAGTTCTCCATATAGACCAGCTGGCAACATTGATTACAAAGACTGAAACTTTTAATAAATATTGATGTTTCATTTTTATGTTGGGTTTTTTGTTTTGTTTTGTTGTTGTTGTGGTTTGTTGGTTTTTTTTTCCCCATAACAACACTCAAGAAACACAGAACCATATAGACCACCAGTTGAAGGAAAAATAATTATCTTTGTTCAAATCAGAATGCAATTTTGCATCAAATTCTAAGCATTAAAAACAAGTTACAAAAATATTTATTTAAGTGTTATAACTCAAAAATCTGCAATTGTCTTAAAGCCTATGGATTCTTTTTGGTCATTCTTAGTAAACTAATAAACAGCATCCACTAAGTCTTAGTGACTAAGAGTAACACAGCAGGGGAAATCCACGCTGCCTTAATTCTAGTGGATAGGAACCAGCATAATGAAGTTTGGCTGGTTTATTTGGAGGAGGTGCAGGAGGGGACCTGTTTATTTCAAAAAATAAAAACAAACCACAAACAAACAGAAAAGCTCAAGACTCCAAAACACGAAACAACCACGCACATCCCCAAACGCAAAAGTTGCAGACTTTAAAATATCTAGCAGTTAAGTACTGGTCCATTCCTATCAGCTGATATTATAACAAATTATTATTTATGTTATGAGCATGCTGATTCACAAAGTGACCTTATGATTTTTGATCAGTAACAAATTCCCTTTATAAGGCCCCATCCATTTAACAGACTGGAGACTGGAATCCGAAGTTCCTCCATGATAGGAACAGAATCAATGTCAGAAGCATTAACTGGTAAGGCCCAAAATAATAATGTTCCATGTTGCACCATTTTTTTCCCCTTGCTACTGCAGGGTGGTATTCACGATCCTGCATGTCATTTCTTGCCAGTGAGCCACCTACTGGGTCTGATCCGTAGAACAGCAGCCTGAGTGCTGCAATCAAAGGCTCTTGGGGATGACTTTGTAAAGCCTCATTTTAATAACTTAAGTAACATATACTTCAGAATCAAAAAGGGGGGTAAAAATACTTTGATAGCCCCTCCACCTACTAGCTCTCTACACCCTGGCAGCATGAATCTAAAAATTCAATTTGATGTTTTGTTTTCAAGATCTTCCTCTGAGTAATCAGTGTCTGAACTCAGTGTATTTATTATTTCAATTTTTTCCTCTGTTCCACTTCCCTAGATGTGTTGCAGATACATTTCAGCTTTTGTGGCTCCTGATAAATGACTTCACTTAACCTGAACATGTCATCAGCATCAACTTCTTGAATAGCTGTTTCAGAGCAGAAAGGAGACCAATGTGACACTGGGATTCTGGTTCACTGAAGATCAGGATGATAACAGTATTACCAGCACTATGTTTTTCTGTAATATTTTTTTATTACTGCCAGAGTTATTGATGCATGCAGAACAAAAATAAAGGGATGTGGAATTAATATCACTGACAGGTCTCATACAACAGCAAGCAGATTTCACCTCTGGTCTTAACAAGATATTTTGCAGAAATCACATAACAGAAAAACACTCAGAAAGTGAGTTTGCTGCCATCATTAGCACTCGTTTTTCAATTCTTATAAAAGAAAGGGGAGAGCTAGATAGTTTTTAACACTGCTCAAAGCAATACAGTTCCTTCCCTCTCATTTTCCAGCAGCAGTTTAGTTTGGTCTGTACAGTGCTATTTACTTTGCATAGAGTCAGGGAGTAATTCCCACACTGCCCGAAGCACATTTGGGAAAAAGCAGAAGCCTCCCCACTCCTGCAGGGCCACACCAAGACCGTGCTCAGGAGCAGCTGCAGATGTCTGGGAAGCAGGAACCACTCACTCATTTCTCTCACCAGTTTCCGCTGCTTGGCGACACTAGGCAGCCACACGCACCCTGAGTTTCCATTTCCTTGCTAATGAGTCTGACCCATGGGAAAAACAAGAGGACATTTCTGCTTGACCACAAACTCTCCTGAAGGGCACTGACGATATGTTCATGGAGTGAAGGCTGGGCTGACAGTGACAATGGCAAACATAACAGTCCTTTCAGCTGAACCAAAGAAATTATAGTACAGAGACCCATCTCTCAATAACGGAGTAAACCACAGCCTCTAAAATGCATTCCTATGAAATGATGGCAGTAAGAACACGGGAGGGAGATTGGGCAAGACTACTCCTCTGAGCAAGCTGCGCCTGGGTGCAGGGATCCATCTCTGCACAGTGGGCTGGGTGGGAAGTGAGCAGAAGCAGAGTCAGTCTCTTCAATAAGTAAACAGTATACACAAGGGATAAAGCCAGCAAGCTCCAGCAATGAGCATCTCAAACAAGGTCATGCAGGGATTCTGTGGTATAACAAGCCACACTAATAAAGACTGGCTGACAAGCACTCTCCAGTAGGTTTCTCTAGTCTTAAAGCTTAAATCTTCCGTCAGTTCCAACAAATTTTAAAAAGGTTTATACCTTACTGGTTTTTTTTTCTTATCTTTTCTACCACATCATTATGCTGCCTCTAGCATGCATAGAAAAACCAAAAGGCTCTTTCTGATTTCACAAATACCAAGAAGAATGTTTTCCTCAGCAATTAGTAACCATAATAAGACAAGGCTCCACTCATAGTTATAAAAAGTCAGGATAAGAAAATATTTGAAATGTAAAGCGCATCTACTACTAAATTATCAATAAGACATAATAGCAGGACAGTAAAAGTGTGGTATGTATATTTAGTATTTATTACAGAAATTCACTGCATATGAATTTTAAGGAAGTGCCAGATGCATCTAATAAATATGAATGAGGAAGGCTTCATACCCCCAGAGCTACACTGTCTTATAGCTCTCTGGTTGAAAACATTGTATGAAAATGACTTCACCTTGTTTAATTGAAATTAGATCCTCTAAATCTTCTATATTTGAGTTAATAAACTAGTCCAACTCAAGCTTCTACATGCAGTCAAAGTTTCCAGCGGAAACCTCAGAAAGTAATAGAAAATCAACCAGCAGTTGAGGAAGAAAGGGAAACTGAAGTACCAACGAAGGAGAAAATACCGTACACCCCCAGTAACTCAAGAAACAAAATACTATGATCATTTACTTCGTGTTTGTGATCATCTGACATCCCTGAATGGTTTAAATAAACATAGGAAGAAACTAATTCTCTACATATCGAGAAAAAAAATCAGTCTTTACAAAATAGCGTTCTTAGAAAAAAAAATTCTCAGAAGTAGAATTTGCAACTATAATTCTTCCACTACAGAAACACTTCTTAATGGATACAATATGTTTTGCCCTTGAACATTATTAATAAATTCTCACTTTACTTTTTTAATATAAAAAAAGCATGATGTAAAATACGATCCTCCTCAGACTACCAGACTTTAGCAATGTAAAAGGTGAACGTTGCATAGAAAGTAAAGTAGCTCCCCTACAGATATTATACACATGGGAAATGAAATCAAAATACTGATTTAGTTTCTCCATTAGCACAAAAATAGATTTCATAAAAGGATAATCTACACTCTTTCACAAAGAGGCAAACAACCTCTGTAGAAACATGGTACAGAGTGAACAGGAAGTTTAGTCATTGCTGCTGGTGATTGAACCAGAGAGAAAAAAGAGGGAGTGGGTGGGAATAAATACACTTCCTGGCAACTTGATACGGAACTTTGGGACAATCCAAATGTTTGGAACAATAAACTACATTGCTGACACCTTTCGTTTTTTAACTAATTTCTTCTATTCTTTTCTAAGCAATAGTTTAATTTCAGTAGGTTTTTCAGTTAAATCAACACTCATCAAAAGTAAATATACTCCTAAATGAATAGAAGTCTTTAAAATGTTCTCCATTAACCCACACATTGAATAGAATTTGGTTATCTTTTCTGCAGTGTAAAAAATAGACTGCTCAGTAGTAAGCCATACTGACCAGACTCAGGGCTTCAGAATACCTCCTTAAACAAGTTTTTTCTTCACCTGTGGCATATGGCAGCCACTCCACCTGCACTGACACTATGAGAATTAAGACCATATTGCATGTTGTTTAGTTCGCTGAATTTATTTCTTTGGAAACATGTATTTATGTAAGCAGTCCATATAGCAGACAACAACAGCATATCCTCTAGCTGGTCTTTTCCTTTACCTTTGCACATTCCCTGATGACATGGAGCCTTCAATAGGGCAGCTGATGTCTCTTTACCACCTTTTGTGCCCCATTGTACCTGCCCCCACTTACATACCTAGAATGGTGCTGACAGTCACATCCTCCCCAGAGCTGGGGACAGGGTGACTTTACCTCCGCCTGGCTGCGGGGACAGAAGGGGTGGGACCCTCAGTTAGTTGACAGGGTCTTGAACAACGGAAGTGCTCAGAGAAGCTGAGAAGCTTCTGGACTATATTGTAATGCCCACAACCAGATCTGATCAGGCTATAAAACGGGGTCCCTGCTGAAGACCCCATTTGAGTAGTCTTCTCAGAGCAGTGGATCTGTGAACTGAAACCCTCTTCTTAGATTGGGATGTCATCTAAGGAGACTTCCCGGGATTGAGAGAGCCTCACCTCCTTGTTTGGGTGAGTGGTTGTTTTTCTCTGCTGGATATATCCTTGACCAAGTCCTTGCCTAACCCAGGCAAGTGATTATTTCTTCTGGGTACCATTGAGTGAGATGCCTCTAGTTTCATTTCTTGTGAGGGTATGTGTGCATGCTGTGGATCCTCGTTATTCTTATGTTGTTGTACCTCAGTAATCTCTTCAACTGATACCCGAATCTGTATTTTGTGTTGTCAGAGTGCTAAATAATTGTATAAGCCCTGATTCTAGCTGGTTTATTGGCTCCACTTATCCAGCTAAAACAAAGTCTGGTTCGGAACTTGTTGTCCACCTAAAACTAACTTTGAGGTGCCTCTGTGACAACCTTCTAAAAACAATGACAGCTTTACATTATTTTCACGATTGAAATAAAGCCAATTCTAATCACCAATTTATGATGACTTTTAGGAACTCCAACCACTGCTTTGACTGAATGTCAACTATCAAGTGCATTCCTGACATCCACACTTACTCAAAGCGAACACAGGTTTCCCGTGCTCATCTTCCCACCACTTTTCAGGCTGTGCAATAGCTTAGATTGCTTGCCAAAATGTGAAGTTCCTTCAGGACGTCTCTTTGTCTCTGCTGCTGAGAAGACAGCATAAGAGAAGTGTCAGAAAACCTAAACTCGGAGTCACTGAACTGTTTCTGTTTGGGATACATAAAACACTTACACTGTTTATTTCAAGTCAGGTCTACAACGCAGATTTTCAAGGGACAGTGGTTCAACGTAAAGCAGCAAATGAATATGTAAATGAATGTTGTCTAATTAAAACAATTATTGCCACAAGCCTGTCCATATTTTTGTTACACCATTACACCATTGCACCATTGTTTATATTTTTATGAAACGATGTATCAATTTGTAACTCCGCTCCCTTTAACTTACTTCATGTTTGTGAAATTAGAACTTGAGGAGGCCTAGTACCTTCTGGAGACACTGGCTTCTTTCAACAACTTAAAAGAAATAAAACAAAACAAAACAAAACAACAACAACAACAACAACAAGAAAAAGAAAATGAACTTTCTCTGAATACTTCTTAACACCTAAATTAGCACTTCTCTATGGCAACACTCTCTTTGGATGCTTAATCTGAAGCAACAGTACAAATATACTGGATAGCTATGTGAGCTTTTTTTTAAGCTAATCTGGAAACTTTTCGCTGACAACTACCCTTTTCATACCACAAGGAAGCAGTAAGGCTACAGTCAGGGTAACTTTTCCAGCCATGCCCACTCCAGACTGAGAGTGTGCTTTTCAGAAGTCCCCACTTCTGTGATTAGTCCTCACCACAACAATATAGTGGACAGCTGGCCTTTTTTGAAGCCTCCTTGACCCTTTAGTTAATGATCTTTAGAACTAAAGGTGTAATTAATATTGTTAGCAAAATCTGTCTACTGATCAGATACCTACCTTCTTGATAGGTAAGGCTTGTAAGGAATGGGGTTTGGCCATCATTTTATCATGCATGGAGTGGTATTCAGGTATCTTATATGCTCATTTTGAATGAGCAAAGGACAAATGCAATCACCATGTGAATAATGGGACAGCAAACTCATGCAACTACTAACACAGGTCTTGGCACAGAGCATCAATACCGTACTAAGCTGTACTCGTGAGAAACTTACATTTCTTCACAGGCTCTCTCCTTCCCTGTCAATCCTTAAATGCCTCGCATATAAAGTCTAACTAAAAAAGAACATGCTGCACATTAAAGATGTCTGCATATTACAGCTGCATTCCGTTCTTCCTAGTTGACTTGGTGTAGCTATCTCTAGCTAATTACCTCTCCAAAGGCCTGTGAAGTCCAGAGATACTCAGGTGATATTATTGATAACACACCAATTATGATATAAATTACAAAGATATGAGGTTAGGAACTGTAAAGAACTTACTTTGTCCTTATTAGAATGGGTCATTATCAAAGAGCTGGCTTAAATATGACAGATTGCATTTAGCTTCCTACCAGTCTTCTGAGATGAGCATCTTATCTTGAGATTCAATGTCAGGGATGTTAATTGCTGTGAAGTACAGAAGTATAGAAGTTCAGCGAGGAACACTGTGCATTCTGAGTCATGAATAAGAAGACAGAGACTGAAGCAAGTGATAAACGAACCAATTAAGCTAAATGCTGATAATCCTTTTATTGATGTAAGAATCTGCTCAGAACCTGAAATTCACAAGATCTATGAGCTAAAGGCTCATATTAAGGTTTCTCACTTTCTTTGTCATAGCTTATTTTTGAACTCTTTTTAGAAGCACAAGTTACAAAAGTATGATTCATACTGCAGCTGGGAAACACACTGCTCACTAATGTATTTTCTGTTTCTCAGTACCGCTTCTGCTAACATTGTGGGCAAGCAGTACCAAATATGTTGAGCTTAGAGCAGAAAAACAGACTGTAATGAAATACTGTGCTAGCTATACAAGCACAATCAATTTGTCATCATTTTCACACTCAAATTCTTCTTTACAAAATACTTAGAAGAAAAAGGATTGGTTTCTGGATTGAGCATTTTTGGTTTGTTTTTTTTCCCTCTTTAGTAAAACTGCAACAGGGATAACATTTTCTGCAGTTTAGGAATCTGGAGTTGACAGTTTTCCATCCTATTAGAATTTCAACTCATTTCTCCCATACCCAGAAGTAGAAAATTTCTTGTGCCTTGAAGTTTTCATTAAAGGAAAAAAAACAACCAACCAACCAACCAAAAAAACCCCACCAGCCACAAACCACTTAAAACATGTTTTGTTTTAATACCCAAATACCTACCACCACTTTTATTATTGCAGCTGAAACTGGGACCCATTCTGGAAGAACTCAGGGTATACATCTATGAAGAGGTAGTTCCTGTTGTGATGGTTTTATCTTTCAGGATGGCAAGGTGATTAACAGATTAGAATCAGAATTTGCGTCCTTATTGTAACAGGATCAAAGCTGAGGCAGTAGGAGATTAAATCATCATCAAGGACAACTGTGTGGATCAAGAGCAGCATTCACTCTCACCCTGTCAGCAAGCATCTTATCAAAAAGTCGTGTTTTGCTTGAGCCTCTCACTAAGTAAGACTCTAGAAAGCAAGACTCACCTTAAAAATATTTGTATAGAGAAGCATAAATGGAAAAAATGTGATTCCCATTCTTGGTGGCTCTAGAGAGGACTGTCTGCCTTCAGAAGTTCTCTCAAATCCCAGTCACTCCTTTCAGCAGAAATCACCCCTTCTGTAATGGATAGCATGGTAACAGTGAAATGACCACGTACCTGTGCTGAATTTGCAACCCAGGTTACTGCACCGAGGGACTTTTGCCAAACTAAGCTATAAATCAGTCTGCCCCTATTTAATAAAAAAACACTGAATTTAGGTAACTTGATTTACGTATTTCACTCCCCTTCTGTATTTAATATAACTTTTCTATGTTTTACATAACCAACTGTAATCAAAACCTACAACATCATCATAAGTTCAAACATGGGACCTGGGACAAACTCACTGAATTCTTTGTTGTTGTGCAATAAATGAGAAAATTTGGCAGATAGATAGATTAAAAACAAACAAACAAACAGACAAATCACAATGGATTTCTACTGAATCAAATATGAAAAACAGTATTATGTCTAACAATATTAATTGTACTATGTAGCTTGATATTCAGTTTTCCATTTATGATAAACTTGCATTTTTAATTTTATACAGAGCATCGTACTGAAAATATAACCTAAAAAGTAGGTAGAGGACATTCAGAAATTTTAGCAGACGTATAGAGTCAGTTAGGACTTCTCACACAAAAAGGCACCGAGGGGACTGTAGGCTAGCACACTGGTTGCTTGATTCTGTCATGTAGGTAAGCAGTGAAACAGTTCATCACCACTAGTTTTAGAATTGTTAATGTTTGTTACAGAGTTAATCATTTTTGGAGTAGGATGGACAACTTGACATTGCTCAGAATTGTATTCAGAGTAAGACAGTATTAAATAGCTTTTCATTCTGTTCATATATACAAGATTAGCATTTTAGTTGGTAGGATTTGCTACTTTTTTTTTTTTTTTTAAAAGAAAGAGTCAGTGTGAACTGTGGTGTTCATTCTAAGGTAAATTCTACAAATTAAGAGTAATTGGAAGCCAGTTAAAATGTAATAGAATTGCACTATAACTATGTTAGATATGAGGAAAGAAATTCCCTAAACACTGAGGAGACTGAAGCACCAGATTACCAGGGAAGATTGTAAAATCTCTCACTGGAAGTGTTTACGAACACTTGTCAGCTATGATTTAGGTAGATTTAATACTGCACTGAGGTAAAGAGATGTACAAGGTACCTTCTGATCTCTTCCAAACCTACTTTTTTCTTAATACAGCTGAACAGAACTGTAAATTGATATTTGCACTTGCACAACAGTAGCTACACAACATTGATGTACTGTACTTAACTAGACTTATGATAAGTCTGATTTTGCTTAGCTATAGGTTTGGGTTGTTGTTGTTTTGACTTTGGTGGTTGTTTGCTGTGTGGTAGTTGTGGGCTTCTGTGTATTTTTGGTTGGTTGGGTTTTTTTGTTTGTTTTGTTTTGGGTTTTTTTGTTGTTGCTTTTTGCAACAACTATTTACTACTTCTTTTCGTACTAACTCTTTCCTTCTCCTATTCCTTTAATACTTTCAGTGCTAAAATGGTGAAAAAACTGTTACAGAAACAACCACATTTTCTCTACCATTCTCCAGTTCCAGCTCTTAAAAATAGAATTAGGAACCCCAGATATTCTTACATTTAAAATAAACTTTCTACCTAGAACTAGAAGAGGTGGTATAATCAGAAGACAGTAGTCCATATGAGATTAAGCACCCTATCTCGTCTAAGCACTAGTATGATGTTCTTCATGTTTTCATAGAATCAGAGGATAGTTTGGGTTGGAAGGGACCTTCAAAGGTCATCTAGTCCAACACCTCTGCAATGAGCAGGGACATCTTCCACTAGATCAGGTTGCTCAGAGCTCCGTCCAGCCTGGCCTGGAATGTTTCCAGGCATGGGGCATCTACCACCTCTCTGAGCAACCTGTTCCTGTGTTTCACCACTCAACCTTCCTTGTAAAACATTTCTTCCTTACATATAATCTCCCCTCCTTTAGTTTAAAACCATTGACCCTGCCTTATGACAACAGGCCCTGCTAAAAAGTCTGTCCCCATCTTTCTTATAGGTCCCCTTTAATTACTGAAATGCCATAATAAGGTCTCCAGGTGCCTTCTCCAGGCTGTACAACCCAAACTCTCCCAGCCCTTCTTCATAGAAGAGGTGTTCCATCCTTCTGATCACTTTTGTGGCCTTCCACTGGAACCTATCCAACAGGTCCATGTCTTTCCTGTGCCAAGGGCTTCAGAGCTATGCAGTATAAGCATCCAGCTTATAGTAAACCACACAAGAATGCAGTGTGGGATAAACTGTGTACCAGAATTCTTAAACATGTCACCTAGTGTTCTTCTTGTGTCTTAAATCAAAAACATTTCTTTTGCTTGAACCGTTTTCAGTCATAGCTTGAGTCCTGGTTGTCCTTGTTATTCCCATGAAAGTATTTTCTTAATTCTAGCTCTAGTAAGCTTCTTTCTGCGCCAACACATTATAGCACTAAGTCCCTGAGGTTAATTATACACTGTATAAAAGGATTTCTTTTTAAACAGCTTCATGTGTGTTACAATTAAATTTATTTTTGTGTCCTATTAAAAGGGAGTGAATAGAAGTATTTGCCTGACCTTCTTGTCTTTAACAGCTACTAGTTGTTGCCCCCATATCCTGTTTCCAGCATTCTTTCCTCTGACTTAAACAAAATTTCAAATACATTAATCCAGATTTTAGTCTACGTGAGTTCATCTTCTACAAGAATTACAACTGACCTTGTTGGTTTCAGTCATAAGTTTTTTCGAGGGGAGGAGGAGCAGAAAAGAAATAGGATGAGCAGAACTGAAGTCAATATTCCATACAATTTCCTTAATCTGAAAGATTTAACCACTTTTTATTATCTAAAATCTCCACTGTTTTCTCCTGTTCTATATGTGGTGATACTTTCCCACACACGGCTAAACACTACCTAGATGTTTTCATCAAGCTGCCCCTAATGACAGATAGAACTATATGTTTCTTTGTTTTGCCTTAAATGATGTTAGTTTTGAAACAAGATATGTGAACAATTCATATTTCTTTTACCAAAAGCTTTGACAAGAAATGGCAATAATTTAGTCTTTCTTTAACGATTATTCTACTGCAATAATACCCAGGGATCCCAGACATTGACTGAACCTGTTGTAGAATCAAAACAGAACAGAAAGAGTACTCCTTATGCCAGACAGTTTTCAGGTTAAAAGGAAATCAATCACTTTTTAAAGGATTCTGTATTCTTGAATGTAAATAAATAAGGACAAATCTACTAGAGCTGCAGATTGTTAATACAGCTGAGGGGAGCTAAAGCATGTTCCCGAAATGTTTTCATTACAGCCTACTTTCTTCAACTCCTCTTTTCCTACTGTTCGCTGCTTCTTGGAAAACTGATGACATCTTACCTAAACAAGTACTGTGTTTTTTTATGTGACAGGTGGTATTTATATGCAAATAAAAGTATTTGTTAATTCTTCTTTGTCAACTATGTGTAATTAAAAAATTAGAGTCTCACCTGGCCAGGTTCAGGATGTGATTTCAGTGCTTTGATTTTGCTTTGAGTACACCTTGGTTTCAGGAATCTGACCTTTCACTAAAAAAAAGAAAAAATCCACCAATATATGAAATGGGAAGTTGATGTAAAGCTGATGTTCACACCCTTCTGCCTGTGTCCAAAGGGAAGCAGCATAGTTATTCACACTGTAATTAATAAGACTGCTGATATGAAATCTCAACATTCACATTGTACTTTCTATTTTTGTTTTTCAGGACAAGGTCACTGTTCTACACCTAATTTCAAGAGTTGTCTTCATTTCATTGCCACAAACAGAAGAAAATGAAGGTGGTCCTTGAAATCACTCTGTTTCACAAACTGCTCCAGCTCTACTAGAGTAGACTGTTCTTGGCAGGATAACCAACTTGTCCATCCTTTTGAGGCAACGCCATTGCTTAGCAAGAATTGAAGAGTCAGAGACAAGAATAAGAAAGACAGAATCTGTACCTGATCGTTTGGTGTACAATTGGGGGATTAAGTAGTCCTAAACTCTTATCCTTGCTCAAGGCATTGCTTGTGAACTTCCTTTAAAGAGGCATACTGTGCCTAAAAATAATAAAATAAAACTTGGAGGATAAAAACCTTCTCTTCATACATTATTTTTAAAAATGCTGCTAGTCTTAATTTTGTGAGATATTCACTTCTAATGCTATTGCTTGCCATGATTTACTAGATATTATATTAAATCAAGATTCACATTAAGATGAAGTTTTTGATCGCAGTATTGAAAGAAATATGATCTGGACTCTCCATTGAGGAAAATGTGCTTAAAAATCAGAGTTCGTTCCCATGTAAATCAGTACATGAGAAAACACAAAAGTGCTTCTATACTTGAACATAAAAGTAGGTTGTGAGTTTGTGCCTGCACCATCCATAAGCAGCTCACATGGGAAGAGCTACTTTCACATGGAAACTTCTCAGTGTGACCGAAATCTTCCCCTCATTCTCCCTTAGTACTTCCCAAAACACCATTTGTTTTTACAAAACTTCACCTTTAACTTTTTTCTACTGCTGTAAAAGCTTAAATTAGCCACATTGTAATCTCCTACGAGTTTATGACTCTATTCTTTATAATCTGTTACTTTGAAGTACACAATGCCATTTCATTTTTCTCAGATAAAAACCATAGCTTTTTCTAAATGAAGAAGTGTTCTTAGATACAGCACAGCTTTTAATATCAGTATTACCACTAGTATTGCGAAGACTCCAGATCTTATTATGTAATATTTATAAAGGAAATTTTAAGCCCATATTGTGAAGGATATTATGGGAAGCCTCTGAGAGTGATGAAATAGCAAGATCACTCTGGAGCACTATGATCTCTGTTATTTTAAAGCATTGTAAAGATATGGGGGAAATGCGGTAGCTATAAGCTCATATTTTTAATTAATCTAGCCTGTAAAATCCTTGCAAAAGTGTATCTAAGGTATGACTGTCTAATTTTCCCAAATTAATTTGTCCAAAGAAAGGAGGCTTTATTAAAATGAAACTATCAAACAATAACATCATTTTAAATAGATTTAATAAACGTTGAACAACATTAGAATAACCATTCAATGCTATTTTACTTAATGTAGAAATGGGGCCTGGATGAATACAATGAATTACCCTTTTGAAGTAAGGAAGAAATTTAGAACTAGGAATAATGTCTATATTCAAAGCATTCCAATCTGTAAGTTGATAAGCGTGTTGTTGCCTTTTTCTTTTTCATTTTCGCTACATGGACAAAAACATTACCTTAGAAGCATTTCAAACCACTGATTTAATTTACTTTGGAGTGATAAAATGTTGTGCCCACCAAGCAAATAATTTGCCATAACATTAAGTATTTCATTATAAACTCTAGCCATTAACATACTATGTCTTTACATCTCTTTCATTTCCCATGACTGGGAAAGGCCGTAACCTCTCATTTGCACAATAATGCTGAGCAAGCCAGCCCTGCAGAAAGAAAGAAAGAGGCGTTTCTGTCATCTTATCCCTAGTCCTTAGGCAAACTGGATTTTGAAGGTGTGTGGGAAGGAGGTTTAAGGACAGCAGCTTTGAAATACAAAGCTGCATTACAAGACTCGGACAAAACAACGCAACACATCCATCTGAATCAGAAGCTACCCCTAATATAAGCAGGACATTGGACCAGTCAGCTTCCAGAATCCTTTCCGGATTACCTGAATCCTGGTTTCTAAAGAAAATCCACAGCAAAGAGCAAGCAGGCCAGACAGAAACCTCTAAAGTTACAACTGTTATGAGCTGGGGAAAAAAAAAACAAACCACCAAAAAAACCCCACCAAAAACAAACAAACAAACAAAGAAACAAACAAACAAACCAGCAAGCAACCCACACGTTACAGTGTGATCTGTTCATTACTGTCACACAGACTGCATGGTTATCAGTTACTACAGTGGTGTTGTTTGTCAGCTGCAGCAGGAACAGGTCAGCCTTAAAATGAATGCTTTGGACTTAGAGGTAGAGTAACCTGGCTTCCTGCCCTGGTGCTTAGCCCACTGATTTTCGTCTGAGAAAGGGCCATGCTGTGTGTGATCTGTTCTGTCTATGGGCCAGAGGGGCTGAGCAATCACATCTTTCTGAAAGTCCAAAACTTAGGATGATCAATACTATCCAGACGTAGCAATAAGGTATTTTGGGGCAAACAGTAAGAGATTCAAGCTTACAGATATTAATAATGAACTCAAATGCAGAAGGGGTAGATCAAGCCACATAAACCCATACTCTGGCTAGACTTCAAACTTTCAACCTGGTAGACAAGGTGAGTGACCACCATTTCCTCCAGGGCTTCCTCCTTTCCCATCACCCAAGAAACCAGATAGATAAACACCTGAGGTGCGCAAATGAGCTGCTGCCCATAAGAGGCCAGCGGTAGCTCAGAAGGCAAATGGAGAGGGTACCATTCTCCAGCTCTGTGAGGATGTGGTGGGACCTCACCAATACTCATCCCTTCCCTGCTGCACCTGTGTCCAGGCTTCATGGTGAGAAGGATACTTCCATAGTTGCAATTAGGGTAGGAAATTTAAGAAGTCCCCCACTTCATCACTGCACCAGCATCCACATACATGCTTAGCATATATGCTCCCATGGGGCACAGATGGCTGCCTCTGTGCTCATTTGGGACAGGTAATTTCGTGGAATATTTCATAAAAAGTCATATCCCAGCTGTCCTTAGTAAATGATCCAACATTTCAGTCAGCAATATGAGAAACCTCCTGTGATACAAGAGATTTGGAAACTGCGTTAGCTTAGCTCTGCTGACTGCACAGGACTGATTTTCAAGCATGTTGTGCATCATTTAGTTGCTTTCTAGCTTGATTGCTAAACAGCATACATGAAAGGTGAGATAAAACAGTTATCTGAAGATGCACCTTTGGATTCGGTACTACAGATATCAGCCATCTCTTAGATTCCCATTTTCACTGATATTGTTGGCTTGTGCGTTGTCAGCAATGACTTTGCTGCAGTGCAGGAAGCTGCTAGAAAAGAAAGAGCTGATGAAAAGTAACTTGAGAATGAAAAGTACTCTGCACAACTCCCATATATGTTCATATTACCAAGAAGCTTAATGAGTAGGTATTCAGTCTTAATAACCAAATAGTGTCATTTACAAATAAAGCATTGCAAAGTAAATTTCTATAGAAATGAAAGTTCCTGTGTAAAGAGAAGCCCTCATAAATGAATATCAAGCAGTACATAAACTGCTGAGAGAGTACATTTTCCATGCACTGAGTATGCATTTAACAGCTTTCTTCTGTCCTCGTGCTTGCAGCTGATAGTCATTACAGTAGCATTAGGACTGCAGCAGATTTATCACATTTGCAATGTAAATTTATTACCATTGAAGTAATCCGACCACCTGTGCCTTACCATTAATAGACATTCCTTTGCATTTGCAGTTTTACTCCATCATTCACAGTTGAATGAACCTATAAATGAAACTGAAATGTAAGTTTAAATCTCCTCTTTCTAAAGTTTTACCCTTAAAGTCCATCCAGGGGAGTCCCTTCTACTGGAATGAAAAAGAACTTATTTCGTAATGTTTCCTGTGTAGATCAAAAATTGATTCAGGGAGACAACATAGTCACACAAACAGTGTTCATATTTATTCTACAGATGGCATCAGGCATTTATTTCCACTTAAAATACCAAGGAAGTAAGAATTTGAACTACTTGCCTCCTTTGTGTGGAGCACAGCAAAGTGTACTCTATATGACAGAGGACTTTGGGTTTGTAGGCCAGTCATACTGTGGGACTGAAAATCCCTGAGAACCCTCATCATTCTTCAAAGGCTGTAACATTGATGGAGGCACGTATACAGCCAGCTGTTTCTAAAAAAGCCTCAGAGGAGAAGTACCTAGAATGATGTGAGGATTACTTGTTACACCTGCCTGTAGACAGTAAAAACCAAAAATATGTTTCTCTGCCTTGCTCTTGAATGGTGGCTGAGTGAACTGTAAGACTGGTCTGCTCACCAACACGGAGAACCAGTGGCTGTTATTCACGGAGCTGTTTTCTCCTGAAGTTACTCTGTACAGTACTCTAGGTGAGATTTGTAGCTATGATACCAAGAACAGTTTAATTTATAATCCCCCCGCTACAATTTATTAGAAGGATTTATTATAAAAATAATTACATCAACTTAATATGAACAATATATTAATTTAAATCAAACACTTTTATAATGGCATGGGCATGTTTATGTTGCAGATTCGTATGCAGATAATACATAATAAACTTACAGCAAATGCAACACGACCCTTCTCTATAATTTTCTTTTTTGGGGGGCAAGGGGGGCATGTTTAATTATTTTAAGTAGTACAGTAGTAAAAACATTAAAAGTTTCCTCTTGCAAGTTGAAGCAATATCAGATTTACCTTTGCCCGACTTTTCTTGATGTATACACTTGTTCTTATTGTCTAAATGTCTTTGTCTCTCATAATTGATAGCTTTGATCTTAAAAGAATCCATAAAAACATAAGGGCAATTACACCTTCAGGTATCATTCTCACACCATTGAAAATAGTATAACCCAATGCTTACTAGAGCAGGCTCTAATTACCTATCTGACTACCGCAACACAAAAATTACCTTATAAAAGAGTTTGAAGTCGGTGTTATAGATGGTGTGAATAAGTATACTAAATGATTTCCAGAAAATGCAGCTCAGTTATAATTATATTAGCTTGGCATTAATAGAATAAAACCTTTAATGAGGCACAGCTGAAAGTAACATTGAGTAGACAGCTTTTACGATTGCACTACAGTAAGTCTTGGTAACATATATGAGAAGGATTATTTTTTTCACAAACAAACTAGTTGATCTTTGAGTTGGAGAAATAAGGATTCTGTCCTTTTCCTGTTTATATTTATATCTCTTAAATTCTAAAATTAGTTTGAACAGAAATGGGATGCAATATTTACTCTTATGTCATGAAGGCCAGACTGTTTAAATCAAGGCTAGCACAGCTGAAGAATGAATTTACCTTTTCTATATATTCCATATACAGTGGTGAAATTGCATGTAAAGCTACTTGAGAATTATCTTTATTCAGTTTGTTCATATTAATAAATTTTTAAAAAAACATGGAATTGCGTTTAAAAGCTAGTAGGAGATATAAATGAAGTGCCTGCCTTATTACTTCCCACACACACTTTCTGAATGTGACTCACTTTTTTATAAAGTGTGAGAGAAAGTGTAAGCTAATCTCTATAATATATTCGTATTTTTCTGGTGGGCTTGAGAACACTGATGAACCATAGTCTGAAGTATACTGACATATTAATAAAAATAAAAAATTATCAGAGGGAGTTTACAGTAGCAGGTGGTCACAATATTAATTTCATTTCTGCTCTAAAGAAACTGTATGTAAAATCAAGCAAATGTAGTTCTGGTTTACTGGATTTGTTGTTGCAACGCACACTTTCTAGAAATTCAATGAGATTGTACAGCAGATGCGGTAACACTTGTCCTTTACCAAACAAGAAACAAACAAAAATGTCACTGAAATAATCTACTTCTTCTTCCAATCTCTATTCCAAAACAGAAAATGGGCCAGTGAAATATTTTAAATTTTCTGAAAGTTTCTGTAAGGAACTGTATAGGCATTTACAAGATCTGACTGGGCAAAAATCCCTGCTTAGTGACACAAAAAGCTGCACACAATGTATGTAGGCTTAGGGAACGATTCTCCAGCTTGATAAGGGCAGCTGCAGGGATCACCTTCCCAAGTTGGTCCCATCAAAAGGGCACAGTCTGCAGAGGGAGGACAGAGTTGAGGGGGCTGTATCTTTATGTTTTACTGATAAGAACTTTTGTTATTATTTGGTTTAAAGGAAAGAAAGAGAGAATGATTCCAAATTTTTCTGCCTGCTGGGCTGCCACACACATTGTCTTGCCAGGCAGCAGGAAACACAGCGAGGCTGCTGGCTGGCTATGGCCTGCATTGTCCTCCAAGATTTTGTTCTCTCTTTCATCTTCCAGCTTTAGATCAGCTTGAGTTATCACTACTTCAGGCTTATTTCTCTGATCATGATTTTCTAGCTAAGCATGAAGGACAGCAAACCCTCACCGTGGTAGAAGAAAGCGTATTTACTGTGATTTTAAGACTAAACTTTAGTTTACCAAGTATTGGGATAATCTCAAGGCTAACACTTTGGAAAATAACTGTTATTTCTTTCATGAGGAGCTGAAGTGCAGAAGTAGTCAGAACTTCTACAAAAGTAAATAACCCACTCAAGTAATTTGCCAGCCACTGAATACCCTAGAGTATACACGTAGTAATCTGTACTGCAGAATGTCATACTGCATAGAGCCATGCAGGGAAAGAGAATGATTAGACACAGATTTCGCTACAGGAGATCATTAATGCCCTCAAAAAATTGCCTTCTGGGAAACATTGAAATCCCAGAAGGTTTTCTAGTGTAATTCTTTAAATCTTTTCTGCATATTGTATGCCAGCTTTTAATGGATATATTTTGTGAGAAGTTTGCTAGAGGGCTACTCTCTGGAGATGTAAAGCTTCCATTAATCACTGAAATCCTCAGCAAAGGAGTGGGTTCCTATGCTGCATGTATCTGCACCAGACTTTTACCTTTGCTACCACCATTAGCTTGTGGAAAACAATTAAGTTAACGTCTTCAAGAACTCTGACAAAACAAACAAACAAACAAACACGCAAACAAAAAACACTGGGCACACTGCTTGCTCATGTTCAGCTGGCATCAGCCAACACCACCGGGTGCTTTTCTGCCACACAGCTTTCCAGCCACTCTTCCCCAAGCCTGTAGCATTATATGGGGTTGTTGTAACTCAAGTGCAGGACCTGGCACTTGGCCTTGTTGAACCTCACACAATTGCCCTCAGACCACTGATCCAGCTGTCCCCAATCCCTCTGTAGAGCCTCAACATTCCCACACAACCTGGTGTCGTCTTGTAAACTTACTGAGGGTGCACGCAATCCACTCATCCAGATCATCAATAAAGATATTAAACATGATCATATTATGGTCATGTATATTTAATTACATGCACCAATATTTAGGTTTTGGTTTTTTTGTTTTTTTTTTTTTTTCCGATTAACCTCTTTGGATATTAAATCTAAAGGATATTTATAGACATTTAGATCTTCCTGAATCCAGCAGATTCAGTCATTAAAACTTCATAGCTGAAGTCTGTAACTGGACCTGAATTATTATACATATACCACATAGGATCCATTCTATATGTATATATTTTAAAAATGCATATAATAGGTATATATACACACCAACATTTTTGACTTGCTACAACTTGACTGACATTACCTGTGAAGATCAAAATTACTTTAATCATAAATTATTAAAACTAAAGTCATCCTTCTCTCCTCATTTACGTCATCAGAAAATGTGGCTTTTACTTATCTAAGACTACTGATATAAGCGAAGGAGTTCAGAATAATTACCTAGAGAACCTGAGAAGAATATACACAAAAATAAAGCTTTAAAACAGCACCTGACAAAATCTGAAGATCTTAACTGCTAGATGATGCTAACAGCTGTATAAAAGAGTTTGTGTTGATTACATCATTCACTGAAGGCTAAAATCCTGATTCCAAGGAAGTTAGCAGACACTGATATTAACAGACACCCAACTTCACTCTTCCTCAGTCTGCTCCTAATATTATTAGTAGTTACCAGGTTCATAGCACACTCACAGGCTATCTTTACTTCCCATATTATCATATTATCTCATCTTTTCCTTCCTTCATATTTAGGGAAAAGAACACTGATAGATAAACAAGTTTATTATGGTTGCTCTGGAAATGGGTCTGGTTTATTATATTTGCTTATACATATTTCTGTATTACTAAAGCTGAATTAGTAGACAGACTATCATGAAATCTTATGATAAGTTTAAATTATATACAAGTATTCAGGGCCTGGCATGAGAAGCATTTCATGCTTTAAAAATAAAAATATACTAATTAACATAATTAATAAAATTTTAATGTAAGGCAAGAGAACTACATTCATTGTGCACTAAGGTGCCATTATAATAACCTCCTGCTGAATTAAACATCAAGTACAGACTTTTTTCTGTTGCCCCAGATGACACAGTTATCATTGATGATTTACGATTGTTAGATAATAGATGGGTTTCGCTAATTTATAGATGCCAACTCGTCTGCATGTGGGACATTCAGAGGAACGTTTTACCATCTTTTAATAGAATGGAAACAGATAACAAGTAAAGGTCTGGCTATGCTAATTGCACTTCTGAAAAAGTCTAGCAATTACCACTTTTTTCTTTTTATGACACTTAGATTCAGATTTAAGAGTCTGCAATATCCAGAAAGAAGCAGAGGAGGATTTTCTGTCAAAAGAAAAGTTGCAACTTGCAACATCTCTCAAACAACTACGGTTGATTTTCCTGCCAGAAAACAACAACAACAACCCCAACCAACCAACAGCCAAAAAATTACAAGTGAAACAAACAAACCACCCTGCCACAATGTTTTATTTAACTTTTTTGCCACATGAGACACCAGGAAACAACTGACATGAAGTATTTTGCTGCAGGTACTCAATAGTAGCGTGGACTACAACTGGGGTGGCTGCTGCCCACTGCTGTGCCAACCCTCCTTGCAAGTGGGGGATGAAGAGCGGTCCCTAGCAGCACCCCACCTCCGTGGAAAGAGTGAGACACAAGAACCCTGCACTGCAGCCACCATCACCCAATACACTGCAATGCAGCTGGGAAACATGGTCTAGTCCAAACAAACTTAAAGGAAATTTTTTTCTGGATTACTGACACTAAACCAGAATTCTGAAGTTGCCCAATTTCATCCTGATGCAGATACAAATACACATTACAAGAGGCAGTTTTCAAGAGGTTTATCTTCAAACCTAACAGTTCTAGTAAAAGTACTGTTCCTTTATCTGAACCAATACCCTTGGACAAAGGCATTTCTAAATAAGGTTAGAAATACTTCCAAGTATCACAATCACTCTCTTATTTTCTTTAGTAATATTTTCATCATCAGCCAAATATTTTCCTTTATTCCTCTGCTTTAGTTCCTAAGGGCCTTAATTCAAACCCGTTGCCATCAGTGTGAGTCTTTATTCAAAGCACTATGGTTTGAAGTGACTTAACTTAGTGGGTGTTAACCAACGTCAGTCTCCTTAGTCTTTGATATAGTACAATAGCTGTCTTTAGCAGATGTTTCTGGCAGAAATGAAATGTTATGGGGATTCCTTTCAGAACTTTTGCCAAAGGGATTTCTGATGCAAACTTAACATTAATTGAGTAAATTGATAAATTACAAAACACTTTAGCATCTCTACCAACTATTTAGGGAATACTGTTGACCTTGAATTAGATCCCATATTGTCCAGTGCAGGTCTATAACAAAATTCAAAGCTAGATGACTAACTATATTGCTTTTTGTTGCCTACTCAAGACAGCTTTTTTGAATCAGTTTTCATTTTATCCAAGGGTGGATATTTGTGTTCCAAACGTACTTTAGACATAAAAAAGACCTGGTAAATACAGTTTTGAACAACATAATGATGCACTTAGAAATTCACGTCCATGTCATTCACAACTGTCTTTATTCCTCAAGTTAGCTACATGACTTAAAAATAATTTACCTAGTATATTTGAAGATATCTCAGCCTAGGAACCACAATCTTGGTAAAGTTCCATCCTTTTTCCTAAGGGAGTCAAGTACTCAACCTCTTTGTTCAGGAACTCAGTGGTATGTAAGAGAAATAATTGGCTGACAAAATTAAAACACTGAGGACAGATAAGAGATCACTAACAGATCACACGTGCCACGCTCAACATAATCAAGAATAGTGGACAGGAATAAAGTGAAAACAAAAGATAGTCTTAAAAGGGTCCAAAAATGAAACAAATAATAATAGTTTCCCCATTTTTAATACATCTATATTTTAGGAGTGCTTCTCCTGAGACATGTTAGCAGTTAGTGAGCAAATTGTAATAGACATTGTCTTGTCTGAGAAGTCAACACAGGTATGAAAAGCTCAAAGTACTAAAAAACAATGCGTATTACAACAAAGTTTGTGCAATCAATTTTCCCCACTTCAGTTTCAGATGATACAAACTCTACACCTGGAAAGTAATGCCAAGTGCTCTGCAACACAGTTTCCTTTTGTTCACATAGTAAAGTTATTTTCAGAAAACATGAGCATGAGGCCTTCATCTTCATTCTTTTTATGCTTACCTCAGGTCCTTCCAGCTTTCACCCCAATCTCATTCTACAGTTTGTTATCATATCTATTAAATGCTCTCGTTACTGTGAAAGATGAGCCCTTTAAAAGCATTATCACTGAACCAACAAAATCGTTATTTCTTGGTCTACATGTAAACAGAACAAGATAATATTTGGCAAAATACTTCCACAGGCAATGTGTTTTGAGGGCAATAATGGCAATGTTGGAATCCACTCCTCACTTCTATCAGGTCAATTTTTTTCAATTCAAAATGCAAAATTAAAGGCTGGCTACAAAGTAAGCTATAAAGTGCATCCGAGGATGTATCTGACTACTGAACTTCTGAACCAGTG
Source organism: Pampusana beccarii (assembly GCA_013399365.1). NCBI lineage: Eukaryota > Metazoa > Chordata > Aves > Columbiformes > Columbidae > Pampusana > Pampusana beccarii. Next base: position 49,573 of record VWYH01007240.1, on the reverse strand, counting down.
AACAGGCACAAGTTTTCCAGAGATCAGTGTCTTGCTTATTGTTCAGGAGTGCTGACAGCATGCTGTTATTCCTACTGGAAGAAGCTACCGTTATATTAGGTGTTCTGATTGATTTTTTTTTTCTTTTTTTTTTTTTTTTTTTGCACAGCATAGTTTTATGCCCACTGTGTGCAGATGCCTGACAATATGCACTTTGCCTTGGAAATCAACTAGCAAAGAAAACAACAAATAGCCAGCCAAATGTCAGCCACAGTGCCCAGTACATTTTGAGATTTAGCTGCTCAGATGTGTGAACAATTTCCATTTGTTCCTATGTGAGATAAAGATTTAGAACTGCTGGCACTGGGGAGCCTTCTTTAAAAAACCCAGCGTGTGCCAGGGCAGCTTGTCAGGGTACATGAATGCGAGTGCTCCCAAACCTGCATAACGAGCGTGGTGGAAGATGTCCATTACAAACCAACAAGCCTCTCATTCCTATGACTACTCATTTTCCATATAAAAGTTTAAGTGCTTTGAATCTTGATGACACAGTATGATGCACTGGGTTAGGATGCCACAGTGTCTGCCAGCTGGGGACCAGACACCTGTGCCAGCATAAGCAATTACAGGAGTCCCCCAGTGACCGTCTTTGTTGTTTGCAAACACTGAACATTAGTGTACTCAAGATTCAAGCTCAGATCCCTTTGGTGAAACAGCAACAGATCTGCATGATAAATCAGAGAACATTTATTTTGCTGATGTCTTAGTGAGGAGATGCTACAGGAAGCTTCATATAAACCAAACTTGTCTTTTTTGGGAGGCCTGTACTTAAACGTGTAACCCTACTAGCTAGGTTAATCTCATACAGTTGTCTGCATTAAATGAAAATTAAATAAATTAAATAAAAAATAACTGTAAGTACTACTGTAAAGGATGTTTATTACAACTCTATACTTGTCCTGAACTCCAGATTCAGAGGACTATTTTCAAAACTTCTCATTCTTCTCCTTACTGAGGCCACAACTCATAGTATAAAGTGTTCAGTGGCAACTGTAGTTCAACCCTGTTCCTCTTCAGCTCCATGCACCCTCTGCCACCTTTCATTCCCTCAGCCTGTATGTAATAAATAAATGAGATTGTACACACGAAAACACATACACAGACTACTTATCTCTCTTTTCTTCTAATTTTCATTTCACAGTGCCATTCTTAATGCAGCCACGTAACCAGCTATGCCAGCAAGGCTAGACAAGAGTACATTCCTCTAACATTGCCACTGAATTGTAACTTTAAAAGTACAGCCTTGACAAAGTTGAAACCTCTGATTTATAGTACCACAGAGGTACTGGCAAGAAAGAGCTGCTGTAAGGAAGTTAAGGGATTAACCCTCCTCCAGTCTCACTTCTCAGAAGTCTCCTTTCTGCTATTACACCTTGAAATTTATCTTTGATTTTTTAACACCACGGGTCAGAAACCACAAAAGAGAATGTGGACTTATCACAGGAATTTCTTAGACATGCAGATCCCAGAGAGATACAAATCTAAAGATATAGAAAATTCCAAACAAAATCATCATCATCACTACTTGAGTCTGTGCATGTGGTCAATGCCTTAGATGAAGCCAAGTACGTCCTTCCTCCACTGTGCCATTTGGAGTCTGTTTTGACCATAAAAGGGTTTCACTGACCTAGCGAACATTTCCAGTTTAAAATGGCCTCTGACTTTACTGCTACACTTGAATGTCTGAGTGAATTTCTAGGCCTCCCTTTTGTCTCCTAGTTTTCTAAAGATAATACCAAATACAAGTGTATTACATAGAGCTTGCCTGCACTTAGAAGTCAAGTAGTCATCCAGGTTGCCAGAACCAGCACAGATGTTGTGGGAGCAGCACCAAAAACCTGCAGTATCCCCTCAAAACGCACAGTGGAATTTAAACATGCGTTCCTTTGTGGTAGGCAGACAGCTGTGAGCACGTAACTGGTGTGTTATCTGTGTAATGTTTAAATAAGGTACCAACTATGTTCTCGTGAGAACTTAGAGGCAGGAAAAAAGCAATTGGCTATATACAAAAGTGAAAAAACTTATTTCTTTTACATGAGAAGGCACTAACGACCTTCTCCTATAAATCACCTGCTGGCAATCTTGCAGTTGACAATGAAGTCCAGTGGCATTCAGGCATAAGAAAAGGAACATAAACAATTGGGCAAACCAATTTGGAGTGCGGGGGTGTCCAGGTGGAGTGTTCTGTCCATCTCAACACTTGTCAGTCTTGCCTGTAGCCTGAGTTGAGTCTAAAGGCAGCTCTTCTTTTGTTGATACACAAGTCTCCTGGAAAAGGAAGGCTGGGTTCCACATTGGTTGTTTATGTTTGACTACAAGCTTCAGACTTTTTGGCAGAGAGCTGTTCCTACCATGCCTGGGACACAGCGGTGCAAGAGGAAGGGATTGCTTCATTTCCTCATTATTTCTTTGGCATCTCTCATGGGATAAGATTGAAATGATGGTTCATCTGTCCTTGTGAGGTGCTGAACTACTCTATACACTGTTGGGTATCTTGTCTACAAACCTACACTTGCAGAACAAACTAGAAATTAAAACTTTTGAGCTTTATTTCCCCCACAAAAAATGCAAACTTCTGCATCACTCTGTGCTACTACACTTGACCACAGCAAAATTTGGTATTGTTTTCCAGAGGCTTGCCTCCCTTCCTCTTATTCCCAGAAACTGGGAAGAGAAATGAAGTGAACAGTAGTTCCACAGTGAGAAAAGGTTCAAGCGTTCCTCTTCTTTCAGTGCTCCATCAGTGTTCAGAACTGCCTGTACTGCCAGAGTTACCCACCTGCAGTGGGAGGCTGACAAAGCTGAGATTTCTGCTTTGGCTGAGCATCACCTTATGGAGTGTGCATAAATTTACTCTGTCATGCAGGAAAAAAACAAACCAACAAAACTTTAAGCAGCTTCAGACACCAGTGAATCCAGTGGCGTTCTTCACAGCCTGCCTAAACAGTATCCAAATTGTTGTTATTCCCCTTCTGCCCTCAAAGTCATTGTCACAGCTGCAGCATCAAATAGCCTGAGGGCCTGTAAAATTCCATGAATGTTTTAGGCTCAAGCCAAAAGTTTGATGTCATGGAGGTTTACTGTCAGGGTGCCAGGATTCCCTTGTTAAAAAAAAAAAAAAAGAAGAAGAAGAACAAAAAAAAAAAAAGAAGAAAGAGGATTTAAGGAGAGGTGCCAGGGGCTTGCAAACAACTTTGAAGGCAGGAAAAGCTCATTCTCAGGAGAAGAAAAGTGACTGTGTGGAAGGAAGAAAAAATAAAAGAAACACCAAAAGTTTGCTCACTTTGGAGAGCTAGACTTCAAGGAAACCTAACACAGCAGCTTCGTTGACTAGATCCCATAGTAATAAGAATGCCTGGATCATTGCATCCAAGGGATAAGAGTAATAAGGAAAACAAAACACTGCAAAAAGACCATGTTGCTTTCACAAGCACAGCAGTAGGAGTGTTGGGGGGAAGCTGGTAAAAGATCACAAAGGATCATTTCTCCTACACGCTCCCCGCTTCTTCCAACACTGCAGATAAGTCTCTCCTTCCCTGCTTGCACTCTGCCAAACTTCAAGATAGGTATTGTATCTGTCAGCACTAATTTGAAAAAGCTTCCTATTTAAAGGATTGAAAGTTCCTAAATAAGAAAAGTAAATACAAAACATGTCCTTATTAACTGTACACCTTTGAGACATGTAAGATAATATTACAATATTAAGCTTAACAAGTTTAGAGTACTCACATTCATGTGTGGATTCTTTTCTGTAAACAGTTTCATATTTTCTAGCATTCTACTCATCCTTCCCCTTCAAGAAATAAGAGAATCAAAGTTTTCATTTATTAAAAAGAAACAGAAACCAAAACAGCAATCTCTTCAGTTTTTGAATAAGCCACAATCTCTCCAGGCTAGTGAAGTAAACTCTGAGAATCCTTAAGAGTCTTTTTTGCAAACCTTCCCCCCCACACACATTTGATTGCATAAACTGAGTCATAGGTGAAGGAGCTAATCCATTTTTTCAACCCTAACAGAGATTTCAAGTCTTTCACTTCTGACACTCTCTGAAGAAAGCACATAGCTGAAATAGTAAGTAGGAAGGTTCATTTTCAGTGAACCCTAATGCAGCTCTAATACTTCAGGGATTCATACCCTTCCTACAACCTCTCACCTGTAGCATTGCTGCATTCAAAACCATTTTGACCTCTACTGCTTCTGATGTGGTAGAACTTAACTCTGTCAGTCATCTTACTGACGGCATGGGTTAGCATGGAGGGTATTTTTCCACAGCTACCAGGTAGTTGCTGCTGTAGGTACCCACTTGGAAAGCATCAACATGGGTAAATGTGGTAAATGAATCCTTTATACCGGTTTTAAAGTTTTAGATTTTTTTTGTTTTCTCCTCAAATAAGCCAGGTGTCTATTCTAAATATACTTTATTTCAGAAAATAACGACTATGAAAACTAAAATCATTTCAATTTTCTTATATCTGTGGCAGATGTTTCCCTTGGTACAGGCATCAAGGCAAAAGGACTGGATATTGTACCTATGACATGAGCCCAGGAATTTGCCTATTCTTGTCAAATCAGTGAATTAGCAGCAAGCATTAATGGCAAGCTTAGGTGCTTAAAGATGTACAAACTATAAACCATGGGCTGGCCAAACGATTGATGAGGGACAGTAGAGGCTGTGCAAGTTAATTTCAATGAAGATTGGGGGGTGAATTTAGATTACTAGAATTATTAATTTGCTGGTTCACAAGTACCTTACAACTAATATACTGGACTTTTTTCAAGGTAAAACGGCACATTACCTATCATACTTTTAAATGGCTATTATATTTTTTATTTCTTTACTTCTATTAAAAATACCTTGTTGAAAAACAAACATCCAGTTCATGTGTGACACAAAGAAAAATATTAATCATAAAAAGAAACCATCATTTATAATATAATTGTCCCCACTATGATACTGATCAATGAGGGTTATCACACCTGAACAAATTGCAAACACCTAGATGGCTACAAAAAGCACTACTGGAACTTGCTACCTAAGGGATACAACAGTTGCAATTTCTGACTGTGACTCACTGACTATTTAATCATGTTTATTTTTCTTCTACCCATGCAACTGTCTAAGAAATTTTTATGACATTAAAACAGCATAAATCAAGGATTTTCTAAATGTCACTACCCTTTATACTTCCTGTCAGAAACATCTGAATTACAGTTGCTTAACATGAGCTGTGCTTTTTTCTAGCTAGATTAAGACTGAAAGTATTATGGTGGTTGAAAACCACCAGTATTTGAAGGTAAACCTTTCCCCCACAATTCTCTATGCCAGCCAATATCTCAGTTTTGATGGAATATCACATTTTCCTCTCTCTCACTCTGTTTCTTTCTGCCTGTAAAGGCTGTGAAGACCATCATTCTAGTGCCTTCCCCCCCTTTTTTCTTTCTTTTCTTCTCACCACAGTGGATCACAGCATGCTTTCCCAGCATATTCTTCAGAGCCAGCCTAGTCTTTTGCGTATTCCTGAAAAGCAGATGGTTGATGCTTTTTCTAATCTTGTTTCAAAGTCATCATACAATCATAATAGTAGTAGCCCTGATTTACTGCCAAATGAAGGCCATGGAAGAGCTTCTGTTAGGTTCAATAAGCATCAACACTTCCATGCTCCTGAAATTTCACAACAGGTCTGAAATGCATAGCATGTTTCTAAAGTGGTTTTTTCCTCCCTTTCTCCTCACTTGCATTTTTGTATCACTGAAAGTAACAGTATAAGATGTAAATTAGTAACGTAAGATTGGACTAGCTGGTTATAGGCTGTCTACCTTCAATCAGCATCAAAAAGTATGGTTCATGGCTGCTTTTGTTGATGCTACTGGTCAGGGATAGTGTTACTCACTTTTGCAAAGAGAATTCCTGATGTGCACAATTTTTGACTTGTGGTTGGACAGATAAGAAATTATCTACAGGTCTGTCAACCTGTTGATACATCCTGTCTTTCAAAGAATAAATAAATGATGCTGATTAGCTAAAATTAAGATAATTAGTGCACTATTTCCTAGGGACAAAGAACAACTTCAGTCATGATGATCTAATGAACGAAGATGTTATAATCCAAATAAACACATACACCCCCACCAACACATCTGTGGACTGAATAGCAGCATGTCTCAGGTTTCAAATATCCAGACATGCATTGTGTTTTTCTCAGTTCCCTGTGTTGCAGGTGCACCAGTGTTATCCCACCAAAAATGAGATCCTTACACCAAGACACTTTTACACCTGATTTAGACCTCAATATCTGGATGTTGTAAATTGATTAAGGAAAATACACAAAAAAAAACATAGCTTCCCATCCCCTCCAAACAAGAAAAACTAAACGAAACACCCAATGTGTACAACCTGGTGCTAAAAAGGAAGCAAAACTTGACCCTAGGCAGAACAGATGCTCTTTGAAGGTCCCTGAGGAACTATTTCTTTCTTCGATTTTTTTTTATTTGCATCCCTTCTAAATGAAATAAATGTTTACTGCCAATGATCCCAAAGTGCTAAAAGTGCAAGGATAAATGCTCTCAGCTCAAGAGTGCTACATATTGAAACCAGCTAAAAAAAAAAAAAAAAAAAAAAAAAAATCAAGAGGTTGAGAACTACAGACCAAATGTGTATGGATATTTAATTGTCATTTTCGAGCCCGAAGAACTTAACACTGAAAGTCAGTGTTTGTTATTGTTGTTTTTGTTGTTTTGTGTTTTTTTGGTTTGTTGGGGTTTTTTTATTGTTTTTTGGGGGGTGCGGTTTCCCCAAAAAGGTAAGGGTGGTATGAACATTGCAAACTTCCAGGCATAAAGGAATAGACTAATGGTCAATCTGAAAATAATACAGTATTCCATTACATTTTGCTTGTTTGTTTTGGAAGACATTTCAGGTGGAAGCTGCGAATATATGATGTTGGCCATCAGCTAACAAGTGCAGTCCCTGGAACTTGGTGAGACTAGCATGTGTCTGTGTCTGCATGCATGAGTGGTCACATTCCTCAAAATGAGTACGTATTTCATAGCTGAGGGAAGAGCTACTGTTTGGCAGAAGGAAATAGGAGAGCTTTTTTCAAAATGAATACAATTTGAAGCCACGTTAGTGCCCTCTAACCTGTCTGGCTGCTCTGCAAGCATCCAGGTCTATGTAGAACTGGATCCATCCTTCCCTTAATATCCTACTCAGTAAGGCAGAGGCATATTTTCTATTCTCTTTCTCCCGCTTGCCCTTTAACTTAGTTTTGCTTCAGCTGCATCCTTGAAATAAGCTCTAACAAATGGACTGTCCATCACTTTATGGGGCATAAGCATGGACCCAAAGCATAAGTCATAGAAATATCTCTCTATATATATTAATATATATCTCAGTTCACACCCACTGATACACATTCATTTTGAGTGCCTCTGTGTTTATGTCTTCAGTGAGAAAGTGTCTCTGCTAGAAGATAGTGAATCCGGAAAACTGGATATGTGATTTAATGTACTCTGAGGAACTTTCTCAGACTAACATAATCCAAAAAGCCATACTTTTACCTATGCCAAGATAGAGAGGTGATTTATTCAGCAAGCTTATGTTTACACCTGCAGAGGTAAATCAACAGCACATATTTTAACATCTGTAAATGTTTAGTCTAAGCCAATTCAACTAGGAGTAATTTTTCTTCATCAAGTCCTTTTTAACAAGCAGTGTGAGACTTAAAGTGTTTATTTTGAAATATCATAAACTCTAAAATGGCTAGGAGAAACTGTTTCCACACTTACTTATATTTAGGGTCAACTTTGAAGTAGCAAGTAAAGTGTTGCAAAATAAACCTACTTAAAGGCACAGAGATAAATCAGGTGCATTTACACCTAGACTCTCATAGTGAAAGTGCTAAAAGAGAAGACTAAAGCAAGAATAGCTTCACAGAGGGAGGAACTAGATGTTAATTTCTTCCTTTCTTCTCTCTTTGGACCCTTGACCACTGGAATTCTGCCATTCAAGAGAGGATGTGCTGGGGAGTGTAACTTACATGTTGACAAACAAACTTGGATATAAATACTGTGTTTAAAACCATCTGCAGAGATTTTACAAATTGCAGCTGATGTATTAGGATGGCAGAGGAAGCTACAAGTTGCACCAATTTAGAATCCCTCTGGTCTCCCAGGCTGCATTACTCATCTCCGAATATGGCTCAAAGTCTCTGCAGAGTAGCAACATGACTCAGATGACTTCCAGAAGTTCCTACAAAAGAGTAAAATTAAGACCGCAAATCAAATAGAAGTAGGAAAGGAAAAAAAAAAAAAGGCAAAACAAGTCACACCACTGCTCACATCTCTCCTATGGCGAAGGAATGAGAGAACTGCACGACAGATTAGTCATGTTGCTTGATACAACATTTAGAGATGCTCCAAAAAACTGAGGTCACAAGAATATTACAAAAACCTGAACAAAAGAACAAACTATAAGAACTGTACTGTAAGCTAATGCTGCCATCTAACTCCCAGCAATTCAGTATTTGATTTAATCAGCATAACCCTTGACTTTAAATTGCTGTCCTTATCTACACAGAAAGGGAAATTACGTTCTGCATGGCTTGCTTATCGTCTGCAAAATAATAGTTTGTTATGAATGCAGGCTGAAGCCTCCATCTCTGCTCATCTGCCGAGATTAGTGAGCTTTAATTAATAACAGTGAGAAACAGCTCTGAACTGGTAGATACCTCCAAATTACTGAAAAATGCCAAGATATTCCTATATAGATACTTGTGTCAGATGCTTGCATTTTTACACATCTGCTTATATAGGAAATCAGTGTCACTTGGGTTATCAGTTGATGCATATAGCTTGAAATAACAAAATCCTAGCGACTCAGAGTACCTTCAGAAATTATCTTGTCCATCTGGACTTTCTCAGTTTTATATGTACCATTCCCAAATCCGTGCAAAATTAAACATGATAATCCAAGAAATGGAAGTGTTGCTTCACTTCTCAGCAGTATTCCTATGCTTTTTCAAGATGATATTTGCCCAGAGTCTATAATACAGAAATGCTCTAGAATTCCTCAACAGTGTTAGCCTTTCACAAAATGTCAGTTTTCACAAATAAATCTTCCTACTTCACCAGTTAATTGAGGAAATCAACATTATTAGGGATTGTATTTTACTGCTGAATCAAGATGTGAATTATTTGAGAAGCCTGTATCTCTTTTCAATTTTCTATACCTTGTCCACAGAAACAATGTCGCTGGAGAGAGGAGCAGTCATTCACTGTAAGATTCACTGATCCCACCAAAATCAAATTGGTGAGCACACAGAGACGGACCAATAATGTACAGTTGAAGAAAATTGGATTACTACAAATAAAGGATGGATTCACATCAATGTGTTCAAGAATCTTTTTCCTCCTCAAGTGTAGTAAACACTAGTAATCAAGTTGCATTCAGTCCTGTAACTACAATTCAAAAACATGCTAACCAATGTATTTGTGCATCTATCCACCTATCCGCCTTCGCAAAGAACGAAGTTAGGACTATAAGCTTTCTGATTTGCAGAACTCATTACTCCTACAATCAAGGTTCTGCTTTCAAAATATGGAAGATTGTTTATGGGAGTCTTAGTTGAATTTGAAAATCTATCTGTATGTAAAATGTAGTTGAGTCTATAACTTTTTTCCAGATCCAAATTAATTCAAATACCTATATTCAAAACTTAGACTGAACACTTAGATAATTACAGCTGTGATTGCAGAACTTATTCTCTACCTTGGTAGAGCTAACATTAAATTACACAGTAGAATTTGCTGGAGATGCTCACGGTATTCCCCATGGACCTATTTTGTAGGAGTGTTTCATGAGCATAGGAATACAGATAGTTGTCTAGTAAGTGTATTCAGAAATACAAAAAACTCCTTGAAAATTTTCTAGAAGTTTTTTTTTTTTTTTAAGCCTTCATGGATATTGATACTTTTGGAAATATTACTATATTATAATAGACTAATTCAGTTGAAAGGGACCTACAATGATAATCTAGTAACTGCTTGACCAATTCAGGGCTGACTAAAAGTTGAAGTATGTTGTTAAGGGCATTGTCCAAATGCCTCTTAAACACTGACAGGCTTGAGACATTGACCACCTCTCTAGGAAGCCTGTTCCAGTGTTTGACCACCCTTTCAGTAAAGAAATGCTTCCTAATGTCCAGTCTAAACCTCCTCTAGTGCAGCTTTGAACTGGATACCAGTAAGAAGAGCTCAGCACCTCCCTCTCTACTTCCCTTCCTCAGGAAGCTGCAGAGAGCAATGTTCAACACTTGTGGTCCTCCAACTCAGGGAATCAGGCAGCCCAAGGTCTCTCAGTAATATCAAAGACTAAGGCAGAAAACCACACTGACTGCCTGTGATTTTTCTTCATCCTGTATCCAAACCAAATAAAATAGACACCTATGATATCACAGAAATCTAAGGTGCGGCTGGTTATTTTTCAGTTAATCTGAACCAGATGCAGACTGGCTTCACAAATGTATTGCTGGACCACTTGAAATAACTAAAATGTATACAACTGCATCATCCAGGTAAACAACATGACAATTTGGTGTTTTTTACCCCTGAGCAGATAAGCAAATATTGTTAATGATCTGCTTTAAGCAGAGATGCTCTTTTCTGCAAATTTGTTAGACTGCACCAGTCAATATTCACTTGCCATCTTTTAAAAAACAAAACCCTTCTCTTATTAGGGGAAGATAACATCAGTAAAGTAACCAACTGAAAGTATATATTTTTTCCAAAATTAGATAAGTGAAAATAAAATGTTTAAAGTTTTTCCTCCAATCACAAATAAGTGGAAGGGACAAGAGATTTAGAGAGAACTTCCTGTTTACCATAGTCTGCTCTGGGACTTCTACTATGAAAACCGAACACTGATACTCTTGTGGTCTCTGTTGGACTGCTTTCACATTTCATGAGAGTACGGAACATTTGGGGGTGGGGAGACATTCAGGTTTTCAGTGGGTTCTGTTAAAAGAATATGTAAGTAGACAAAAGATATATTCATACGCTCCATAATTCTAGGCTCACTTCAGCAAATTAAGTTGATGCACAGATGTCTGTAGTTAATTTAGTGTGGTATTTTTACCTTCTTATGATTTGATCCATGTTTACCACCATTAATTTATAGATTATAAAAATCTGTTCCTGCATCTCATCAGGACACTCAAGAAAGGTGTGTTATGCTGTCTGTTTTCCCAGAGAAACAATCAGAGCTGTCATCCTACTAGCAATGCTGATGCCCATCTTCTAAAGCCATGAATAGGAAACAAATGGAATACTTACCTCTGAGACGCAAATTAATAGTTACTCAGTAGCCTTGGTATATACAAGGCAAAAGGTGAATCTGCTAACGTGCAGTAAGTTGGTATTGCAATAGCAGTTAGACTAATACTGTCTGTATAAACACGTAAGATCAGTCCCCTCCAATTCCTGGACATCACCATCAGCTCAATACGCACACTTTAAAAGGCCCATCTATAGCTCGGTTCATGCAGTATCCTACGTATGTGGACAGCAAGAAAACACAATCAGCTCTCAAAAGGCAAGAAGCAATAAAAATAACTAAAAGAAGCTGAAGTATAAAGATTAGTACACAGGAAATAGTTTGGCTGTAAGATTTGCAGTTTGGGACAGAAGAAAAGTTGAGCTATACGGATTCAACATGTCTCTGGCACTGAAAGAGTCTTCATCAAAGATGGTTCATTTCAGAAACTGACAGTAAGATGAGGTAATACTAGGAAAGGCTGAAAAATGCTGGCTTTTTGAAGAATAATTAAGAAACTGCTAGTTAAACATTATAAATTGTAATTGATATTTAATGACTATTTTCTAGAGTCCACTTAGCCATAGATAAACTGTAACTTTAGAGCCATCCAGAACACTTCTACTCAAATTTTTATAGCCATCTGAAAAACATCATGTCTGTGAATGTTCATAATTTCTACCCTTCATTTATCAACCCTTTCTAGTAATAACTGAACGTGCGCTTGATAACACAAAATTGCACTCCAACTGGAAACACCAAATGAGCATTAAACTTGTCATCACTTCAAACCTTTCCTTTCAAAAGAGACCCAAAAGGGAAATACAGTTAGGTTATTCCAGTGATGGCCATAGCAAACATTCCTTTTATTTTTACCTGTAACAGTAATTATTACAGTCTGCAACATTCACTGTTAATTACCATATGTACTGCAAACCATAACTAGGAGAGATTCCTCTGGACACCATGGTTAGCTTCTGTTGCTTAACTACCATATAAAACATGTTTAGCTAGCAGTTACACTAAACATTACTTATTTCTTTTCTGTTTTATTTCACCATAATATCCTACAGTTGTACACAGAAAAGAGTTATACCTTTATCTATGCATTTCTTTTGTTACCTAAAGCAGACAATGTTACATAAAATATGGCACTGATTACAAACTTATGTTACAGCATCCAAGCAGGAAAGAAACAGTCAGCATATTCTCAGAAACCCACATCACCGTGGTATATTGAAATATACGAATGAGCTGAGATGTTAGAAAATTTATCAAAAAATGCGAAGGCAGCAGGTGCAGTGCTGGAAGAAGGAACGCAATCGATGGAAAAGCTGCCAGGTTACATAAAATAAAAAAGAGAGAAGACTATTGATCCTTCAAATTATTACCCAAAGAAGCTATTGTGACAGCACATTTGATTAACAGCTTGGACTGTGAAACAGTTGATGGTAGAAATTACCACTCCCAACTTGTTTAGGATATAAAATATTTTTATTTTACTACCAACAGACAAAATGAGAACCACTATAGCAAATTACTTTGGTATTTTGGGACTGGGACAAAATGTTCTGAAAATCTACGGTTCTTGTAAGAGGAAAAAACAAAACAAAACAAAACAAAACACAACCCCTTCACACACAAAAAAAACCAACAAGGCTTAAATATTTTTTCAGTATACATATCAAGTATCTGGTTTGTCCACTTAGGAGGTAAGTTAAAAAATTGTTCCCTGAAGCATTCATACCTTATTCTTTTGGCCTGAATCTCAGTAATTCTGGTGATAGTTTATTGTTTGGTTTAATTTATATTTTCCTGTTTAGAGGAAAAAAAAAAAAAGTAAATTCTATACTAATGGTTTGCCAATACATTTATCAATTAACTTCTGAAAAGATGAAGGCAGGCACTGCCTTGCACTGCAATGCTAAGTACCATCATGCTCAGAGCTGAGGGTAAACCATAAGCTTTAAGAAGATTAGACTTAGTGAGAATCAATGGCAGTATCATTCAGAATTTAAAGTTCAGTAGTAATTAAGAATTCCAGTTACACAAACATCTGTTCACAAAAGATTATACAAAAAGTGCAGAGAGCATGATTCAGTTTACTAACTTTAGCAACCTGAAAAGTTTTTCTTCAAAATCTAAGGCAGTCTTCTAAAACTCTATAGAGAATGCAATGGAAAAGGTTCTTTCAGAGAATGCTTCATTCCTTATCTTAAAGTTATCATCATGGTCTGCAGAGGCTCAGTAGTCTTCATTAATTACAGAAGAATCCTAGATGATTAGCGTTGTCTTAGATTATTAAGTTGACAGCTAAGATGTCCACCAAATTCTTGGAGTGCTGTGTAAATGTTTCTTGATCTGGAAATCAGAGAGCACCTAAATGGCTTTTAGATATAATTCTGAACAAGGATGAAATGGCTGAGCAAAATGTCATGCTATGAAGTCATTTCAGTGAAATCTATAAGTAAATAGAAGAGTTAATAACCCTCAGAAAACAAAGGAGAAGCAACAGCATAAATATTCCTGTTTGCAAGTAGATATTTCAAGCAAATCATCCTGTTATGGAAGAAAGGTGAGAAACATGTCAAAAGATACTTTGACAAATAAGGACTTCTACATTGACCTCAAACACAAGAAGAAAGCATATGGAAAATGGAAAAAAGTGAAATTATTAAGTACACACACACAAATGTAGCATAGGCATGTAGAGACGATTTAGGACAAGGTAAAGCAAGGAGTTGCTCCATAAGAATAAAATTTAAAGTCTTTGCAAAAAGTATTCCTGTTGGCTCTTGAATCACCAGCATCCAAGGCTGATCTTGAGGAAACAGAAACATCTATCCGGGCTTGTTGCATCAACGAGAAGACCAGTTGTGATAAATTGTCTATTCCGATTAACAGAGTGGGAATGCAGTAGGAAAGAACAGCTGAATGAGTTCCTCCGTTAGCTCTGCTTGGTGAGATCACTCAAGTATCCTTGGAGTTGTTGTAACAAAAATTATGGGAAAAGGGCCATAAGACCAAGAAGTGTCTCATACTCAACTGGAATCTCTGATCCAGATTTGGGTACTGAATTTCAATAAGAGTGTACACTAGCTAGAAAAATCAAGAAGAGAAGTAAATTAATACTCACAGGTCTACAAAAGCTTACCTAACTGAAAATCAAATTATTCGATGGAAATGACTTTGGCTTGTTAAGCTATCAGAACCATTCTGCTTCTGAAATATCCCAGAGTTATTAGATTTATCCAAAACATACATCAGCAAGATCCTCAGTCAGCTCTCTTTCTGAGATACATGAGTGCTGATTATAATGTACTTCTTTTAAGTAATGAAAATTTCTACTGCCTTATGCTTATTATGCCGGTTCACTTTGTGACATAGACTTGAAAAGTCTCAACTTACATTTATCTAACCCCTCTGCCTTCAAGCATGAATACCTTTCCCTATGTCATTCTGATCAATATTTATCTAGCCTTGTCTTAAAGACCTTTAAATATTCAGATTGCATGACTTCTCCAGGCAATCTGTTCTAGTGCTTCACTCTCTTTACCAAGAAGTTTTTGTTAATTTTTATCTTGAATATTTTTGCTGTAATGTAAGCCTATTACTTGTTCTGTCCATTACAGGTAAGAAAAAACAAATTAGTCCCTCCTTTACAGAAGCCATTTGGTCCAGAAGCTTCTCAGCTACTCTGGGCACCTCCTTTGTTGAGGACATTGTCAACCGACTGAGGGTCCCACCCCTCCTTCCCCTCCAGCCGGGTGGAGGTGAAGTCACCCTGCCCCGGGGTAGGGGAGGATGTGACTGTCAGCACCTTGGCCACCCTCGATGTGTAGGTTGGGACAGGCACTATGGGGCTAAAGAGCCATCAGCTGCCCTACTGAAGGCTCCGGATCTCAGGAGGATGTGCAATGGCCACAGAGTTCAAGTCAGCCTTTGGCCGGTATAATACTGAAATGTTGTCCCTTTGTTTTTAAACCAGAGTTTTACACATTGCTGCGCAAATTAAACCAGAAAGCTTGTAAAATGGTATGTGAATAGCAACCCAATTACAATTCAGCAGAAGTTTTCTTCTCTAGGTTGAGCTGCTCTTTGTTAACAAGCAGAAGAGGAGAAAAAAATGCTAGTTCTTATGTTCAAGATGATGCATCTTCTCTGACAGCTTCTGCAGTAGCTTTTGAAGTTCTAAAAAATACTGTACTGGGACTCAGACAGTGGGTGGCAGATAAGAGACTTGTTATCAATAGTTATGTACATTTTCAGTGTGAAATATTTTGTGACTTGCACACAAAGATGATTCCGTTAAGGTTTTTAGGCATAAAGAGAAACCATCCAAAATTAAGATAACTGGCTGATAAAGTAAGCAAAAAGAATTAAGAGAAAGAAATAGTGGTTGTCCAAGTCAGAGCAGAAACAAATCAATGGATACAGTGTATTCATTTTTGTAATCAGTTTGCTGTTCTGGAAACAGCTATTAGAAGTAACTAGGTCAAAGAAAACCAGAATGATTATTTCATTTGAGATAGCATTTATGCAGATGAATAAGCATGAGCTGAATATTTGCAGTGGCATTGACATTTCCTGTTCTGGGCATCAAGACTAAATACAAGCCAAAAGCAAAGCTCTTATAACATTTATCACCTAGCATGACCTCAGATAGCATTATTATATGTTACAAAGGTATTCAAGATCTCACCATGAAGCACCTAAGCACATCCACATCAATGCCTGAAGGCTTCCTTCGGCTTTTCATGCTTACCTTCTTCTGTTTCTCCTGTTTTGCCATTAAAAAATACCTTTAAATTAACCATGTGAATAGCAGCAGCATACATTCCTTCCTTGGTACCCAAACAGCTTTATATAGGAATATGGACACGCTAGTCAATTTTGAAAAGGAGCACCCCTAAGACTTCAGAAAAGCAATTCTTGACCCATTCTTCTGTTTCAAATATTCAAATATTAGTTTCAAACTCTAGTCTGGTACAGGTTCTATTTTTCCTAATACTAGTGCCCTGTTTGCTATTGTTCAGTGGTATCATCTGTGCAAGTGCACTCAAACTGCAGCAGCCACTCTGCTCGTAATTGCTGTTGCACTTTGCTTAATCCAGACATCTCACTCATCATGAGCCGCATCATGAAAGAAATATTAGATGCTGACAAGGAACAGAGAGTGCTGCAGTAGAACTGAAGAATGTTAGAAATTAATGATACAGAAAGAATAAATTAAGTTTTCATCAGTAATAGATTTTAAAAGGATTGTATTCAATGTACACTAAAGACCATGAAACTAGTGCTGAGAAAATATTGTAAAACCTGTTTTGTATTTAGTTTCCTTTAAGTAGCTATCAGAATGTTTTAGACACTTCCTTTCTTTGATGCAGTGTTGGAATACTGCTAGAGGGCTTTTTATTTATAAATATTTGGCATCTTGGATATCCTAACAATAATCCCATCTCTCTCATCTTCAAAACCAAAGATATAGCTCCCATTTCTTTAATGGCTGCAAACCAGAAGCTGCCTCTAAGTTGTTAGAGTTTGTCCTTATTCTGACTCAGTGACCACTCACTATGGCTGGGCCTGAGTGCATAAACTATTTCCAGATGCCAGGGTTGGGCATTCTAGGTGTTGGCTACAAAGCCAACAAGTACAAAGGGATTTTTCTTTAAGACAAAAGGAAGACGAGATAAGCTGGATTTTTAAAGAAAATCCACACTGGAAGGAGAGGTAAGCATTGAGAGATAGTGGGAGAAACTTCAAAACAAGAATTCTCCCTTTATTTTAAAGCAAAAGGAAATACAGGAAACAGGACTTGGAACTCTCTTACCTGTATGGGTTTGAAAGATGGAGGAATTTGTTTCAAGTGACATCACTAAGCTTTAAATGCAATATGGTTTCAGAAAGAAAATGCCATGTTTAACACAACAGTAAACATTAGGCAAATCGAGCTGCACATGGTCAGGAAAGACTGGACAATGTAAGGTTAAAAGAGGAGACTAAAATAATTATTCATCTAATTTACCACACCAAGAATAGAATTATGGAAGTATTTAACCATATCCTAGTAACATTAAAGACACTGTTGGCTTTTTTTTTTTTTTTAATGAGTACTTCAACTTCTACATCCTAAACAATTATTTTCAATGTACTTATTTTGACCTTGATTAGAGACCTTCTGATATTAGTGTCATATCCTTGCCTGTGGTATCTTTGGTTGTTGCTTTTGTAATATCTTATGTGGAATCCTTTCTAGACTGGTTCGTTGCACTATCTAAAGTACTCTACAGCTTTTATTCTATTCTCCTTCAAGACACCAGAAAAACATACATAAAACCTACAATCTGTGCAAGAATATAGTCTTTTAACTTTCAAGACAACCTTCTTGGACACTACAATATGCATCCAGCTGTGAAAGGGGCATTTTTCAAGGTCATTTTTCATATGAAGAAGTTTACCTGCTGGAAAGAGAGCTCATTTCTGTCTCATTGACATGTCTTGGCCCTTTGAGTTTCACAGGTCACTACCACTACAAGTTTTCTAATTGGAACCATTGCCTGGACTGAGAAACATTTTTTTGCATAAATAACTGAGACTTCAAATCTTCATTTTTGTGACTGATTTAAAAAAAAAAATCAAACTGCGAATTCAACTTGTGTTGAATTCCATACTCAAAGAATTTTCCTCCCTCTCCCCCTCTGGTTCACCTTAAAACAGTCAGAAACCGAGTTTTCTTTCAACCTGACAACTTTGATGCTATAACTGGACAATTCATTAGTTGGTTTTCATCAATCTTTTACTCTTCCTTCACACAATCTTAAATTTACTCCCTTTACCCTTCAGCACGTGCTACAAGTGTATCTGAGACCACACCACTAGTGATGTTGGGTTTTATCATAACATACATAAACTGAGTAGTTCTCAACCACAGCAAAAACTCCCTTGAATTTTTAACTAAAGGTTGTCTTGATTCATTTACCTATATTTGAATTGTCTTCACATGACTCCTTACAGAAACTCCAAAAAATAACTGAACACGAGTAATGAGTAAGTTCTTCCGTAAAGAAGTGTTACAAAAGGTTTTTCTTAACAGTATTAAAATATTCTAAAAAATAAAGTGCCTTTTACAGCTATAACTTGATTTTTTTTCAGTAGTTGTTAACTGGGAGTGGAGGGATTGCTCAGGTGTCCTTTATGAGATGCTTAATGTTACTGCCTCTGAGATTGTTCCTTTCCAGCTGCTGTAGCCCAGCACGCATGTAGACCCAGGGATCCATGGGTCAGTTTTTCCATCCCAGACCAATGGATGTGACTGTTGCTTTCCCATTTGCAAGTTCAACTCAGTGCGTAACCAGCCCAGGACAGCAAGCAACACAGCCAGCTGCAGACTTCCACAGACTGGGCATTACTTTCTAACAGCATCCACATGTAACACTACCAGGTCTCACATAAACACAGCATAGATAGCCAAATCCCCTTCCTCCTTTCCAGATGGTCAGGGTTGAAGTTCAGCTAGTGAAAGTACGCCCCCCCACACACTCCCTAGGTCCAAAAGCACATCCTTAGATCCCCTAATCATCAGCAGGAACACCCTTGCCATCCAACACCCCTATATGTGTGCTGACCTCCATGAGTCTCCATTTACCAGCTAGCCCAGTTTGACATTTGCTAGCAAACAGACACAGGCACCCCACAGTCACAGGTCACTTGAGTTATACCACTGACACCTTGCCCATATGATACACCTACCCCAGCCTAGGGCCTCCTGCTCACCAGCTAGGCCAGCCTGGCATTTGCTACCCAATTGTACACACACACACACACACTCCCACAGGCACCAGGATAGGGGAAAACCATGAACACCCCAGTTCCTCCAGTAGCTCACATCTAGGTCTTACATCCCATAGTCCCACATCAGTGGCTGACATTAAGATCCCCACCTGCTCCAGCTGAGCAGGAGAGGCCTGGGGCACCTTCATCCAAGCCTGACTCGAGCTGCTGGCCCCAAATCCATTTGTGTCAGTCCCCTCAGTTGGTTGTGGCCAGTCCTTACAGCACTCACAGACAGGGTAGAGAGTGATGTTACACAGAGATCTAGTTAAGAAAAGATTTAATAAAACATGACAGACTGCAGTGACCAGCACACGTATTGGTCAAACAGATGTATGTACTTTCAACTGTTTATATCTTACCAACCCTTTTCATACTCCCTTAATGCCCCCCTCTTTGTTCCTCCCTCTCCCAAGGATTTCTTAAGTTTTGCACATACCTGCATCCCCTCCACCTCCCAAATATCCCAAATCCTCATATGCCTTGTCTTCTTCTTATCAAAGTCCAACACAGACCTCTGCAAAGCTGTTTCTGGAATTTCTTAATGGCTGTCACTCCCACTACTCCTTTTATTTCCCAGGTCCCAATTCAGCATCATACTTAGGCACGCACTCAAAGTTAAGCTAGTGCTTACTCTAAAAGCACTTTTCCGGCCTGGTTCCATTTTTGCTGGGAAAAAGTATATGACACAACAGGTAAACTCCCTCACCTCTCCCCATTGTCAAATACTACAGCCAAATTTATTTCTGGGCATGTTTCTTCCTAAGGGGAGAAATATTACCCACTTCAGAATTTACAAAAACATACAAATCTTTTCACTTAGATATTTTGTTAGATTTCAAGCTGTGTAGTAACAAGTTGTCAGTCTACAGCTTCTTACTTCACCCATCAGAAGTAATTTTTTCTTCTTATGCTAATGACAACATCATCACAAAATGACCACTTCATTGCATCAAGCCACAGTATTTACACAGCTGAATCCGAAATACAGCACCTACAGTCAACTGAAATTTAATAATTCCAAAGATTTCCAGAAATACTTAGTTCAGAAAGTGGTTCTGTTTTGTTTTTAAAGAAGACTCTGTTAATAGAACCTGATTTCTCAAACCTTCAGTAGGTCAATAGCAATAACAAAGAAAACGCAATAAACATTATTATGTTGAAGAACACAGGGTATCACAGGTAGGGACACAAAAAATTAATGCTATTGAAAATCTAGTTCTGAAATACCATCTATATCCTAACAGTTACACTTCAGGAGAGTGGAACGAATGACAGAATACTGCTCATTGTTTTTATGTGGTTTTTGGTTGGTTTATTAGGGGTGCTGGGTTTTTGTTTGTGTGGTTTGTTTGGGTTTTTTTTTGTTTTGTTTTTGTTTTCTTCCAGTTAAAGTGTTCTCCCATACAGCAGCTTTTTTTGGGCTGAAAATTCTCCATTAATCTGTAAATAAGTCTGTGTATTACCCAAAAAACAAAGACTCATTCAAAACTGAGTGTGTATCAATATGCTTGCCAATGTTCTTAACTGGGTTTTTTTGTGTGTTATTTTTTGTTTTGTTTTGAAAAGATTGAATTTTGTAATATTTCACTGTCCTAATGTCATAGTGAAAAATCATCTTTCCTAAACAGATGATATAATTGTTATGACATTTCAGACCCACTTGAAAGTCATCGGTAAGGACTGGCAAATAAATCTAAGGGTTTGCAAATGTTAGTCAACAGCCCAAATGTTATGCTTCTGTTTTATTTATTTTTTTAGTAAAGGATTTTTCAGAAAACATGATGAGCCTCGTCACTTTATGTCAATTTTACTGCACTGTTGCTTTATTGATTTTCATGGAATTTAATTTTGCAAAGCCGTAAAATCAGCATCATGTCTGTGGTGTTCCAGCAGCAGGGAATTCACCACGATCCTTTCATATTGGCCATATGTGAATCATGAGAAGTCACAACTCAGAGGAAATCAAGTACTTACCTTCTAGCGAAAAACAAACAAACCACACTACTGAAGTAAGTTCTTTCAACTTTTTTACCGTCTTTAATTGCACTAGTACACAGTTTTGTGAGTGTTAGAAGATCCACAAAGCGAGTGGTTTTGTTCCATAAGAGAAAAAAACATTGAAATACACTGGCTGTAAAAAAAAGTCACAGTAATTGGAATTTTAATAAAACTGTTGATTTAAAAAACAGCTGCCATATTTTAATTATATTCTATTTATCATTAAGGGACTTTAAAGAGTATCAATTTTCACATAATCAAGTAGTTAAAAAGGAAGGGTGCTCAAATGGTATATTTTTTCTCAATTTCAAGAGTGGAATTAAGTATTTAGCTGGGTAGGATAGATGTTAACAGTTATTTGCTGTAGTGGGCCAAACTTCTCACAAAGGTCAATATAAAGGTTTCATTGATGACAATGTGACTTCCTTCCTTTGAAACAATTTTCTAAATGGGGATATGAGGAGAGGAAGAAACAAAGTTAAGATGTGAAATAAAAAACTCACAGAATCACAAATGGTTAGGGTTGGAAGTGACCTTTGGAGATCATCTAGTCTAACCCACCTGCTAAAGCAACCTTTTGTTGTTTGCTTCTCTGCTTATTCTCATTACGCAGCCTATAGAAAGGTTCCTCTAAAATATGCTACACTAGATAAAGTGAATTCATGACATACAAGTCTGCCTTAATTCCCCTTTTCTTTTATCAATAGCCACACTATATTTAAACTTGGCACCTATCTTGTGGTGCATCTCTGCATGGGCATAAGCATCTGTTCATACAGGGCTTGTTACAAGATCAAGACTCTACATTGCAAGAAACACTCTCTTCTTAGTACTAAACATTTTAGATGAGAAAAATCACATTCAAACCTTCTATGGATACATTTCAGGATTTTGATAGTGAAAATTAAAGTTCCAGTGCACAACTGGTAGCAAAGAAGCTGTATTGATTCATTAAATCTTGGACATGTTAGAGGAAAGGCAGAACATATATCCAGTATCTAAACATTCACAGTAAAGGAGTAGAAACATCAGAGCTTGGATTTCAGACTAAAATAAGTTTTGAATTACATAAGTCATATCCAAATAATGTCTTATTGTTGAGCACAATGCGTAGCTAGATGACTACACTGTCAGTCTCATCCTTTTATAATTTTTCTTTATATTTCCTTAGCTATTCTTCTGGAGAACAAAATAAAGGAGTAGTATTATAGTTTATATGGTTTATACTACAGGCAACAATCTGATTAATAGAATACAGAAAATCCATAGAAATCTATTACTTGTCTTTTACCATTACTGAAATACGGGGGAAAGGCAAGAATAAAGCAAATCAATGGTTCCATAAATAAAAGGGATCTGGAGAACAGGTGCATACGAGTTTCAATTAATTTACTATCTCTTGAGCTTACAGAATTGAAATATCTGTAATTAATTACAGACCAATTAATTACCCATCAATTAATTACAGATTAATTAATTACCGATATTTCAATTCTGTAAACCCAAGAGATAGTAAATTAATTGAAACTCGTATGCACCTGTTCTCCAGATCCCTTTTATTTATGGAACCATTGATATAGGATCTATATGAATATAGGATCTATATGAATAGTATAGGATCTATATGAAAATAACATATTGCATTGTGTTCTGGATTCAATCCCTTCTGCCAGGCTTCTTTTTGGTTCCACACAACTACTTCACCGATTTTTACATAGCTGGTGTGGGAATTGGAAGGTTTTTTGTACTTGCACAAAATTTTGGAGGTAGATGGGGAAACCAACTGCTAGGCAAAATGTTCAAAAGTAGCACAAGCTTCAAAAATCTAGACCTGAAACTGTATCTCAAACCTTACAATAATAAATGCCACATTTTAGTTTAGTTCCAGACAGAACATTAGTTAAGTTTGGTCTGTGTCTCCAACAGTCCTCAAATCTTGAACCTTTCAGAGTCAAGGGCTGTTCAGCATTCGTACACAAGTACTGTCACCTCATCCACCTTCACTAATCTTCACACTGTGGATTCCTCCTAGTGGCACATTAAATTATTGTCACCAGGTATTTCTTCTTTGCTTTTTGACATTGGAAATTTTACACTTAGATAAATCAAACATTTCTTAGTAGTTTAGGCTGATTATGTTCACCCAATAAAATTGCAACCCTAGAGCAAATTATCACTTTTTCCTTAAAACCATAAGAACAGACTGATCTATCCTTGTATCTGTGTCTGGAAGATAGTAGCACACAAGTGGAGCAACACATCGCAGCTGTTGCTCCAAAAATGTCTCTAACTTTTGGTAATATGTACGTGGACAGAGTTTCTTTCCCAGTCTAGAAGCAGCACATCCCTGTTTCAATCCTCTTAGGTTTTACTTCTGCAAACAAAAAGCAAGTTAATCAAGTGATCTGTGTCAATTGTTTGACTTGTAAGGAACAGAGCCCAAATAACTAGGGAAGGGCAGATAAAACAGACGAAGCAATGGGAGAAGCCAGAGATGAGTTCTGAACTATTTCTTTTATTGTCTCGGAGTCCCAACAGGGAAGCTTTGCTCACATGAACTGTCTCAGAAACACAAGGTTTTCCCCAAGTAAATTAAACTACTAAGCCAGGGTGAAAACAAAAAAGAAATATTTAACTGCATTACATCAGGGCTCCACTACTGAACTAGTATGTAATTTACCTTAAGACAAGAAAATAAATTTAGAAGATATAGAGTGAGTTATTGAGTCAAGTATTGAGTCACTGTAATCCTGTTTATGAAGAACATAAGCCAAACCCCATTTTCCTGAAAAAAAAAAAAAAAGAAAATGGGACAGATATTATTTGTTCAAGTGTCCGAACTTACCTTTTCAGCTAAAGTTTAAACTCCAAATGAACTTCTCCCTTTACTTTCTCCTAGTAATTTCATGCCTCCAGCGATTGCTTCTGCCACGTTTACAATGCAGTCAAGAACACAACCTTTGTATTTGCAGTACGTCTTAAAGGAATTTTCTCATGTAATGAACAAAAACCTAGCAGTATAACACATCTGTGCTTTGAACAACAACCTTTATTCTTTTAACAATTATTAAGAAACAGGGTCCTTAATTGCTCCCTCATTTAAATATTAATGGAGACAATTAGTATTATTCAGTAAGATCTGCAATAGCCCAGAGGTTTAAAAAGCGCTCTCTAACAGATCCAAATGCTTAACAACACACACACAAAAGTTAAATCTCCTTTCAACTACTATTTTCTGTAATTCTAATCATATCGGCTTGAAATAAAGGAGATTCATAACAAAAGATTTATAAACATCTATTGTTGAATTAAAACATTATTTTACATAAGCCTCAGAGTTTGCACGAACAAAGATTTCTTAGATAAATCAACACTGCAGGTCTGAGCTGTGTGAGCTCTACAGTATCAATGAAATAATAGAAGCTAAAATGGCAGCACAACATCACCACTCAACATAAGACATATAGCTGGCAACACCCTATATAAATATCTTTCTCTTCCATGTATTTTTAATTCATTTCCTTGGAGGAGATTTCATTTATTCTAAAATTATTGTCAGAACCTACTTACTGATTATTATGCCTTGCGTTTGTTCATTTAGTGCTCTGAGACATACCATCTCTTAAAGTGTGAAGTATTAGTATAAAGCAACAACTCCCCTAATCCATGGTTTGGCCTGTGTCTCCCATGTCTTAAAGAAAAGTGTAGAGCAGGGGTGTCAAACTCATTTTCACTGGGGGCCACATCAGCCTGGTGGTTGCCTTCATAGGGTCAAATGTCATTTTAGGGCTGTATAAATGTAGGAGTAGTTACATTCAGCCTAGAAAGAAGAATTAAGAATCTCTTGAAATATGTGATGCTTGTCTAGTACATAATACCCAAGGCTTTAAAGAGGGCAATAGTGTCTTATTACGTGAGTAACTATTAAAAAAAAAAAAAAATTTAGTTAGATAGTACCATATGGTTCATACTCCTCTCGATGTAAGCAGAAGTACTATAAATGAATTGTTTTACCATCAGTAGGCATGAAAGGAAACCACCCACACAAAATGAAAAAGGACCCTTAGAGGTAAATAAAGGAACACTTCCAGTCAAATCTTACATGCACTACGTTCACAAAACATATTAAAAATAGTTTGCTTTGCACAGTCACTCATCTTGTGTAAGGGAATGAACTTTGTTCTCCAAGTATAACAGACAGAATTCAACCCTTATAGCACAAGCTGCTACAAAAAACTGCAACACAGCCATACTTTTCAACTGCAGTACACTATCTTGAAGCTCTAGAAAACACACTCCACTCTACCATTGAGCTGATAATTGAGAAGACAGAAGATATTAAACAAAGTGCATAGATATTCAAAATTCAAAGCAGTCAATTTCCAGGACATTCTTGGTGCATTCACTGGAACAGGAAGAGCCCTCACAACCTGGTCCTTCAGTCTAATTGCTTAAAGGGGAGCTGAGTGCCAAGCCATGAAGAAGCAAGCATAGCCACCTGCACTGCAAGAATATTTATGATCCTACATTGATTAACTATATGACTATTGAAATCTATATTCTTTTCTTGTTTCTTTGTTGTTTTGTTTTGTTTGGGGGATTTTTATTTAAAAAAAAAGAAAATCATTACAGGCCATCAGTAAAACTAAGTGAAAAATATATACTAAAAATATCTCTGGAAAATTAGTAGCTGCATTACAAGGTTTGAAGGGGGAGGAGGGAAATCAGACACCTGTCTGCTGATGTCCTTGCCATACGTATGAAATCTAAATAGACTAGTGGTCTTTCTTTAAATGTAATGAAGGAACTATTGGAACACTCACTTTCTGTGAAAGTAGCATTGTAAATGTTTCAGAGACTAGTACAAATGTGTGTCTTCAAAGGTTAGCTGCAAGTCAATTTATTTTCTTTAGGTTAATTTTATCCTGACATTTATTTATATTAATTGTTAACATCATGGGATCAAACAGTAAGTTTGATCCTACATCATTGATACCAACAGGAGTTTTTCAACTGAACTGCAATTATACAAGATCAAGAAGTGCTAGGAAATGACTTATACTGTAATAATCCATTACAACAATATCTCACTAATTAATATAGATGATCCAGTAGAGAGCAGAACAAAAGATTAGAAGGCTTTCATATTGGGACTGTACAAAAAATCTGATATTCTTCTGCCTTACTGGTCTGCATCTACTCTTAGTCTATGAACAAAGTGACTTAGCAACAGTTTGTCCCTGAGAAAAATCACAATGTATCAGAGATATCAGGATCAGAGTCAAGGATTACTAGAATATTCTTTTTAATATTTGTTCGTAGGATATCCAGTGTCCTTCTATTTATCTTGCAGTAACCGAATGCATTTATAAGTGCACTAAAGTATTAACTAAAGAAAAGACCAGTGGAAGAAAAAAGACTAAACAACTCCCATCTACAGAAACATTTTTATTCACGATTAGACTAAGTCTTATTGACCTCAACCAGCTTTGAGATTTCTTTATGAGGACCTTTTATACCTTGGTATCTTGATGTATATCCAGGAAACATTACCCAGTTCAGAATCAGCCCTAACACATTGCTATTAAAAAGGAACAGTCCATGGGTAGGTTTTTCATTATTTCTGCTATTCATTGATGTGGCTCTGAGCCTCATTTATATTTAAATTAAAGAAGGAAAAAAAGTCTTACAAGATCTTGTAAGTGTTGTTTTTTCTTTGATAGAGTGATTAAGAAGTTGAAAAGGGGTCCCTTTTAAAGAGGGAAAAGCACCTACCAAACACAGAGGAGAAAGAGCTACAAAAAATCTAGTAATCTGTAAAATCAGATCAGATTACAACTCCCATTGAAAAGATTCACGCCTTCCTGACATTGTGCTTCCAGGTTAACCTGTGATACGTAGCAAATTGTGGCAAGAAACTACTTAACAGTAATGTTCCTGTGAAGAATCTCCACTCCATTTGTCCCTCAGGAACCTCAGAAATCAACATCATAGTGCAGGAAAATGAATAGGTGAGGTTGGTGAAACATAGTACTCAAAGCTGAATGTGTTAGTAACTGCTGTTTTCCTACTTTCACAACAGATAGAGAATAATGTAGTAATATGCAACTGACTCATTGAAGAAACTTGTGGTTCTGAGTTAGTCACACTTGAAGCACACTTCTGACACAATAAATAACAACTGCTGCATAATTTGCATTAGATAAAGGTCTTAGCATTATTCCAGCGAAGTCAAACTGATTGAGCAAGTGATGATTATAAACTGTGCTCCAGAGAGAGATGTTGCTTGCCTTTTTTTTTTTAATAAAAATTAAAAAGCACAAGGTGAAGAGGCTTTCAAGTGAGGGTTAACAGAAGTTCACCTTGTCCCAGCACAGAGGCCTTATTACAATAAGAGGTTAGAGACGCTAGCTGACAAGGGTGAAAGCCAAGATAAATCTCCTTCTGATTATTTTGTATCTTATAGGAAAGTTCAAGTTGTTAGACAGTATTCCCAGTAACTGTTTCCTTTACAACAAAATTCAGGACTCCCTTGTAGCAAGGACCAGAGCTCAGCATTACCTTCTAGAGGTGCATCCTAGTCCCATAAAACATGTTCCTTTCCATATGTTCTGCCTTCCTTTGCAGTGGTATATTCAGTTATTTTCTGAATGGTAGAACATGATGAGTAAGAATAGCAAAGCCTGTTCTTTCTTAGGCCACAGCATGGTGGCAAGACATGATCTGGAAGAAGAGATTTACATTTTACTCTCTTTAGACAGGGCATGGAAATTAACCCAGAGAAACTTCGGTTTCTCGGGTTTTGTTTTGTTGTTGTTTTAATCAACCACTACCACAAACAACAACAACAAAACCAAACAACAACAAAACAGCACACCACTCCATCAGCTCCTCCTTCTGTTCTCTTAAAGAGAAACAGTAACGCTTGATGCATTGTTTACAGAGCTTGATCCTGTCAATACATGGTAGGCATGTAGGGAAAGGCTGCATTCTAGTTTCCAGGTCGTGGTTGAATCTGTATGCAAGACACATAGCAAGCAATTCTATCTGGCCAAGACTAGAAGTGCCATGGATGTGTACAGAAGCAGAATATTATTTAAAAATCACCAAGGTAAGTTGCTTATGTAAATAGACACGAGATCTTTGGAGTTAGATGCTACGGAGACTTTTTGAAACTATACATTCAGATTTGGAAGCAAATTCCACTTATTTCGTACTTCACGTGTTCATGCTCTTTTTCAGATCAGGATCTTTCTCCTAAACATTAATTATCTCTATCTGAACAGAGAAAATAGTCTTTTCAGATATGGTGTCTTGCTTTCACTGCAGAGCTTCTGTGGAGCCTTTGTGCCCTCTTTACTACACAGTTTCTTGTGCCGATATAAAGAAACACTTAAAATCTTTGTCTCTCTTGACTTATCACACATTCTTTTCTTTCCAGAACAAGAAATATTTAGCAATAATTAATTTTTAATTTAACATTAAGTGGCCAAATTGCTCATCTTCCACTTCTGAGGTAGCTTCATTCAGTCCCTTTTGTTGGGTCATCAAATTAGTCAACTTCTGTTTGGTAGCTTGAGGCAGACATTTCAACATATACCATTCTCCTCATCAGACTATGGCTGAAGTATTTCTGTTAATAGGTTAATCATATAATTGTGCTGAATGAAATTTATCCAAAGACACTTTTTTTTCCTGGAATTAATATTTTAATTTATGACTGGTGTTCCTGAGAGCATTAATCACAGCGATAGTTACAGTCAAACTTTAGCTTCTCTGAACACTGGGTGCATTTCCACTTCAAAAGCAATATCTGCTCTATCAGATTTGAAATTCGAATTGTCTTAGCTTCAGATGTCTTGATTGGTAAATGCACAAGCATCTATTTGGAATTCCTAGTAAGGAATCTCCTTGGACAAGTTTCTCTGCAGGATGCATGTTATTTACACCAAACTTCACCTACATGGAATGAGGGGGATAGCAGTAGCACTCTTCTGCCCCCAAAGACTTCTAAGCTGGAAGAGTGATGTTCACTGTTCAGAAAGCAAGAAATAAGAGCATTATAAGCTTAAACTATTCTTCAAACAAAGTTTGTTTCCATAATAATTTATGAGCTCAGAAAAAGTCTTAAATCTATTTATAATTCTGCTCGAATAACTCAACCTGTTCCAAATTACACTTTGTTGGGCAATGCAGATTTCAAGCTGTTTGGCTAAACCTGGCTCTGCTAAAAAGTGAAAAACTGACATGAAGAGGTGTGTATGTAACATGACACTATTGCATTAAGAGGGGCTCACATGCTTCCTTGCACTTGCTTATGTCATGTGCATCTTTAGAAGTACTACAGGTTCTATGCAATTAAGTAGCTCAAAAGAACAAATTATGTACATGAAACAAATGTGATGCAAATCCAGCCACAAACCAGGACAAATTTAGGGCTGAAACTGAAAAACGCACTTACCATCTGTGATGGGTAGGCTTTGGACAGGCGCCAAACCAGACACTCTTTAACACTGCCCACTTTCCCCACAACAGAATATGTGATAAAATTAGATAAAAATGCTCATGGGTCAACATAAGGACAGGGAGATCACTCACCAATTAGCTTTACAGGCAAAATAGAATCAGCTTGAGAAAAATTTAATTTATTGCCTATTAAAATAGAGTTGGGAATGAGTCCTGAGACGATCTAGCCTCAGGCACCAAGAAGAAAAACTTCTAGCACCCTTTCAGGGCTGTTAAATGTTCAAGGTCCTTAGAGCCACTGTCCCACCAGACAATGGATGCCAGAAGGTGTGCAGAACACCATGCTCTGGCTGAAGACAAGCAAAAACCAAAACCCTAATGACTCCTAATTCCATATACAAACATATTATTGAGATTATTAAGTGCAATTAGTACATATATATAAACAGGGACCTCCTCATATGCAGTGTGACCACTAAAATTAGTCATTCATTATGCATATCCCAAAGAAAGCACATGACCAGTGTTCAGACATGATCATCCGAAGCATATTCAGGAAAGGGTATTTTAGTACTCAAGAGGAATTTCTCCTTTGCAGCAGTCTTTTTGCCTTGGTGCAGCTGTCCATTCCTGAATGATGGCTTCAGATACTCTCTCAGCCCCTGCAGGCTGAGACATGGCCTAAAGGGAAGAGACAAAGAGAGAACATGGCTTACAGACTTCCTCCAAAATGATACTATCCTTTATCAGACAACGTAGAATTGTGAAACAGATAACAGGAAATTAACACAAAGCAAAAGAGAATATGCAGGGATATACATTTAAAAGAGAAGAGGGAACTTTAAGAAAAAAAAAAATATACAAAAATAATGAAATTCATTAATCTTAAATAAAGCAAGTTTAAGCAGATACACAGAGAAACAAATCAATTGCCTACATACTTGTGCCAAATCCAAGGGAATCACACCCGCTTAACACCAGAAGTGATTTGACCTGTGATCTTTAATTAGCCTAGAAGTAATTTGCCTCATGCAACTGCCACATGTTTTTACTCAACCCAATCTTTAAAGTCACAGGCTAAACATAACTGCTATTTAACATCAAAAGCTGTTTGGGAAGAAGTGGCATGTAGCCAAGCATAAAGGAACAAATGAAAGTGACAGGCAGAAAAAACAAGTCACCAAAATTCCCCATCACAGGACTAGATATGTCATTTGATGTTGTCTAAAGAAAGTGATCTTACTAAGCAGGGGAGGAGAAAAGAAATAGAGGATATGCACTGTTCACATGTATAACACTCCCTGGAGACAACAGTACTCATGAATCAAGGACAGGTCATGGTCATGACTTTCCAACAGTGCAGAAGATGCTGTCAAATTATATCTGCTACAGCATACCCTCTCTGCAGCCTTTTCAAACCATCTTTTTCTGTGAGACCCTTTGTCATTTTCTTTGGCTTTTACAAGGTCAAACAAGCTGCAAGCTTCCCTTCTGGGCAGAAAGTCGACTCTGCCTTCGTATACAGTCTCTCATATCACGTAACGTGTTGCTCAACAGCATATAAGCAAGTTGCTCAAAAACTGAAGAACATTATTCTAACCAGTCTAACCAAATGTTTTATTGATATTATTTTGAAAATGCTGCCTTACACATTGCATACAACATAAATCAGTATGTTGCAATAATGGTATTAGGGAAAGTATTGAATATGTTGATAATACCTAAGGGTATATATAGTGGTATTCCATCAATTAGTAGGAAAGATACTCTATTGATTCCTAGTTGAAAATAAAAAGAATAAATAACAAATAAGGGTGTGCTCAGACAATCTTACTTACTCCAAGGAGAATATTGGTTTTCACTGGAAAATGCTCTTATAGCAAAACATGATATCGTCTGAAAACAGAGGTTAACACAAACAAGAAAATAGTAAATACATTTTGGACTAAGATTCCAAAACTATTTTTAAAGCCATATTTGCTGGGTTATCATTGAATATGTAAAGCAATATAAAATCTCTAAGAAGCAAACAGAGGACTTAGTTAAATTACTTTTCATTTCCTATTCACGAACCTTTTGTGAGCATTTTAAGACATTGAGAAACAAACTATATGGCTGGAAGCCCTTTTCCAAATGACAGGAAAAACACCTTGGCTCATTAAAGAGCATTTAGAAGGACCAGACCTTGGAAATCACTAAGCAGACACAAGGTTATAATCCACTTGAGGGATCCTGGAAATGTCATAAGCTAGCAGAGAGCAGCTCAAGCGGTTTATGAATGACAAAAAAGCCAAGGGAGATGATTATAACCTTGCACTCATTCAGCAATCAAGCATCACCATTATCAAATATAGAGAAGCTTAAAATACCTACACGTTTTAAGATCGCTCAGGTCTGTCAGCTCATTCAGCAAAATGTCACATGCAAGTAAGGTGGGGCAAGGAGGGGTTGGCCTGGAGATTGTGGAGTTCTGTACTGCCCCAGTTATTCACATCATAGTTAAGAGTATTAAAGAGATTATTTTTATGAAGACTGAGTCTTGCATGAGAGACAGTTTCACTTTTGATCACTTCAAAACAAATTAAAAATAGTTACAAAATTTTAGGACTTCTTTCAATAGCTTTCAGTGGACTTAGATGAATAGGTCAAATTTATTTTTGTGTATTGAATAATGCATTTGTGTATACCACATGAACATTTACCCCGACAGAATTACCTTTGCATGAAGAGCAGATTCTTCAGACTATTGAAAGAAAAAAAAAATCTCGTGTCAACCAAACCTTTCCAAATGGCTTATTCCTGTCTACATCTCTAAAGAATAATAGTTAGTACAACAAAAATAATAATAATAAAGCCATCTTTACCAACAGTGGACTAATAATTTAAATAACTGCTATTATTTTAAGTGTGTTGTAAGGTAATTTTCATCAGAAACTATCATTCACACTTGGAAATTAACTGAACACTTTCTTTCCCATAAATAAATATGCTTAGAACTTCAACAACCTTGCAGTAGCACATTATAATTACAGCATTAGTTTGTCACTGTTCTACCTGATCCTTCACAGGGTGCCTCAGTCTTCTGACAAAGGCCTGCCTGATCTATAAGTGATGTTACACCTCAACCGTGACAGTTTTCAACTTGGTGAAACTTAGCTATGCCAGTTTTCATTTCAGAACACCTTTATCCAAA
This sequence comes from Pampusana beccarii, assembly GCA_013399365.1. Taxonomy (NCBI): domain Eukaryota; kingdom Metazoa; phylum Chordata; class Aves; order Columbiformes; family Columbidae; genus Pampusana; species Pampusana beccarii. The sequence continues at coordinate 16,736 of VWYH01007240.1, read as the reverse complement.
ATTGCATAAAGAAGATAGTAGCAAAATAAACTTCTCTGCATGAAAGCGTGACAGCTTCTAGGGATGTACCCATAAAGAAGAGAGGATCCAGATGGATCCACATCCTTTAGCTTTTCAAGGATTAGACTTAAAAAAAACCTCATCTCCCTGTTTCCTTCATAAAGATGATGGAAGTTAGATCAAAATATTTATTTGCAAAGCAAACAGTAAATGAAAGAAAAAATCTTACAGTTACCCCTTTCGAAGAATATCTTCAACTTGGACTGTTTGCAAGCTTTCCATAACCTTAAAACATACTGAGTACATAAATTGCTTCTTACTGTCACACAGTATATATTTTCAAACCTTAATGTTGAAAAGCTATGACTCAAGCTACAAAAAAATAATGTATTTTAAACACTTTAGTGAGTTTTGGGGCCTGAATTTTAAATGCATGGTGCAGCTAAACTGAGAAGCTTTAGGAAAAATACTTAAGGAATGGCACTTATGCCTTCTTATAAAGGCTGAGTACTACCCACAGTCTGAAAAATATATTGATGTATTGTCTCTTAGCACTGAAAAGAAAAAAGATCCAAGTACAGATTCTGTATGAAATATAGCTAAAGTGAAACATATAGAAAGCTCATTCATGCAATTTATTTCAGTTTTAGGTAGATTTTCCTGGGGCAAAAAACATAACTGTTAAACTGTAGAAACCAAATACAGCTTCATATTTTCTCTTTAATCAGATATATAACTGTAGCTACTGCATCGGCATTAAGCTAAAATGATGGAAGACTGGTTTTATAAGATGAATAACTGATCAGTTTTCTTTAAGAAGGTTATCTGTGCTCAGACTGAAAGACTAGTTGCTGCTGAATTTGTGTAGAACGGTGGGTTAAAAATAAATCGATAACTAAAACCCAGCAATAGAGAATGGAAACAGCTCTCCAGATGGGACATGCTTCTAACCTGGTCAGCCTTTCCCCTTCAGCTCCCAAGTTTATACACAGACCCAGCTGTGGAAAGGGCTTGCTCAAAGCAGGACGACTGCCAGCACCAGATCCATGGTACTTTCTAACCAAGACCTGGATATCCTCTGGGATGGAAGAATTCTGTTCCATTGCTGCATTATCTTTCCAGTAAAGGAGTTTATCCTAACACCTAATCCAAACCTTGAGCCTCTCTGAACCTTGAATGCACTGATGGCTTTCATTCTGTAAAACTAATTTATTTTTAGACTACAACAATAACAGGTTGGTTTCTCTATATCATTAGATGAGATGAATGCCTGTGAAGGTAAACTCTCAGATCAGCTGGGTAAAAGAGACTGCACAATAACCATTGCCTGTGTCCTCTGTTCTAGAAGGACTGGTCTTCCTGTGTAGTTACAAGCTGATTATATCAGCACAAATGTGGTGCAATGTCAGCAGATGGAGAGTGAAAGGGTTTCTGCTCAAGAGCCAGAAACTGCACACTATGTATTTCAGGAAGTTTTCACTTCTTGCTGGCTCAAATCTGGTGGCATGCATTGAATGTCCATGAGAAGGAGAAAAATATCAAGTCACTCTCAGAGAAAATCTTCTATTTTCAAGTTCTCAGAGGAATATGGTTCACACAATCTGAGTGCATTCCGTAACCTGTGTGAATTTCAGTAAGCGGGAACCACCAGGAGGCTAATTTCAAAACCACACTCCTGATCTGAAACAAAACTGATCATCAGCACACTCTCCCTTTCAGACCCAGGGACTCACAGTAGCTCTTGGATTGAATATATTCTCTGCCTTCTCCTCTGGGACCCTAGAAACGACTGTTTTCTCTCACATCCAGAGCTGCAGTGTCACAAGGGACTTTCATTAATACCAACTGCCAAAAAAACCTAATCCTGACCTCTATGTTCTGTCCACTCACTCTAATGCATAAGAAAATTGCTGTGTTTTAACCCATCACCCGAGGTACACTTAGTACATACTAAATACTTGTGCTGTGATGATGGATAGCACAGACTCTGACATCTTGGAGGATTTCTATTACCCAGTTGAAAAATTTTAGCACAATTAGCTGTTCAATACCAAGCTGGTTATACAGGTGCCTGAACCCAAGAAAAGTTTAATGTTATGTTCCTACCCAGAGCTGTAATAAGTAGGCACTAAAGCCTATCTGGGATGTGCCTCATTCTCCTAAGAGGGCTGATCCAAGAGGTATCCTCGGATGATGATTGACACTGGAGAACCATTAGTTCACTGCAAAAAACAGCAGCTTTTCTCCCAGAGACATTCTTCAAAGAAATGAGTAGCGTTTTCAATGGTTTCAGGAAAGAGACACATCCAAGCCCTTTATTTTCAGGCTGCGACAACGAACTAGTAGTCTACAAAGAGTGTTACGAACAGCACTGCAGAAGAGCAAGCGCTGTTTTTTCAGAGAGGCATTGCTCACCCACTAGACAAGGTTGGTGAGTTATCAGCAAACATGTCAACTTTGCATTTCAAGTACACTAGAAGCACTGTGAGAGTTTGACTTCAGAGAACAGCCTTTTCACAGCATAGGTACTGAGATTAGTTCCCTATAACATCAGTGAAATACACATAAGGAGTAGAGACACTAAAGCTCCTTTTAAACTGTTCTCAACAGGCAAGACAGAACTATCAGACTTTTTATACACATATTTGCCCCAACAACACATTTCTGTGTACAATATAAAAATTGACTCAATAGTTGGAAAGGGCAAACTCCACTAAAAAAATGATACTTGTACAGATATACACAGAATGACTTAAAATGCAATCATATTCACCTTTTATTTTCATGTCTTCATCTTGGTTTGATCTAGCTTAGAACATACTTCTCTGGGTTTTAATTATTCCCCAAGTTCTTATTTTTATCAAAAGGAAGTGACACAAGCACCATTTGTCAAGGGCTATTCCCTCATTGTGTATCTATCCTCACAACGCCACTAACATCTTAAGAGTAAGTGTTCCGAAAAATAAAGCTTTATGACAACATTATTTAGCAATCCTTCTGTGGAAGATCACCTTGCTAATGATAGTTAAAACAGAAACAAATCCCCACTGTCTTCAGTTTGTAGAACTGTCCCCTTCTTCCTACCTATATGAAAAATAGAAGTACAGGGAAAGCAAAAAGTAATGGCCTTATTTAAACCCAAACCTGTGAAAATCCAAGGTTTATGTCATTCAATGACACAACTGAACTCTGTGGACAGTTTTTGACAACAAATTGGTACAACAGAGCAAAGCTAAAGACAAATTCCTTTTATTTCTCTTCAGACATCTGAACCGTTCGCACACCTTAAATTAAACAGATCTGTGAACAGTTAAACTCAAATACTTACTTTCTGTTTCATTTTAAATTAGTTTAATTTTTTTTCCTTAGCAAGCAAATAATATTCTATTGGTTTCTCTGAATTTGTCAACTGTGATTACAATCAGAGATGGCACATGGGTCTCAAGTATATTTAGAAAATTGGAAACAAACATTATCACTGCCTTAGCATTTAAATTTAAGAATAAAAATACTAAGCTAGAGCAACGGCAAACTCTCATATTTCCTACATATACCCTGGTCTTAAAGGTTATCTCTGTCCAAAAATTTCCCTAGAACATGATGTTCAAATAAGAGGAGGACATCTCATGACTGAAGTCTTAGGTGCACACCCACATACTTTTTGATGTGCCATTTAAATAATCCTCAATCTCTTTGAAGATCAAAGCCGAAAGTTCCACATGGGTCCTGAGGAGAACTTGAAACAAATATCCAGAAAACTGCAGAAGCCCTAGGTTTACTACACAGTTTTTTCCCCCTTCTGTGTAAAGAGCAATTTACACTGCCTATGTTCTTTCTGCAAATAACTAATTTACCTACTTATGGTACTTCCATCCAGGATTCAGATTCAGAACAGAAGAGATAAAAACTAGAGTCCTTCATGATACAATTGTGATTGTCCTGTAGAAAAGCATCTACATTACTTCCTGTTAAATGTCATGGAAAACACTTCATTTTGTATATATTTTTGTCCAGTTTCCTTATAACTGCAATTGCATTACTGGTTTAGTAGTATGTTTTCCAGTAGCATACTTTTTTTAATGAGTGAATGCAACAGAACATTAAAGGAAAAGGATTCCATTTAGAATGATCTTGTTCAGTTGAGGCTGTTAAGTGACAATGGCCATAATATATGCAAGCAGAATTTAACTTTCATAAGCATGCTAGTCACAGCTGACCCATAAGAGCAGTTAAAGCTAGCCTTATATATACTAGAATACTGATTGCAGTGGGAACAAAAATATTTTCATATTCAAGTCATTATTCCAAAAAAGAATGTATAAAATGCTTTAGAAAGGGCCAACCTTTGCTTTTATACCTAATTAAGGAAGGAAACTTCCTATAATGTTCTAACACTATATAGCAAAAAGGAGGAATAATCTCTCAGTCTTTACATGCTAAAATCCTTACCAGCAATCTGCCGGGTCAGGAACTCTGTGGAATTTTTGAAGTATTTTCAGGCTTCAAATTCACTTTGATTTTCCAGTGTTTTCTTAAATGAGTCCTACAATATGTAAGAGGTTAGGACTCAGGTCAGAGATTGTTAAAAAGCACAATATTTCATTATAAACAAAACTATTCCCAGCCTATCACAATGATCCCACTGGATATGCATACAGCTATCCTACTCATAAGCGACCTGAAAATTAATATAGCACATATACAATTCTCATTTCCTGCTTCTGAAATGCAAAAATCTGACTGAAACTCAAGTCCATCTATACTAGCATGCCACTGAATGTGGAGTAAATTCCCATAAAGTGAATATAATGTTTAAAGAGCCTATTGCACACTTATCACTATTCCTTCTATATTTCACAAAGTTTTCATTTTCCTACATTTCAAATTGTCCTTTTTTTCCCTGTTCAGTTGAACTAGAGATGATTATTTACTTCATACCCTATAGTCTGTAATGTACCATATGACGTTGTCCTTCTAAAGAAAAAAAAAGCTACAAATTAGTTATTCTATCAAATTATTTTTAGTGGAGAGAAGGAATGACAGAAATCAGAAAAAAAGTTTCGGATTTCTTTACTTGTTTCCCCCTACCTCCTTTTACAAAATAAACCAACACAACCAGCTGGCAACCCTTAATGCTTTTATCACAGACAAGTCCAAACCCAAATTTATTAATTTGGTCATTATACCTCCTACAGTCTCCAATCAGCAGATCTGACCTCTGTCATTACAGAGTCTTCTCTCAGTCCAGGACTCTGTACTGCAAGACCTTTACTCACAGACTATCATCTTTGTCCTTGGAGGAGTCCTCTCCAATAGAAAAAAAACAACACCTGCAAGTCCCTTAGCATGAGTATGAAAGAAGAAACATATACAGAAGTATTCACATGAAAAATAGTTTATGAAAACAATGCCAAAGCACAGAGAACTACTGAAAAGAACCTGCTTGTAAGTTTGAAGGATCAGAAATATGCTTGATGAGCATATACGGATTCCTGTGTTTGCTTACTTGAATGTTAAACAATTACAACAAAATTGATCTTTTCAGTAAACTTCTTTCAGCTAATTTATTGTCATTCCTAGCCTTGGTACCACCCTAGCAATTATGTTTGTACACACTAAAACCCTGTACCTAGAAATGATATTTCTTTCTTTCGGCTGTACTACATTCAGAAAAATTCCATGCATTCTGTAGGTTCTATAGTAGCATCAAAAAGCTATCTAAAGGCCTGGATTTCTTTTCCTTCTTTTTATTTCTTTCACATGCTGAAAAAAAAAATTGTTTAACATCCACTTTAAAACTGTGTTGTAGAAAAGCGCCACTTTTGTATCTCTATATCTCACCCACAGAAATGAAGCACACCAAATTAAAAATCTAAGATACAATTCCCTTCAAAATGATGTTTATAAATTATTGAGTATATGGTAACACTATCAAAAGAGAGCAATTAGCTTTGAACTGAAAGAGTTGAATCCTCTGGATTTTTTTGTATAGGCTTATTTCACAATGGCTTTTTGGAAATTAAATAATGAAAATATTTTATTGGAAAGTGCACTGACAGAATGAGCAAATTTTATCAACTACTGTATCATATTCACAGAAAGATAGTTTTGAACTTGCAAATACAAGACCTATAATTAGGAATTCCCCTACAAGTTTGTGCAGGCTATTCATGTTATTTTTTTATTAAGCATTCACCTTAACAAGTAAAGGTTCACAGGAAGAAAATAATGGTATTTCATGCATTTATAACAGTCATCTGAATAGGAGCCAAAATAGTGACCTACCAATATGACCAATGACAAATTCCCTTCAATTTCTGTACATACCACTGTCCTACAATAAATCATTAAAAATGATGACAAAGAACAATAATTATTTAACTTAGCATGTAATCCTGACTGCAGAATTTAAGAATATGTCATCAGCAAGACAAGCTGTGAACAGTTTTAGAAAGAAGTTTCACAAAGCAAGTTTCAAAGTAATTTAACTTACTTGAAATATCAATGACACAATTCTAGACATAACAGCATAAACTACTGTCACTTTGAACATCTCAGGTTTGTGCTGTATCTACATAAATAAATTACTCCTCTAGATTTTATACAGAATAAGTCAAAACGTGAGTATGAGTTACTATATAGACCTAATACTGCTCAGTTTTCTTGAAAGCAAGGAAGGGGTGGATATGTACTTATCAGTCAAAAGAGAACAAAAAAGCCCTGGCTCATGAAATAACTTACAGAAACCAAACGTTTACTTTAAATAGCCAAATAAATTAATTACTGGACAAAGTTACTACTTATTTGAGTGAACACAGAGTAAGGACTATGTTCAACCAATAGTAAAGACATTGACACATTTTGAAATTCGGCCTGTAGAGTCCAAGAGATATAAATCCCCTGACAACATTTCACTCAAACAAAGAAACTTTCTACGTAGCTCAAACACACCATCCCACAGGATCAGTGTCTTGAGGTCTATCCTTCTCTCTCAGTAAAGCTCATATAGAAGTCAGATTGAACCTTCAGAGCTTTGCTACTGCATCAGTCTGAGCTTAAACATCAGAGTTTTTATTTGAGACGTGAAGTGGAAAAAAAAGAGTGAATATCTCCTTAGGTTCCTCCTCTCTGAAACTTCCAAATTTCAGGTCCAAGCAATAAGTAGAAATAGTCTGGAACACATTGTCTAATCACTACTGCTCATTTCATTTACCTACTATTTATTCACCAGTTACCTATAACATTGTTTCTAATATTACTATTTGCCAACAAGCAATAATGATATGCATTGCAATGTGATCTTAGACAAACAATTGTATGGACATTATTTGACCTAGCTTCAAATCCAGTGAAGTACTTTAAGTAATTTTCAAATTCAAAGACAAAGCTTAATGAACATAAGCAAAACAGAAATATGCAGTCCAACCCAGTCATCAACACAGGTCAAGTTCTTCCATGCATACTAACACCAAACCACATCACACAAGTTTACGTTAGTGGAAGAACTTTTTCTGAAATAATTATATTACAATAAAAGCCCATAGAAAGGTGTTCTACGTTGCCCAATACAATAGTTTTTGTTGCTGATAAGTCACACCACACATACACAAAGCCTCTGGGCTTTGTACTTATGTCTTAACCAACAAAAGGCCACACAGCCCCGCTACTATCACATAAATACTAAGCCCTCAGTCCTCCTCCCCACTCAACCCACTAGTGAGAATTTACGTAATTAGCTACACCCTGGCCAGCATCACATCCCATCGCCGTCTGCAGGTGTTCCCCTGACCTGATATCCAATTACAATAAATAAATTTTCTTCTTGTTCAGTGATGCCTCATTAATTGTGCTTCACCTATCAGCTGATTCTCCAAGCACTTCACTAGAATCAAGTTCTGCTGCTACAAAGAAGACTAAATAGCCACTATAAATGCTTTTTGTCAGAAGTATTATACATTTGATTCTGATTCCAGACTGTTAGTAATTTCCAGTAATAAATGTAGTACAAGGTCACAGTACATATTATCAACAATGTATGTGGGGAGATAAAAGTGGGAGGGAGAAGCAAAGTTGCATTATATTGTTTGAAAATTTTGATCTGCATCTTTCTGCTTAAAAATAGGGAGCTTCTCTACAATAATCTACACAATAGGATATTGTTGTGCTAATGGCATTGTGTGTAAAGCATAAAAAATTTTTAAAATGCCTATTGAAAATATATCAGATCATAAATAATTTAACTGATGATCTTTCTAGAAAATAAACATTCTCAAATTATTTTCCCATGAATTAGTAATTAAAAGCTAAATTATTTAAATTTCTGCTGTGAAAAGGAAACCTAACGAGATCATAAAGATCCCTTATAAGAGAATTCCAGACTAAAAGTATGTTTTCCAGGAAAGTAATTTACAGTCCAATAATTTATAGCTATAAAATTGTGCTTCTGCAGTCAAGATGCTTTAGTTTCTGCAGTTACCACAATGAATGTTTGAAGTACAGTGATGACCTTCTTTTGCAACTGTGAAATATCATAAACACCAGAAAGGTCTTTTCATGAACTAGTATTACTCTCGGTCTAATTTTCTAGGAACTGCCTTCAGGAAATCAGTATGTGAGAATACAGTCATTATTGTATTTTAAAATATTTACATTGTAATTAATCTTCAAGAATGACACACTTAAGAGTGTCAACACTCTAAGAGGCAAGAGAGTTAAATATATTAAAATGCAACTATCCAGTATCAATATTAGAATTTTCCATAGTGAAGAGAAAATAGCAGACATCTCTTACCTAGTTTCACTCTAAAATCCTGAACTACCGGTCATCGAAATTTGTTTGTTTTCTTACAGTAAGTAGGCACTTTCTCTTCCACTTTTTCTGTAATAGTTTAGTTTTGATTCTTAGCATGAGGACAACACACTAAAATTAATCAAAGGTAAAAAAATTATCAATAGATTTCTGTCAAAGTTGCTGATGACGAAGATATCTGTGACATATTTATTATAACCTAAGAACAATGAAAAAGCAGTGAGTCATCAATATAACTGCATCATCATCTTCAGTTAATAAATTAAGCAAATGAAAATTGATCTTCGCTGGCATGAAATCAATGGAAAAACAGTCCAAAGTCATCCAAAATTTCACTTATTTAAAAGTTCATTTCTGTTAAACAAGATGTAAAAACAGATGAAGATCCAATCCAGCACATAAGCGTGCAGCTGGAGGGAAAGCTACTAGACTCAATAAGAGGAGAGGAAAATCATGTCTTTGGCAGCGAATGAGTACACATGAGGGAATCTGAGCTTCGCAAAACATGGCAGGCAGAGGCTCAATTAAGACTGCTACATGTTTGGCTCAAACTCCTTAGGAACATAGATGGTAACTAAAATAAATTAAAAAAATACTTTCTGCTTTATCTACAAAGAATTAGGCTAAGCCAGAATATAGCTTTGAAGCACAGTCCTAGAATTATATACTTAATTTTTGTAAGATAGTTTGTCTACCTTTTCTACACTGAGTAGAAATTGAAGTTTTTTTATTTTCACTATGGTTTATGACAATCACAAAGAATCATATAAATTATAGAAAACAAAGAGTTATGTTTATTATTGTGATGATATGTCAGGATCCAAGATAAGAAAATTTAGAGAAGGACAACTGGGTGAATTTTGATGAAGTAACAAGAATTGTCCTATGAAAGAATATCCATGCAAAAAAAACAGTGGAGACAGACAGTATAGTGCCATGCAATTGCGGAAAGGCGCTCTCTGAAAATCAAGGCCCAGAACATTGGTAAAGAAAATGAAAATTATGCTGGTTTTGGAAATTCATATTATGGACAATATGTAAGAACAGCAATTGTCCGCATCATTCTGTAGAAGTACATAAATATCAGTATACAGTTCATAGTAGGAGCAAGAGCACCACTAGCTCAGAGTAATTCTTCACAGGAAAAACAGACAATAGAGCAGATGAAGATGAATGGCCTATTAGTTTGAAGTACACTCAATATTTATTTTTTGAGTTTACAGGCTTATCAGCTTCTGTCAATTATGTTGCCACAGAAAAGAAATCAACAAAACAATAAAACTTGCAGTGCTGATCTAATCTCCTAAACAAGTTCATGAACTAAATATGATTCTGAAGTTGGTAAAAATACAATTTGTAATGATGCTGTGGAAAAAGTACTTTAAAAAGTTATTAGGTTAAAGCTAAGCCCATGTTCTCTCTCTTTCAAGAGGATGTAATTTTTGAAAAAGGCAAAGGGACAAAAATATCAGAAGGAAAATTTGAGGAGTGGCTCTGGAAGAGGTGGAACTTCTCAACACAGCCAGACAAAAGCCCAGCTTGGCCAATTTATTGCTCTGGGAAGAAAAAAAAAAATGTTACTTAACTCTTCCAGTTGAGTTCTAACAGGCAGAAGCAAAAAAAAAACCCACAAAACCAAACAAACATTTGTATACAAATATCTATGATAGCCATCTCCTTTATCAAGTGCCGTTTAGGGTGTGCATTTGTGCCCCTGAGAAAATCCAGAGGAAAAAGCTGAAAAAAAACACCAAGGTCTATAAAGATGACAATCTAATAGTATAAAAGAAAAAGAGGGCTGTAGCTGCAGGACTTAAGCTGAAAAAATAATCAATTCTTTGTGGAATAAATTGTAGAATACAACAGGGGGAACACTAGCATCTTGTGTTGTATAGGTAGAATAAAAGAAATAGCTACAGTCTTTTGAAATTTGCAACTCGAATTCTTACATTCATAAAAGCCACAGAACACTTACATATAAATTGGAAAGCAAACTACAGGAAGAGCTAGAGGCGTCATTCCCAGGGCCAGACAATGGCTGCATATTCTAGATCGCTCCAGATCTGCGTGCCTCCAGGTCAGCATCATCAGCCCCAGTGTGAGTCCCACAATGAGCCGCACTTGAGTCCTTCACACATTGAACATGGCTCAAGAGGGTCATCCTCGTATCACCCCTGTGATGACATTTCGTAGAATCATTTTAGTTGGAAGAGACCCTTAAGATCGTGGAGTGCAACCATAACCTAAATCAAGCACTAAACCATGTCCCTAACAGCCTCATCTTTTGAACACCTCCAGGGTTGGTGACTCAACCACTTCCCTGGGCAGCCTGTTCCAATGCCTCACAAGCCTTTCTGTGAAGAAATTTTTCTTAATATCCCTCTGAACCTTCCCTAGTACAACTTGAGACTGTTTCTTCTTGTCCTATCACTTGCTACTTGGGAGAAGAGACCAACACCTTCCATGCTACAACATCTTTTCAGGTAGTTGCAGACAGCAACAAGGTATCCCCTCGGCCTCCTTTCTCCAGGATAAACAGCTCCAGTTCCCTCAGCCGCTCCGCATCAGACTTGTGCTCCAGATACCTCACCAGCTTTGATGCCCTTCTCTGAACTCTCTCCAGCACCTCAATGTCTTTCCTATAGTGAGGGGCCCAAAACTGAACACAGGATTTGAGGTGCAGCCTCACCAGTGTTGGGTACAGGGAAATGATCATTTCCCTAGTCCTGCTGGCCACACTATTCCTGATACAACCTAGGATGCTGTTGGCCTTTTAGGCGTCCTGGGCACACTGCTGGCTCATGTTTAGCCAACTGTTTATCAACATCCCCAGATCCTCCCACAGTCCTGAGGATATGTGAGATAACTTTTAGAAAGAAAACTGTCTGTCTCATAACCATGGCATTTACAAGAATGTGTGTCAAAAAAAACCCAAACCTAGAATATGTTGAGAATATGTTGAAGAATAAATAGACAATGAGAAAGAACACCCACCAATGAACAGGAGGATGCCTGTTAAGGATGCTGTCTCAGATGAGAGAAAATTGTTAAACTTGAACATTGACCTTTTTTTTTTTTTTTTTTTGAGAGGAAAGATGAGGAGGATTAAAGCAGTACTTTGAATCCAAATTCTTCCATGTCTATCTCTATTTCAGTATACAAAGATCTTCGGGCCACTCTGAACTCACACCGACCTTCCCTGCTACTCCTAAAGGAGAAACCAACAGCATTCTTACGCAAGCATGAGATGCTTTGGATTTAAAATGACTGTATTTTTTTAATCATCTGTAGCATCCTAAGTTAAATTTATTTTGTAATTCCTGTAAACAGTGTTATTTTCTGTAATTTCTCTTCCAAGTGATACATTTTAGTGTTGTAATAAAAAAGAAACCTATTCTCAGCATTTTCTTCTCATCTAACACGACTAAGGTAAATTGTGACAATACTTAAACTCTTTAAATGCACAGTCTCTGAGAGAAGCAGCATTGCAGCCATGGCAGCTTGGGTAGGTTTGCACAGCTCTGTAGATCTAGTGAGCCCCAAAAGACCCACAAAGGAAAACTAGTACCTGTAGAAAACCCAGCTCTGTGAGAATGAAGTACAGTTTTAATAGAGTAAGATGGAGTGACACAGTAGTGATACCCTTAGTCAGTCTTTCATGTTTTCACTGTCCCAAGAGATTATTTTATCTTTCTTCTTTTGTACCTTTCTTTATCTTTAATTTCTCCCTGCCTCCACTCTGAAGATACCTGGTATCTATCTCTTGAATACTATTTCCTTTCCAAGTCATCCCTTTTCCCTCTAAAAGTTCCCCTCTCACATTCACCCTAGATCCCTTATTCTCCCTTTTCCATTCTGTGTTTTTCCCAGACATCTCTGCACATTTCTTTCTCCTTATATGCACCTTTCCCATGATAAATCCATTCTTCTGGAGAATTCTGATTTTGCCCTCAAGACTATTTCTCGCCCATTTGGCACCTGCTCCTTCAATAAACCTCCCTGTGCTCCCTAAAGGTCACATCTACTACAGATACAGTAAGGAAGCACAAGACCCACATCTTCCCTGTCATCTCTCTTGCATCACTTCAACCTTTGCAGAGCTCTATCCCTTTTTACTCTGTTTCTCATAAAGTTCAGACCTTCTCTGTCCTTCCTGCTGCAGCTATTCCTAAAATCCATGCCTCTTTCCTTTACACTACCTATTTTGAGTGCCATACATTCTTACATAAGCCCTAAAACCTGGATAGGCTTACTTACATCTTCTGCTTTTGTCACACGCAATATTATCATTATCTTTTCCAATACAAACTATTATATTTTCCACTTTGGATGAATACCAAGCAAAAGTCCCAAAAGAGATTTCCTTTCTAAAACTTCTAAGCATTAAAACATTCTTTTGTATAGCTTTATCTAAAAGCCCTTTCACACATTTCCAATAACAGATTAAGTAATAGGATTGTTCAAGCTGCTTTTAAATGAAACAGCTAGGCATCTTTTGAAAGACAATGAAGGTACAGGTCAAGGACAGCTTTATTCTGTTAATCTCTCACAAGGAATTGCCAATAATCCTGAGCTGATAAAAATAAGGTTGTGAAGGGTAGGATATTGCTTATGACATAACCATTCTAAAACAGAGAGACACTTTTTGTCTTGACCTCCAAATGCAAGAGTAACAGTTTAAAATCAGTACATATACACACAGAGCTACATGCACAGCTACCCGATTCAAAAACCAGAAAAGGAAATGGAAGTCTTTTAGCTAATTTACCTCACCAGGTACGGATCAGGTCTGAGGTGTACGACAGCAGTCACTGAGAAAAAGAACACTTGCAAATGTTTAGTCTGTGTTACTCCTCTCCAAATTCCAAGCATTCTTAAACATGCTGTTTTCACCAGGTTTTATCTCTACTTGTGGATTTTCTGCGTAATTTGAGCTATGTTATTCCTAGTAGCAACACAGAAGATCGGAAGAGCCTACTTTTCTAGGAGAAAAAAAATATGCCCACAAATGTGATGTGAAAATTATTAAGGGACTAAGTATGAAATTCCACAGTGCCAATTTTTTACAGTAAACTAAAAGGAATGCTTAATGCTGGTAACAGTATGGCTCTACAGAGACTTGAAATTCGCTGTATGAGGTTAAAAAATATAACCAGAAAACACAGTAGCTTAAGAAAAAAGGCTCCTACCAGAGAAGAAGGTATTCTTGAGCACAACACATTTTTCTAAAAAAAAAAAAGAATTCCTCATTGATTACATTATAAAATAAAAGGAAGACATAGCAGGACGTGGATTATCTCTAGATTGGTTTTATCAGTGTTGACATTACTTTGTCCTGTGTTTAGTTAATATACCTTGTTGAGTCACAACTGTAAACCACTCTAGCTCCATTCCAGTAGTAGCTATTGAAACTCATGTTCTCAAAGAAGAAAATATCACTTAAAGGGATAGTAAAACCATGCAAATGCCTGTGTGGAGTGAGAGAGCAGGAAGTATGCACAGAGGGGCATGTAGGAACTCTAAGACACAACAGCAGCTCTGAGATACGCTTATTATTAGTGTGTCAATTCATTCCACAGGAATACGTATTACAGTTCTACTTTATTCCACTCCTGTCTTCTAGGTTGACCAAAATGTCTCTCACACTGGAAAAAGGTGTTACTAATTTAACAGAAAAGTATTTTTTAGTGGAGGTAACACTTTTCCTTCATACACCTCCTTCCTTCCTATAGTAGAAATCACATTTTTTACTATATTGCTTCCCAATGCCTTTGCAGACAAGGCCACGGTGCCCTTGTAATTATCATAACATCACCATCTGCAGTTCCCTGCTCCATACTTAAGCCTTCCCTCAGGCACTTGCTCACTTGCGTTTAGCAGCAGCATGAAGTTTCAGTGTACCCTAAGCTCTTTGTCAAATCTTAGCCCAAGGCTTTTACAGAAGGGAGGTAACTGCCAGACCTATTTAACTCTTCAGCACTTTTTCTTAGAAGTTTTTCTTTACTTGTTTGCCAAGCACTCCAAATGTGAGCTTGAAATTAATCAATCTGAACATAAAGTGTATCTAAGTTTTTTCTGAACATAAACTTAATGTAAGTTTTATTCATTGTGCAGAGAAAACTGTTTTTGCCTGATGTATGAAGATCACAGAATCACAGAATGTTAGGGGTTGGAAGGCACCTCGAAAGATCATCCAGTCCAATCCCCCCACTGGAGCAGGAACACCTAGATGCGGTTACACAGGAACGCGCCCAGACGGGTTTTGAATGTCTCCAAAGAAGAAGACTCTACAACCTCCCTGGGCAGCCTATTTGCAGGGATGGAGGTGAGGCTGACCAGTCTATAGTTACCCGGGTCCTCCTTCTTACACTTTTTGAAGACTGGAGTGACATTTGCTTTCCTCCAGTCCTCAGGCAACTCTCTCATTTCCCACAACTTAGCAAAGATGATGGAGAGTGGCCCACCAAT
>VWYH01007239.1:0-91727 GCA_013399365.1 Pampusana beccarii | reverse complement strand
ATATATATATAAAAAACGTAAACTGTAATTTTATCAGAAATGTAGATTTCTGTTGAGTACAACTACCACGATATTGAAACTTGAATTCTCTTCTGCAATGATGCCAGATATATGTAGGACATTTTAAGACAGTGTAAGATGTGTGATCCAAGTGCTAATATAATCACTTGAGACTTATCCTACCTGGAAGTACAGAAAAAGTGAAGTAAATGTAAAAAACCCAAGTGTCCCCCCCCCCAAAAAAAAAAAAAATGGTTGGCACTTTTTTCAAGCTGCTGAAAGGACCAGTTAAAATTTAGTGTTAAGATTTTCTAAGCACTTGACATAAATCTAACAGATCAGTCTACTGACACTAGTGCAAGCAGAAACGCAACCTTTAAATAAGTATAGCACTGAGGATTAAAAGGCACTGAGCCATAAATATTGATATCGATACACTAGTTCTGGTAAATAACAGAAGAAAAAAGTGCATATCCATTGATTTACATAACTGATTTCAACCTAGCAAAGCTCAAATCTTAAATACAGTAACTGTTCATAAGAAAGCTACTAAATGCAATTTTGAGTAACTCGCAAAATTTTTCAGGAAATTTAATTAGCAAAAAAAAAAAACAAAACAAAACCAAAAATCTGGATTTCAACATCCTGAACAAACCTAATATAAATCAAGAGGGCTTTCACTGGTCACGGAAACTACATATTTGGAAAGAAAAAGGACAGATGTTCTTTTTCCCCCCATCCTTCAAGTTTTATGGCAGGGCCAGAAAATAACCACTGTAAGAAATATCATACAGCATTCTGATCAAACAATGAAAAACTCCTCTGATGTTACATGTTTACTTCTGTGTTTCTTATTCAAACAAATACCCAGCTTTCACTCACACATACTTGCACACTCAGACATCCTTCTCACCACATACCTTAAGGTGCTTAGAAGGGGGTAATGTCTGAGCATGCCTTTTATACCATTAGACCTATTGTTCTGAGAACAGCTCTGCAAATCCCTGTTTCCCCTTGCCATGAGAACAGGCAGATTTTGTTGTTGTTGTTGTTTTGTTTTAAATTGGCCTCAGCTGCATTTGATTGCTCCAAGCTTGTGGAGATTCTCCAGCTGAGGCCCTGCAATCCCCTTTAGGATTTAACTCCTCAGTCTCACTGTCCTCAACTTTCCAAATCCCAGCTCTGCTGATACGCATAATGAATGTGCTCGTATGTGTGGGTAGGACAGACTGAGAGAAAATCTCAGTGTTTAAATTGTAACCCTAAGCACTTGCATTCAGAGCAAAGCCTGACGTTCCCTGGACAAGGTGATCTGTGGGGCTTACTGAGGCAGCAACATGGTGCAAGCACTGCCCCAGCAGATGTTGCCAACTGTCTCTACTCCATAGCAAAACTCTGAGATTTCAAGACGTCTGTCACTTTATGAAAGAAATCACTTTTCCTGAAGCATTCAATTCATTGCAGTCTGTAGAAAGAAAATACATTTAAAACATATTTAAAACGCCCCTGAAGATGGAATGGAGACTTGTAAAAATTGAGAGCAAGTGGAGCGGCTTTGCAGAGGCTCGTTTCTGAACATCAGTTTACTTCAGCCGACTCCAGGATCACAGACCTCAACGCACTGAACCTACACGCACAAAAATCAAAGCTCTAGATGCTCTGCAACTGGAGAACATCACCGAGCAGCCCTGGTCAGCTGGCATCCATTAGAGAGACAAAGTCTGTCTCAGAGGGCACCATGCCCCCCTCCCCGCAGTCAAAAGAAAGAGCAGTTTCTTCCTCCTGTGACCCTCTCTGGCTGGTGATAATAATGTGAGTAAATGTCATAGTCTGCAGCAAGCTGCAGCGTGGCTGTTTGTGTTTTAAGTCAGGCATGCTGAT
Organism: Pampusana beccarii; assembly: GCA_013399365.1. Classification (NCBI taxonomy): domain Eukaryota; kingdom Metazoa; phylum Chordata; class Aves; order Columbiformes; family Columbidae; genus Pampusana; species Pampusana beccarii. The sequence goes on along the minus strand of VWYH01007239.1, from coordinate 89,846 downwards.
TCAGAGCTCCAGGCCAGCCTGATGTTAGCCACAGCACAGCATACGCTGGGGTTAGAGAAGAGTCCACTCCATCAATAAAACACAGCCACCCTGAGGGGTGTAAAAAGTATACGGGATCCTTAACTGCCTCAGCAGTAGTTAAGAGAAAAAGAAGCTTTTATTGTTCTTAACTAAAGAACCTTGCTATGCTGTCTTAGACTGAACCAAACACATATCCCGCCAGCGTTCCTAGGGAGCTGCAGTTCCTTGCAAGCAGTTAAAAGCCTCCCCAAAACTTACTTGTTTTCTTTCTATGTGCTTTTGCTAGCTAACAAACATAGTTCTGCCTTCCCTTTTATGTCCTTGTGCTTTCATGCCACCATACGAAATAAAAATATGTATTTTTCTACAAAAATCAAACATGGAAGAAAACAGCTAACATAACTGTTTTAAACAATGGTGCCAGGCCACGACTTACTATGTAACAAAGCATGTTGAGGCAGTTGTGTCAAAAGAGGGAAAACACATAGAAATGGGTCCGTGTCCTAGTATACCTTGCACTAACTACTAGCCCCTTTTCTATGTATGGAAGTCAAACACAGAGAAAGAAGCAAAGGCTGACCTAAAAAGACAAGATCAACTATGAAGTAATATCAAGCAATAAGCCTCCTCAATGCCCACTTATTTTGTAGAAGTTGCTGTTCTTCTTTCTCTCTTTCGCCTTTTTTTTTTTTTTGGCATGGTGCTGTAGAATTCTGAGTGAAAAAGGAGATTGACTCATTTGGCTTAATCTTACACAACAATACAGAGAGTACCCAAGAAACACAGCCGAACAGCTTAATACCAAAGTCTATACCAAATTCAAGTGCAAGTAAATAAGGAGTTTTAATTACACCACATGTGAGGGAAGACCTAGTTATTTCAGCTACACGTAAGAGGACTCTATTAACAAGACTGTTGTCTTATATTTATACAACAGAAACATCTCTACTGCCTCAATTTGCTGGACAGGAGCACTCAGAATTACATATTTTAAGTGACTGCTCACTCTTGGTCCCTTAGTCTTTATTACACAGGGTTGAAAAGTGCCCAGTCCTTTCCTTCTTACTTGTAAGAGAAGGGTAACAATTATCTTCCATCTCCTAATTTTTATACAATCAATGATCCTGAAATCATGTGGAAGGACAGCTTCATATAAAGAGTGAGAAAAGAGCCCGTAAGGTTGATCCTAATCATATGATTTCTACAACACACTAACTAGTTTCTTAAACACTGTACTCTTAGGTTTGCTGTTCTTTGAGAGATCTTTTTTACTTCTTTTTCTTGCAACTAAAACTATTGCAATTTGATGTTAGGAAGTTGCCATTTTATTTAGACTTTTCGTCATACCCTTCTGAGATAAGGAAAGCATCTAGAGAGCAAAATGTAACACTCCTTCATTTGGCAGTGTTGCATCTCCAACTGAACATACTACATAGCTGTAGAATCTGTAGGTGGAGTAAATTTACTTGGCTTCAAGGAAGAGAATCCTGAATATATATGTAATTTCAAACCATTGTGCAGATAAAATCCCTCTGAAAAATTTTTATTCAGACATTCAAGCTGGGGAGGTAAGTGTCAAGTAATTTAGCGGATTTTGTTCAGAATAATCTTTGGCAGTATGATAGTGTCTTTAAGTCAACCAGAAACAGCCTCCTGAACTCAAATCTTCTCTCTGGGCACTTGTACCTAAAAGTTCAAAAGATTTTTTTTTTTTTTTATTGACTTTTTTTTTTTTTTGGCATGGTGCTGTAGAATTCTGAGTGAAAAAGGAGATTGACTCATTTGGCTTAATCTTACACAACAATACAGAGAGTACCCAAGAAACACAGCCGAACAGCTTAATACCAAAGTCTATACCAAATTCAAGTGCAAGTAAATAAGGAGTTTTAATTACACCACATGTGAGGGAAGACCTAGTTATTTCAGCTACACGTAAGAGGACTCTATTAACAAGACTGTTGTCTTATATTTATACAACAGAAACATCTCTACTGCCTCAATTTGCTGGACAGGAGCACTCAGAATTACATATTTTAAGTGACTGCTCACTCTTGGTCCCTTAGTCTTTATTACACAGGGTTGAAAAGTGCCCAGTCCTTTCCTTCTTACTTGTAAGAGAAGGGTAACAATTATCTTCCATCTCCTAATTTTTATACAATCAATGATCCTGAAATCATGTGGAAGGACAGCTTCATATAAAGAGTGAGAAAAGAGCCCGTAAGGTTGATCCTAATCATATGATTTCTACAACACACTAACTAGTTTCTTAAACACTGTACTCTTAGGTTTGCTGTTCTTTGAGAGATCTTTTTTACTTCTTTTTCTTGCAACTAAAACTATTGCAATTTGATGTTAGGAAGTTGCCATTTTATTTAGACTTTTCGTCATACCCTTCTGAGATAAGGAAAGCATCTAGAGAGCAAAATGTAACACTCCTTCATTTGGCAGTGTTGCATCTCCAACTGAACATACTACATAGCTGTAGAATCTGTAGGTGGAGTAAATTTACTTGGCTTCAAGGAAGAGAATCCTGAATATATATGTAATTTCAAACCATTGTGCAGATAAAATCCCTCTGAAAAATTTTTATTCAGACATTCAAGCTGGGGAGGTAAGTGTCAAGTAATTTAGCGGATTTTGTTCAGAATAATCTTTGGCAGTATGATAGTGTCTTTAAGTCAACCAGAAACAGCCTCCTGAACTCAAATCTTCTCTCTGGGCACTTGTACCTAAAAGTTCAAAAGATTTTTTTTTTTTTTTTTTTTTTAATTGACTGATTTTTACATCTGAACAGAAAGTACTAGGGACTCTACCCAAAGATAGCTTTAATCCTCAGAGTGTTATAGCTGCTATGGCAAGCACTTACACTTCTCATAAAATTATGCTACTGTCACACAATATTTTATTACTATTTTACATATGTATCATGGCATCTCCATCTCAAACAGGAATGACTCTCCACTGCACTAGCACCTACGTTGGACCATAAAATGGCTCTGCTCTGAAAACTGTGCTTAAAAAACAGGGGGTGGCACTGGGTCCAATAAAAAAGTGGAAACTCAAAGGGAAGAAAAATAGAAAGGATCTCCTAATTCCACTAACTGTGAATTTCATTACAAGAGAGATCTCTCCTTGACAAATTAACATAACAAATTATCTAAAAGGGTGAGCACATACCTGATTCAGTTCTCATGATACCAATCATTAAGTACACTTGAAGTGGTTCTGTGGGAAAGTCAACTTGTTCAAGACTTTTCCTACTTTTGTAACAATAGGTAGACAATAAGACTTGAGACTGGACAACAGCAATATGCACATCTAACCCTATTAAACTTTTCCAATGCCATCTTAAATTCAACTGCAATAAATAAAAACCTCTCTATATTATTTTTCCCAGCAGTTTTACAAGACGGAAGTGCAAGCACTAATAAAATATATGGTTTAATTAACTAAACTTATGCTGTAGTGTACATTAGAAGTGGATGATTTACAGAGTGTTATCCTCTTCAGGACAGAATAATGCAAACAGCATAATTAAAAGTTGATGAGAAGTGTATTTATTGACTGCACAGGAAGAATAGACACTTAGATTTATGATACACAAAGTGTACCTTTCATTTGCAATATTAACATTTTAAAGTCCAAAGCATCAGCATAATGCACCCAAACTGTTCTATGCAGCATCCATATAATTTAGCCCTGTTAATCCTCATACCGCTGACAGTAAATTATGTGACCTGAACATATACTAGTGTAACATGATATATTGTGATATCATGATTATGTTCATTGAGATGTCTGTGGATGCCATGTATCACATTTGCCTGTCTGTAAGGACATGTGAAATAGTTGAAGGGCCAATCATTTATTTGTGACATGAATTTCAGGGCTATCAGTCATAGACCCACCAATGCAAAAGAAGCAGCCACTGTTTTAATGAAAGTACTTTTAGAAAATTCCAGCTTACATTCATGTAGATCAGGGCCTGTTGAGGCTTGGGTACTTGACATATTATTTTGAGAGTTCAGAAAGAGCATAAATGTTCTAGAAGACAAAATGTATATTATTACCATGGGAGTGCTGATCTGCTGGAGGGTAGGAAGGCTCTACAAAGGGATCTGGACTGGCTGGATCATTGGGCTGAGGCCAATCGCATGGGGTTCAACAAGGCCAAGTGCCGGGTCCTGCACTTGGGTCACAACAACCCCAGGCAGTGCTACGGACTCTCAGGAAAGAGTGACTGGAAAGCTGCCTGGCAGAAAAGGATCTGGGGGCATTGATTGACAGCCGGCTGAATATGAGCCAGCAGTGTGCCCAGGTGGCCAAAAAGGCCAACAGCATTCTGGCATCCATCAAGAATAGTATGGCCACCAGGACTAGGGAAGTGATTGTCCCCCTGTACTCAACGCTGGTGAAGCCCCACCTCGAATCCCGTGTTCAGTTTTAGGCCCCTCACTACAAGCAAGATGTGGAGGTGCTGGAGAGAGTTCAGAGAAGGGCAACGAAGCTGGTGAGGGGCCTGGAGCACAAGTCTGATGAGCGGCTGAGGGAGGCGGGGCCATTCAGCCCGGAGAAAAGGAGGCTGAGGGGAGACCCTATTGCTGTCTACAACTACCTGAAAGGAGGTTGTAGCATGGACGGTGTTGGTCACTTCTCCCAAGTCGCAAGTGATAGATCGTGAAGGCATTTAAAAGATGCGTAGATGAGGCTCTTAGGGACATGGTTTAGTGCTAGAGTTAGGTTATGGTTGGACTTGATGATCTCAAGGGGCTCTTCCAACCAAAATGATTCTGTGATTCTATGAATTTTCAAACATGTAAGGTAGGTAGACACAAGATCACAAGACAGTAATTTTGTCCTCTGTGCTAATATTTAGCCAAGTCTATGATTCTCATATTTGAAAAAATCAGGTTTTGGATGTCCAGAGATAGATACTACGCACAACAATCACTATCCAAATGTCAACACTAGTGCATTATTTAAATAGAGATATTTACAGGTATCATGTATGTAATAATGCTTTATATCAATATCTAAGTCATGTGGTAGATGCACTCCCAAGAACTTATAACATGTCTCAGTTATGAAATAATTGTCTTCCTTTTAAGTATATTGTGTTTTGAACAGTTTGATGCACAAAGAAACTTATATGGGGGGCTTGAAGATCCATGTTAAAAAAAAATAATAGCAGTTATAGTTACGAAACTAAATTTGGAGAGAGGGGGCAATTTGGGTAAAAAAAAGCTCCTTTATGTAGCACCATCTTCATGCATTCATTTTTTTTCAGAAAATTATTTGTTTAAAAAGGTGACAGGAGAGGAATAAAATCTGCTAGTCCTTTATAAATAGGAGTTTAATTCTTTCTAAAATCTTCCATTTTTTTTTCACTCCTCTCACAATTAAAAATGTATTTCTGGCAAAATCCTCAGGCTCATTCTATGAACTCAGCAGAACTGGCAAGTAGGTGTGCTTATGGATATGAAAATGGTTTAGTTACAAGAAGGTTTTCCATATGTAACAAGATTTTCACAATAGCACAAAAGTTGCTGTGCTCTACTCTAATTAGAACTTTTTGATTACGCACATGTAAACACACTGGGGCAAATTTACTGGGGAAAGGGATGGCTAGATTTAAAGGACCAGCTTTTGTCTCTCCTGTTAGCAATGCTCAATAAAACACAGGTGCCCAATTATGTGATGATGAGCACATAACTGTAGGTAAGTCAAATACCAAATCACAACTACTTCTGTGGTTGTCATATTTATGCACACAAGCTTACCCATGCAAGCTCACTCTAGCCTTGCTATGTGCACACTTACAGTTAAATATATTTTAAAGCTTTGTATTAAGATTTCAATGAAGGTGGGTAAGTAATCACCATGTACCTAAAAAACTCTGCTCAGCACACTGTCCTGCCTTTCACTAGAAATCCTAATGGCTAAAGATATATACAAGATCTTAACTACAGACTGTAATCTTTAAATTGATAGAATCCCATTGCAAAGTATTTAGTAAATACTAAGAATTTTACCCCTTCTCTGCCTGCAGCTGGTTAGGGGCAATTTCCTCAAAAGTTTAAAAAGAAGGCCAGAGTGCTCATTTGTGCATTATCATTTCAACATGGATTCATGTGGGTTTTTTTTTTCCATTGGGGAGATGTGTGTGTAAATGCATAGGACTGACCACCGAGTCAGAAAGAAAAATGCACCACTGATATCAGGCTAAGTAGTTCCCAGCTAAGCAAACTGGGATTCCCCTTTTACAACATCTCCATTTCTTCATTACAGTTTGCAGCTAATAGAATAATTTATGGTTCTGGTATGGATTTGCTGTGAATCCTTGGGCAAACCACTCGAACTGTTTGTATTTTGGTTTCTTAATTTGTAAAAAGCAGATTTCTATTAATTTCTTTTCACAACTTGAAATGAACTAATAGGCAAAAAAATCTCTGTGTATTTTAGGCATTACTATTAAGACAAATATAAACCCACTTATTGTTGATGGTCTATTAATTGAATCATTATTTTCAGCCATAGTTCATCTCAGGCACAAAATACACTTTAAAAAAAATCCCCAAAATAACAAACAACTTCAGGAAGGTGGTACAAGATAGCTAAATTAAGCTCAAGGAAAATAATATAAATTCTTACTTACAACCTGGTTTATTATCCTTTTTCAAAGCTTATTCAGTCTTGGTTATTATTATTTCTATTCTGTTCAGAAATATATGAGGATAGAGATACTAAGGTTTACATTACCAATCCCATTAACAGAATGCTGAGACTTGAAAATTAATTTGTCAGTATTTACTGGGAATAGTCAACATTACGCACCTAGCATATACAAGGTAAGCTTACTTTTGCTTAATGGGCAACGCTTTCTCAAGGACAAGTCAGGATGTAGCAAAGGACAGAATAAATTATTTTTAGTGATGGTCTCTTTGGGATAAGGCTAATTTTTCCTGAAGAGATCTGTGAAATGCATGTATATTAATGCAGCAGCTAACTCTACGTAATTTCTCAGGATAATAAGTTTTCTCTTGGAAGTGGTATCCACATATCCATTTAAGTGGAAAAATCTCCTGATATCTTTTTCTGAGGTTGTGACATTTCTCACAAAACAGACCTTTAATTAAACAAAGGCTTTAGCCGAAGTTTAGAAACTAATATTCTGTTCAGTTGGAGTCTGACGTGAGGAAGCTGGTTTATAGCATTTGTTTTCACTTAATTTTCTTATGTTAAGGCCCCTTTCCAAATTTGTTTTAAACACCCAGTACTTTGGCAATGACAGAAATACTGGGCTTTCCATACTTTCTTTTGTATCCTATAGCATACGAATCATGAGAATCAAGTAAGGGTTTAGGTATGCCAACGGAGATAAACTGATTAACCTACTATGTTATAAATAGGCAAGATGGCCCCTACAGCACCTGCTTCAAAACCAACTTCAGTTATACAAAGGTGGTTTCTAAAGTTGTATCTTTTCACATGCGGCATGCTCAGGACCTGGCACAGCTTGCTTTCCCTCTGTGTGTAGCTGGAGCTGCATACCATACATTCTGATCTACAAAGTGTTTTACCTTTGTCATTGTGCCAGGACTCACCTTCAATCACTACTACTGATGTCCACCCTCACTAGTGAATATACCATCATCTAGTGTGCGACTGCCTTCCTTTACTGCAGCCTTTCCTGGCTTCCAACCATAACCTGAGGTGGTTGTGATGTCTTTTCCCATGTCTCAATGCTACAAATGCAAAATTTCCAGACATGCAGAAACTGGTCTACAAAAAAACCCCACAAAACCAAAACAGGTGGTATATAATACATTGTGATAGCAATAGTTAGAAACAAAAGAAAACCGACATAACCACATTAATTGCTTTCTCCATGCGTTAACACCTATGCAAGTGAAAGAAAATATAAAAATACTTCTAGCAAACAAATCTGGTGATGACTGAATGATTTTTTCACTCATTTGTGAAATTAGGCTACATTATTGTCTCGTCTGTGTAGGTAAATAGAATTTCTTTCAGGAACAAACAGATGATGCAACAAATATTGTAAACAGCAACTTTTGCCATTCACTCAGCAGCAACTCAGTTACAAAACAGAAGCAGCAGAGATAAAACATTTGAAATGCTGATAGCAAGACTCACATCTGGCAACTTACATCTATATGATTAGCAATATTTGACAAGAAAGTAGGTTTCTAGAAAGAGATAGCGAATAGAGCTACTTAATACATTTTCATTACGACAGATTTACTCGCATCATGGAGTATGTATTGTTTTAGACTTTAGTCTAGAAAGTAAAATGCTCTTATGAAGGTTAGCATCAAAGGAGACATGAACAAGAAAGTATAGGCAAAGTTATAAGGAAGTACATTTGGAGGCTGGGAAAGACAGTGATGAAATAGATACCTACTGCCAACGGAGATCGAGAGGGAGCCAATCTCAAATGAAAGCTGGTGTGCAGAAGCAAGGTAGACAGTCCATGTTCCCCTCCAACAGGAGAATAAAATGGTTTACCAATTATCCAGATTATGCTTAGGTAGTTTTGCATTTCCTTTGATATATTTATAGTGTTTAGCAGATCATGTACATATAATATTTTAGGGACCTGGTATTGCAGTTCACCACTCAAGACAAAGAATGTTTTATAGCATTATTGGCACAACATCAACACAGAGTTGCACCATACCTAAACCATAACAAGACAGACAAATGAGAAATTCTATCGACTCAATTAAAAAAGCTTCTATTTGTGATCATCCAACAGGGTAAAAATGCTGGATTCTAATATCCAAGACTATAGTTCAGTCTTTCTAATTACACCATTAAAATATCTTGTATCTTCTATAGATTTTGACTTCGATTATAGTCTTAGGTATTGGTAGAATAGTTCACTCTTCCTTCTTTTGTTCACTTATTAACAACTTCCACACACAAAGTCAATAGTTCACACATTTTGTTAAACATCAGACCTTAAATTAAAATTGGCTGGTAACTAAGAAGATACTTCAAGGTCCTAAGAACTTAACCTAATATGCTCTACTTGTCAAGAATCACTTAGAAGTGTGTGTATTTCTGTGTACCTTTAGTTTACCCAGAAAGCACTGACGCAAGAAGTACCTTTTAGTTTGAAGAATGCAGTAGGTACAACAGAAGTTAATTTGCACTTCCTGAGCATCAGGATTGCAACAAGCATTATTAATTTATTATTAACTTTTTCAGTAGGGAGCCTTCAGGAGGTCAGATGCAGGGATGAGATTCATACAAACAATTAAATGCGGAGGGAAAAGAACCAAAATTAATAAGACGTGCATCCAAGATAGAATTTTATATATAGAGAGAAAATATTTTTAGAGCAGTGTAGACTCACTCATTTTTTTGTTTACAATGTCAGATAGTGCCTGCATTGTAAGTGGTGTTATCATGTTACTGTAATCCCATTAGGAATACAATCTAAACACAATCATTGGAAGTAACACAAGCCCATCTGGCAAACAATATATTTATTTTTATTTTCATCAAAAGAGAGAAATAGTCCGTAAGAACACTGGATTCAACTACCCCAGATTTTTCTGGCAAATACCGGTCAGGAGTCAGAACTCGGATACGAATCTGAACATCATGGCTGGCTCTTGTCTGCATTTCAGACTGAAGTACTGTGAAGGCAAAGAATGCCTTTACTCTTGGAGAAGTTCAAACTCTACAATCATTCATGACAAACAATGAATTACAGATATGAACTCAAGCCCCTAACTCTTCTTATCCTCTCCTCTCGGGAGTTGGACTTCACTCAGCCTCACGTACCTGGGTTAGATTTAGTTGGTTTGTTTTTCTGTGATTCCACAACAGAGTAAAGCACAGTAACAAACTGTGCCTAAGCCTGACTGAGTATACATTCCTCCTAGCAACCAGAGCAGGTGCTGAGGATACCTCCTGCTGCGATCCTGCAGAAAGCAAACATCAGTCTGTGCTTTTGCTCCCTGTATTTTTTTCTGCTCCCAGGGTCACAGTACGCCCTTTTGTGAAAGGAACAAGACTGCTCGATGGGAGTCCAGTGTGGTTTTTGGCAGCAACCTGATGTGATGCATGCTGTGTTTCCTTCTCATAGCATGGGCACAAAGTGTGCTCAGGGTCTGCAACCTGACAATCCATTACAAATGCATTCCCAGGTAGAGAGGTGAACTCAAAACAACATGTAATTTGAACCACTGATTCATCAGCACTTCCTATTTTTCTAAATTGAAAATAAGTTCAGGGGAAAAAAAAAGATTTTGAGCAAATTTTTGAAGTGCAAATGATTTAAGTGACATGGCTAGGAAAAACTCTCCTTGTAACAAACTATAATAAATTAATCTTCAGATTTATATTGTCTAAAATTATACTGACTACAAATCAAAAATATATGAGAAACAGAGCACTTCTGAATGAAGCTGAAACATCTGAAAATACCACAGCGTAGGAAACGTAGCTAAATGTAAGCATTTCAGTTCTTGCTACTTAATGGGCTTTATTTTTTTAAGGCCATTGTGTAGCTATGGTGACCCTAACTGATAGCAAAACAACTGAAAGGAAAAACAGAAGAAAAGGAAAGAGTACTAGGGAAGAAAAACAAGCAGCTCCTCAACCCCGGTAAATACCAGTAGGTCTGTTATTTGCCATTTACCACCAGTCAGACACTGACAGTCAGAAAGTGGGAGAGGAGGACAAGAAAAGAGTTCATCCATTTCAAGGCTTGCCAAACAATCCTACCACCTTGTGTAATGGAGCACTTCTTACCCTGACTCCCTGCAGTTCGTGTACATCCAGCTTTCCACTTACAAGTGTTTCCTTCACCAGTCTGCAAATCCCAGTCCACCCCACCCCCAGCTTTCAAGGCCAGGGAACTGATGTGGGAGGGAGAGAGCAGGAGAGCACACTTCCCTTTGTTGTGGGTTTCTCCCTGCAGGCTCATCCAGCTTAGCAGATGGTAGCACACCAGACCTTTTTATTTTTTTCTTTCATTTTAATTTTTTTTCCCTTCTGATGCTAAGCATGATTTACAGGCCTGAGTTATTATTTATCATTATTCATTTTCTGTCACCAGTGCATTGAAGGTTAATAGAAATGCCAGCATGCTCACTGATTTACTTAGTAAAATATTTGTTCCAAGGTTTAGGTCAGATGATTGGTGTCTGAGGGAGCTTCAGGTTTATGCATTATGAAAAGCAAGCTGACTTGACCTTGAGCCACTAGCATTAGCACTATATATTACTTCAGCGGAGTGACCTTCAGAGACCCGAGACACACTAGATGTATTCAACACATGTTTTCCTCTCCCATACTGCTGACATTGTATACATTCCAGCTGAACTTATGTAATGTAAGATGATACTCACTTTTCATCTAATGAATTTGAGTAGGATGACACTTTCAACTAAAACCCCACACACCTTGGAGGTAAGAAACTACCTTTGAATCCCAGATGGGCTGAGGCTCAGCAAGTACTTCAGGTTAATTGACACACTCTGTCAAGCAGAGCATCCGGTTCGCAAACCCACACAGGAGACAAAGGGCCTAATTCTGACATTCACTACCCTGGTACAAGTGAGGAGTAACTCCAGTGATGTCTATAGAATTAAGTGAGAGAAACAGAAAGACCATGCACGAGAATTCACAAACTAGCAGGATTTATGCCTGGATTTTGACACCCATTAATACTTGAGTTAAAGCGGCATAGTGCAGCCCTGCATGCCTTCTCTTTCATTCAGACCCTTAAGCGTGGTGTTGCCAGACAAGAATATACAAATGAAAACAATGGTTACGGAAACTATTTTCTTACCCTTGACTTTCACGTTGGCCCAGTCTTCTTTCTGTCCTTACTTGTGTAGCAGTATATTAGGATCTTCAGACTATTTCTTTTTGTTCCATTTGGTCAAACAAACAATGGCCACTATAACCAAAATGAAAAATGTTTACAATGCTGAGATTTAACTATCATTTAATTTGAAAGGCTCTCAGTTTGCTGTCAGCTACACTGGGACAAAGCCAGACTAATTCCAGAATCTTTAGTGGATCTCCTCCAGACTTACATCAGCAAAAATAAGACCAGAATTTGGCACAATATAGATGTATTTCTTCCAGCTCCATTTTAATTCTTACCAGGTATCAACCAGAGAAATATAATCCCTAAGAAGAATTAAAAGCAGAACCTTTTACCTCCATACCCTATTAGGACAGAAACACCTTCTTAATTTTTCACTTCCCCCATACAAGACATTTTTAGATAGCTGAGATTTATATAGGCAGATTTGGCAGCCTTTTCATATTTACTTACACTCAGAAATAAATCAAATCCAGAGCACTCTCTCCAAGAATAAGTTATTTGTTATCTGACTAAGTATGTGTTAGTGGATCAGACATAGGAAAGGTATTTCTATTATAACTGTGTTGTTTGGCTATGATTTACTGTGGTAGATGATAGTATTTTTCATTCTTGATTATACAGTTTATTCTCATATTGTCTTATGTATTTCAACACAGCTAGTTATTGGGAGGGTAAGGGGAGAGGAAAGTGAATTGGTGTTTGACACATTTACTAAAGGAAAGAAACTGAGCCCCATCAGGAGGAGGAGAGAAAACTTAATCCTGCTAATGTTGAATCAGGAGCAATTAACCTCACCTGGAGTCTGCCAAGAATAAAAGGCACCTCAGGAGAAAACATGGGTGAAATTCAAATGTATTACTGTATATTTGCATTAATCCTGCGAAAGTCCCTGAAAGGAAAATGTTTAAATACTATATGTAGTAACTTAACACCCTTCTACCCTTCACTCTGAAGAGGAACTGTATGAGATAACACCATTATGTTCTCAGGGTGCCCCAATTATTTTAGTGACTTTATTGTTCTTCTATTTAGAACAGCATGCAAGCACTACATCTCCTGAGAGAATGGTAGCTAGCACTATATTATCAAAAATTCTACTTTTAATGAGAAAAGACAGTCTCAGCATCACTCTCTTGCACTTCTTTGTATACCTTTTGACTGTCCTAACTGTCTTTCAGTTCTGGAAGGTATGAGGTCTGAGTCCCATGCAGCTTCACACTTGGCTTGTACCTCAGAGTAGCAGATTCCTCTGCCATAAGCAGAATTAAGATTTCCCTAAGACCACATCTTTTTCATCTTTTGTCCAAGCTGACTTTGTTTCTCACCCAGAGACATGCAGGACTACTGATTCCAAGAATTCAAGTTGTGGTGAGTTACTCCTCTTCAAAAATCAAAACATTAAAAATGTATAACTTCTGTAGCAGCATCAGAAGGGGTCTTGTGGAGGGGCAGAGAGCCAACTAATTTTTAAGATTTACTTCAACAATCAAGACAGTCAAAGCTATTACAAACCTAATATTAACTCCAAAAGCAGAGTTTTAGTAAGGATGTGTAGTCTTGTAATAAGACTAAATTAGATGTTCATCCTCTTCACTCAAGAACCGTGTAAAATAAAACCAATTGTGGAATTTAATAATACCGATCCTGAACCTCTCAATGGAACCTACACCATCAGCATCAGCAGAAGAGCTAGCATCATCCCCATATCTTAGCAGGCACAAAGTCTGATACTTTGGTAAACAGTCTCTATATGCTGCAGTAGACAGCACTCTACACATCTGCCTCAATTTCCTTTTTCTTTTTCTTCAGCAAGTTTTATTTTTCTTCTCTTTTTAGCCAAATATAGGTTTATCAACCTACTCACTTCATGGTGCATACTAGATTTTGCTGTTTGAGAAACTAGCATGCTCTCATCCTGTTATGTATTCCCTTTTTTTCTTTGATCAGTTTCCTACAATTTCAAGAACCGATCTAGAAAGATTCAGAAAAGTAAAGAAAACACATACCAAGAACCAAAACATTTTTTAATCATGCCTATCTACCAAAGCCATGAAGTATGATAGATGCTTTAAAACTAAACGTATGTTGGTCTGTCTGCTGGAGACACTGTAGAAGACAAAGCACTCCTCTTAGTAACAAAAATTCTAGGGAGAAACTCATATCCTATGCACTCATACTGTATTACTTACTGTTTCTATTAAAGTAATTCAGAAAAATCCCTTCAGAAACAGTGCTGTATGAACTCACGCGAACAGCCACTGCCCTCCAAGCTCATGCTCCAAAGAGAACAATATTAGTTCCTCAGTTCTAACATAAGTGTCTAATGAAGGGCAGATTTTCAAACCCCCCAGAATCAACATCTGTGATATGTACAACCAGATTTCAAAGATCTAGATATGCTCAACTAGTAAGGCCTTTTTTCATCTATTCCCCCCTTGTCCTCTTTCCCTTCCATCCTCTGCCCACCATCAGCCTGGCTTCTTAATTAGCTGCACAATAAAGAACTGGGCTTCAGAAAAATCTGTCATTGTTTGGACATGCTGGGCCCTTCTGACAAGCTAGATCTAAGAAATGCAAACAGTGATGAAGCAAAAGAGGGTCTAAGGTAAAAGACAGAGGAAACCCAACTCTGATGTTGAATGGCAGCTAATTAGACCTAAAGGAAAGAGGAGGAGTATGTTTAAAAATTCATGTGATTATGTAAATCAGTCAGCCATTAAAAAAAAAGTAACTGAAAATCACATCAATTATATTGATGTCTGTGAGCCTCTTTCATCTACCTACTGAAGCTGAATTCTTGCCTCTTCCCCACCTTCCTGTATTTTTCATTACCCCAAGGTTAATCCAAAAGGATGTTTATGCTAGTTCATGATGAAAACCTGGTCATTACTGTATTATTAGCCCAAATTCACTAAGTTATATGAAGTATGTACCATTCCAACGGTCTCAATAATAACTAGCCATAAGAGCTTGGAATTTTAGTGTGCAACTTCAAGCAACAGATAAAAACACATAACACCCTGACACACACAGAATAAAACTAGATAATATTTCCCATCTTCAGCTAAGCCAAGGTGCTAAATTCATTGTATTCTGCACTTCACCTCTACAAAGAGCTATTTTCAGGCATTTGGAGGAAAAAGGAGGAGCAATATCTAAGTAAGTAGTGCCGTTAGTTTTCCCTGTATTTGCCTTCCAGGAATACAAAACATCACATAGTATGTTCACTTCTTCCTTTAGGAATCATTAAAATATACCTAATAAAAATTATTATTTTAAACTCTTTTAGAATCAAAAAATCCTTCTGTATTTTTGTTAAAAGTGATGATACTAGAAGTCTTAGGTCGTATTAACTGTTCTTTGACAATTCACCTTCCTGATGAACTGGAGATCTGTTGCTTGTTTCAAACATAGTAGTTGCTCAGCCCTAAGTTTCCTATCGTAGCATCAATGATATTGGCAGTTACAATAGAAAAGCTGAATTATCATGGTAACATCACAGATGATGGTGGGTAAACTAAGCTTATTTAATTTGCCATCTCCTGCTAAATTACTTGGCTTGTTTATATAGTCCACGTCACCATGGAACTGAATTTCCCCAGAATGGAGGTCAAGAGTTCTGCAAACAAAATACCAATACTACCTGCTAGACCTTTCTTTCCAGACTAGATCAAACTGATTTTACCTTTATGCTTGAAATAATTCCTGTGATTACAAGGAAAGTATTGAAACCTCCTTTCTATTCAAGAGAAAAAGTGCTCTAAATGATCTGAGGCGTAAGGACAGTGAAGCAATTTCGCTAGAAATGCAGAAGCATAGCAAAGAACATGATGACAACAATACCACTGGAGTGCTACAGAGCTGATCTGCAAAGATTCTGCCCAAATCTTACTGCTGCCTTTTGAAACAAACTTCTGTAAGTTGCAAAAGGTGGGCCATTTGGACCAAAACTGAGTTTAATTTATACACACTGTAGTTTAACTGAGGTACCATTGTTTAAACACAGCTCCTCATTTTCAGGCCTTGCTGAGTTGCAGAGTAGAAACAGGATATAGTTCCTAATGAGATGTGAAACAGATGGTCTTTCCCCTCAATAATACTGAATTTCCATCACCCGTTGCTACAGACGATCTCCAAGTGCTTAAAAAGACCTTAAATGTGTTCACATGTACGCTGCCTTTGCGAGGAGAGCGTTCTCTGTCCCTCTGGTGAGGGGAAGCTGTGATGACAGACACACCGATTTCCCGGCAGTCACTCAGCAGCATCCCTGTAGCAGGGCTTGGGCGGGAACCCAGCACCGCACCGCTGCACGCCTGGGCTTTGCACAACACAGATTGCTCTCGCTCTTTCTCCTGTTCTTCCTGCTAAAACAGTGAGCTGTATATCCAAAATCTGAAAGCTTTTGTTCCCTGAAAGCTTGATTAAACTAGTTATGGCTCTATTGTCACAGTTTGAAACAATGTACAGACACAGCAGACATGTTTCTGGTTTTAAGTATGGTAAATGTCAGTGTTTATGTTTTTGATAGCTGGCCTAATTACCATGTGTCCTCTAAAACTCTCTCTTGAAATTACCACTCACCATACTGACACCTACTGCTAAGGAGAGAGCTGATCAGCTGCAGAATTTCTTGACTCCTGAACCCAGCCAACAAACTGCATGTGACACCAACAGATGTTTCTGGTTTTAAAACAGTGGGAACTTTATGAACTGTTTTCCTCAACCTCCCAGGAGTAAATGCCACCATAGTTGAAAAGTTGGAAATGTTTGTCAGGCTCTGAACAAAGCTGTGAATGAATGCTACAGTAATTTTCTACCTCTACAGTCCATTTTTTTAAAAAAACAGCAGATGAGACTACAGAAAAGACCATTAGCAAAAGCAGTACTGTGGGGATTCTGCCAGCACAGGCTTTGTGTTATCTACATATGTATTACAGGACATGGAGAAACAGCTAAGGAGAATATCACTCTAGAGAGTGTTTGTAACTTGGTGTCTTTTGTAAAGGAATGTCCATTAACTCACAGGGCTGTTCTGAATTTTTGCAGCAAAAAGGGAATAGCTTGGCTCAGATTCCATAACTAACTGTAACTGTACAGGGAGAGGAGACAAAAAAAAAAAAAATCAATAAGTTCAGTGTAAGCAAGTCAGAGCAACCTTTAAAATAAGACAAATCAATTTATTTCACAAATGTCTTTATTTCCAAATGCCATTGTTTGATGATTTCTGCTGTCATTGCTCACGACATTTGAGAAAACTTGGCTCTTAGTTATTTAGGTGCAGCAGAAACTATCATGTAAGAGCCATGTGAAAAGATTATACATTCACCTCGGTGAACATCTGCTGTAACAACCTTGTCCTATGGGGTGAGGAGTGTTTAGGAGGCGAGTGAAGGCAAGAAAGACAAGTTTTAAATATGGACAGAAAAGCCCTACTTTATTGCTATATACAATGAAAAGTAATTACAGAGAAAAATGAAAGCTGCTTCTTGCTGTTAGCAGGAAGAAAAAGGGAATTCTGTTCCTTTTTAAAGCTTGGAGTCCATTTTGATATAATTGGTTCCAGAATTATTTATGACATTAATTGCTGCATTATCGACTGCCTGTCAGCTCTCCTGGCAGTTAGTCCATCTTTCTTACCACAGAAAGCCAGCTCAGCCCAAACTAGACTGACAAGCTAATTATACCCATCTTCCCCTTCAATGACAAATGCTGCTCATCGGAAACCTTTCTAGAAATAAGCTTTCATTCTTTCCCCTTTTTCCTGAGCCAGACACAACCGATATCTCAAGGTACAGATCACAGCTGAAACTCTGCTCACAGGGCTATTAGCTCTGAACATCTCACTTGAGCCAAAATGCCTAAGCATCTTATGTTATCAAACTGTATGTCATTCCCTGATGCTAGTTTTCAGTGGATGTGCACCGGGCCATAGCTGTCATTCAAAGCTATGGCAGATGGAGCAAACTTGACTGCATTAGCTGAGCACTTCTTAACAGCTGAGGCAGGCCTCTGACAGCCATTCCAAGGCTCAGAAGAAAGACTTTCTATTAGCCTCAAATAAAATTCCAGAATCAATATTTTACAGCTTTTATTTCTCTTTATTCCACAAATGAAGGGTGACATAGCCCAGAATAAAATGTTCCTTTGGAACAAGGAAATTGGGAATACTGCTGTGAGGGGAAATGCCAGAGGAAAAGAAAGGACCCCATTAACATGACACTCTAACCTCCCTCAGAACTCAGGATCATATTCAAGCAGCCTGGTGCCCTGGATGCTCACCTGTCCAGTGCCACTGCACCATTGTGCCATCATGTGAGCTGGTGCACACTCTTCATAGAATCATTTAGGTTGGAAAAGATGTTTAAGATCAGCAAGTTCAACCATCACCTAGCACTGCCAAGTGCACCACTAAATTATGTCCGTAAGTGCCGTATCTACGTATCTTTTAAATACCTTCATGGATGGTGACTCAGCCACTTCCTTGGGCAGCCTGTTCCGATGCTTGACAACCCTTTCAACTAAGACATTTCCTGATTTCCAATCAAAACCTCCGCTAGTGCAACCTGAGGCCATTTCCTTTTGTCTTATTGCTTGCTACTTGAGAGAAAAGACCAACACCCTTCCATGCTACAACCTCCTTTCAGGAGACAGCAATAGGGTCTCCCCTCAGCCTCCTTTCTTCAGGCTGAACAGCCCCAGTTCCCTCAGCTGCTCCTTGTAAGTCTTGTGCTCCAGACTCCTCACCAGCTTTAGACGTATACCTTCTTATGCACCACATAACCCAAAGCCAGTTCAATTTGTCAATATTTTATATTTATATATACATTTATACATATATATGAACATATATATTTATACAATATTTTATTTGTAACCATAAGGGGTTTAAGAATCTCTTATCTTTTGTTGTGGTTTTTGTGGGGTTTTTTGTTGTTGTTGTTATTTTTTTTGGTTGTTTTTTGTTTTTTGGGGTTTATTTTGTTTTTGTTTTTGTTTTTTTAATATTAGACCCTGGAACACCTACACTGTGACAGAATGTCAGTTCTTGACAGATTTGGGTCCCATTCTCATTGAGGCCAGAGTGATAAAAATGATGATGATCACAACACTGACCTAGGTAAGCACTCTTCAGTATTTATTAATTTGCCCTCAAGTTCAGTTTCTCGTCTGTTGAAGAATTTGAAACGCATGTGGTGGGTGGTAATATGGCAAGGAGTCAGTGTCTCTTCTGGATGGAAACAACCACATACATAATGTGTATATACTATGTACAGATGATATAGAGTGAATTTCAGTCCAGTTTTTACAGAACAGGGTTCAGCATTACAACTGGTACTAGCAGGCACCCCCTCACAGGTAGTCTATAATTAAAAAGCAAATACTGAATTATACTCCTGCCTAGAAGAAGGCTCTTTCATATCAGAGACAAAGGATGCTAGTAGCAGTACAATGCAAGATAGCTAATCTTATTACTACCTACACCTGCTATCCGTTGCACTCAATCTAACAGCTATCAGCAGCATTAAATTTACTGAAGTTTTACTGTGAATTTCAACTAAATAAAATGGAGGTCAATATTTCAGCAGAACTATACTCAAAAATGGCCTTGTACATTGCAGTTGCTGTGGTAACTTCTCACTTTATTCAACAACACAGTAAGAAGTTGCACAGACCTGCATAAAAGGTAAGAATGCCAATTAAAATGACCACAGGGCTGCCTTGATTTATAATACATCCTGTCCTTGTCCTTTTACGTCCTTATTTCAGAAAACACTTGCAGTTCCTTCCTTGGACTGAACAGGCTCCTAGGTTTTTTTTGTGAACACCAAGTTGCCAAGCAAAGTGTGGGTTGTAATTGAGTAGAAATCTTGTGCATTTTACACTTTTTCTAGGTAAAGTCCACAGGAAAAACAGCACATAAATTGAGTCTGAAGCTTTACAAATTGGCTACTTAAACCACTCCACACCTATAAATTGTGCGGGGCTGTAGGCCATCTTTCTTTAGACACTATCATTCATGACAAGAAGACCTAGAGAAGAGAACTGAGAACCCGATAAACAGACCAACCGTATGCTAAAATATTGTGGAAAAAGAAGTCATCTGCCCAGTAGATGATGCAGCAAAATTTGCATCACTGCTTTGTGGTTTTCTATAACACATGACACACTATTGTCAGCAGAAAGCTAGTGCATTTATGGGATTCCCAAGCTTTTGAAAAGGTAGGAAACGTGTCCCTGGTATTTTCTTACCATTTTCTGAATCAGACCAGTTGTGACAACAAGGATCTCTTCTAAAGTTATGAAATCCAAACATAGCAATTTCACTTTGATTCACAACAGCATGTGCAACATATCATATACTGTATACTTTATAAGGTAATTTTAGTTCTACGTCATGCTCATATTAAACACAAATAAAACTACAGTAAAAGCAAACGACTGCTCATGTGCTTGAAGTAAACTCTGTGAGATGTAAATTGTTTATAAATGCAGCAAAATTCCTTTTTTTTTTTCTTGGTACTTGGCATTCTGAGAGCATATAACCCACCAGGAAGTGACTATTAATATGATATATTATAATTCTACAAGGTTTGTTACTGCCGACTAACCTTAGCCTTTTTTTTTTTCCCAATCATTTATCACCCATCATTTCTATCATCTTCCTCATAATAATTTGGAGTAGTTGATAGAAATTTGTCTACTTTATGTTTCACTGTTGCAGTGGTCTTCATAAAGCTTATTCACATTAAGCACTAAATACCTTTGCAGAACACTAAATACTCTAAAAGATAAAAATGTGTTTTCCTGTAAAACCATCAGTAAATACATAAAGTAATACTCAAGATAGCATGTCAGCATTTCTGCCCAATAGCATAATGACGAGACAAGTTACTTCAAGAGCACTAAGAATAATAGCCTACTGGATTTTCATTTGTCGAGGTTAAAGGAATAGCCATATGCTTTTAAAAAGTACCTTCCACCATCAAAATCAGTGTATGCTTTAAGGACTCATTGACAGCTAAAATAAAGTCACTAGGGCTTGTATACAGCTGACCTTGATAGCTTTTTAGTTTAAAACATTTTAAAGGTACATGTACAACAACATTGGCAAGGGAGGAAAGAAAGAAAGCAAATGCCAGGAGATCTAACAGAAGCAAGATGCATTTGGTTTTGACTTCTAATTAATCAAGATAACATCTCTTTCAGCCATTAGACAGTAAAATCAATAACCTGGGTAGTCTGACTGCCAGTTAGACTTATACACCAACACCTATTATTGGCAAAACTGTGATGTATTTAACCATTTCATCCTTTATTATATTAAAAAACGGTAACCAGTGCTTGTGAGAGACTAGAGGAAAAAGTCCAGCACCACAGTTAGTTGCTTACCCACTTATCAGCAAATTTCCCACTAGTGCCTCCTCCAGATGCTCCCAATGGAAACCTTTCTGTAATTCCTACTTTCCCTTACTGGAGTGACTGTTACAGAAATAAACCAAGACAAAGCACCCCAAACCTCAGCTGCATCACTAGCAGATCTCAAGAGAAACTGGATATACGATGATTCTGGGAATCAGTGATACTCTGAGTTAAGCAGAAAATACTACAAATAATCCTGCTGTAACAGTGCTGCAGAAAAAGAGATGACACCTGACCAGAACAAGAGGCAGATCTCAGAAATCATTACAGTGGTTTCATTTCAGAGGCAAGTTAAATGGATTCTTTTACATAAACTGCCTATTGTGAGGTCCTGCAACCTCTTCCCCTGGTCAATAATCCCATTAAGCCTGTGACATTCCTACAAAAGTGCCAAATCCTGAAATCTTTTCTCATTAATTAGCTCATTTCCCAAACAATCTCATTGAATTTAGACTCTTTAATCAATGCAGACAAAAATGCTTCATTCCCAAAAGACGAAAAGGTCCAGTCCATTGTATCTAATTTTAGGAAGTCTTTCAAGCTTGGGCCCATCTTAATTTATGAGGCCTAAAGGGGAAAGCTTTTTCTAAGACTGACATTTTGAAGGCCACAAAATCTTTGCAAATCTTCTTCCTTTCACTAGCCAGACAACCAGGGTTGGTATCAATGCTCACAACAGACCAGCAAAACCAGTAACTCCACTCTGGACCTGCAGTTAAGGCTGATCCATTAACCCACAGAATCTGATCAACAGTGTTGTGACTTACTGCTGCATCGCACAAGATTATTTTCCTTCATCTTCCCTAGCAAAGACTGTTTTCCAACTCAGTCTCTGTTGAACTAGATTTACCATTTGAAGTTTTGACTCTGCAATTTAAATACATAAAGTAATTAGACAATTTTTACTAGAAAGTACGAGTCTAGGAAATAGCAGACATCATGGGGTGGCCCCAGAAAACTTTATAGGGTTGTTTGTTTTCATTCCTTCCCACGGGTTGCCATTAAAAAAAGTCTTGAGCCAAAAATGTTCCTAGAAAAGACTGGGTATTTGTAATCAGCAAACGATAAACAAAGTACAACACAGCTCAACACATTAAATCAAATTATTTAGCGTACACATATTTAACAAGGACAATATAAATGGACCAGTAATTATGATATTAAATTGTTTTCATGCTTTATTTGCCTTTTTCTATTCTTCACAGTGATCAGATGTACAGTTAATTACACTTAATAATGATAATTATGGCTTTGTTTTACCATGCAGCAAATTAACTCAACCAGGCATTTCATAATGCAAAGGATGCTATGGAAGTTATTACAACAGAAGAGAAATATTTAAAATCAACATTGCTCTCTAGGGGTCTTTTGACTTACCTATTATATCTATTATACCATGTGGGGTAACTCCCATTAAGGCAAATGGGAAAATCCTAGCTTACATAAATCCTCTGGAATTATCTGGCAGAAAATAAAACTGAGTTTCTGTTGCAGAGAGAAATAACTAACTTATATTGCTGTCAAGTACACAAACGTTCTGCAATGACACAAAAATGAGTGGAAGGAATCCAACAACGTAATTTTAATGGTTTCTCTCCTGCACTTTAGTCGAGTTTCCTGGAGAGGGCAGCACATTTGTAGTACAGGAAAAGAATAACAACATCCTGTATTCAACAGGAAGATGATGCACAACGAAGAAACAAAGTTAGGAACGGGCTTTCTGCCACAATCTTAACTCTGCCCCGTGGAACACTGTTACGATCAAAGGTCATTAAACACTTATATGTGATTTATGAAAATTGACAACAATAGCCACCAATATTATAAACGTTTTAAACCAATATTTTTCCATCCACTATGTCCTTTTATACCGTTCATCATTGTCATTACTGTAAACAAACGAGGCATTGCCTATGCCTTTTCCCCTTTACACCTTTCTTCCTACTAGTTTAATTTTCTGTTGTTACTTTGCAATTTCACTGTGTGTAAGCACACAATACATACAAAAGTTTTTGTTGGAGGAGGTAGATGTACAGCCACAACACTTCCACAACCCAGTTTAAGAGGAGGATTTTACAGTGTCACCAAAAAGAGCGAAGAATCTACCATCTCAGCTTGCAGCACTCTTCCCCATTCCAAGTCTTTTGTGCATCAATCTCCATAAGACAGAAATGGTCCACAGCCTCAGCACAACAGTTTCAAATATCATTCTCTGCCAGCAATGGAACCACCTTGTGCCACTGTAAATGGGGACAAAGAGATGTGGTTTGCCCCTCAAGATGCAAGTTGACTTGTCACAGAACAGTAGTGATTAACATTATGCTGTTAGTCAGACCCAGCTGAGACATGACCAAGGCTTATTTCCTCTGTGAGGTGCCATTAAAAAAGATATATTACGTGGGTTTTGCTCTGCTCTCCCTGCAGGCCTTAACTGCAGATCCTCCAGGGCGAGAATTTTGCATGCAAGCCCCATGTTCCATGGGAGCTCCAATTTACGTGTCAGATGCAGAAAGGACAGACATTCAAGCCAACCTGTCTTCCCTTCACTGATACTGTGAGGCACTATCTGCCCTACACAGAGATTCTCTGTGGGCAAGCCAGCAGCTGCCTGCTCTGTTCCTCAGCAACACTGGTACCTGCTGCAACCTCCCCACTGAACTATGAGCCTCACCATTCTCTAGTTCAGACACCAGGCAAATACCTCATGAAAATACTCTCCAAGGCATAAGAAATCATGTGAAATGGAGATGTCCAATTCTGAGCATCATTTTCTTCAAGGGGGTAACCAAGTTTTAATGTCAGTGTAGCTAGTATTAAGGTTGTCAAAGGGAGAACCTCAAAACATTCAGAGTTCAGGCCTAAGCATACTAACTTGACTTCTCCTAAAGCTATGTTTAATGAGAGAGAAAAAAAGGAGTCTTTTGGGATGTGTTGTTTTCATATTTTGGACCTAGGATAGAAATATATCAATATATGTTTTTTTACAATGTTTTCAAGCTTTTGATTCTGCTGTTGGATGCAAAGATAAAGAGAAAAAAAGACTGTTTTAAAAACACTTTTGAATTTCAGACAAGAAAACAATACAACATTCCTTCCCGACAATGTGATTGATAGGTGGGTAGTAACAAATACATTTGTCAATTCTCTAATAAAACCATACAAAACATGTCTATATTAAACACATTCCTCCACTGAACCTTCCCTTCATCACCATAACATCTATAAAGTTGTGGATGTCTTACAAGTCTGGTTTAACATACAGAAAGAAGTACTGTTAAATCTATGCTTGATTTATCACTATGCCTAGGTAGCCAAAAGATTTAAGTACAAACCAGTCCAATAGCCTGCAGGTACCACTGACTTTTTAATACGAAAGTTTGTGTTTGTTTTTTTTTTAACTTGCCAGGGGACTCACATTATCAAAGGCTGATTGTATTTGGAAAATGCTAAAATTGAATCCTCTGCATTCACCTCCCAGGCTGCTAAATGGAAAAGTATCCCCTATATTAAACTGGAAGTTAGCTGAAGAGCAGGCACTCATCCCTTGCAATCAATGACAAGCTAATGTGCTGCTGACTATGGAATCTCCGGAAACCTAAATGTGAAGCTCCTGATTCAAGTGATCTGTGCTGCAACTCCTTGAGCCACTGCAGGCAACCAGTTTTATTTACATGAACTTTTTGGACCAACATTAAAATATGCACTACCCGAAAGAAGATGCCAACATAATAACCCAAAAAGAATGCTATTTTATGTTGTCTGCACCTCCGTATTACAACGATATAATCAGAAATAAAGGTGGTAAAATAACAAGAGATATTATAATCAATAAATTATGAAGTCTTTGGTACAATAATCACTGTTGGCTGGATCCTAAGCCAGTGTAAATAAATAACATGGGCCATGCATGACAAGTTGCTCCATCAAGGGCTGAAGCCTTTTTATCTTTATATGTTTTGATTATTAAGGAGTATCTTTGGCAAGCCTGTGCTATTTCTGAGTAAACAGTTCATGTATGTGGGTCACCCTTAGAGAAAGCATGAAAGACTTATCCTTCTGACTTGGGGGAAAATTGCAGAAAAAATGGGTGCTGACCTCCTGTCTTTCTACTTGGTGGCTGGTAAATGTTAGCCCAGCTTGATAATATCAATTAGACTAGGAAGCTTTATTTTAAGTTTTTTGAACTATCACTACTGCCTGTGTCCATTTGTCTTTTTTATTCTCTAGATGTGCCATGACAAGGATTAAATGCGACACACACCAAACTTTGAATGTCCCGCAGCCAGTTCCAATGGCTTGGATGCTGTCATTTCGAGCTACATCAGAAACAGTGGCTCAATGGCTGCATCTGTGACACATGTCAGAAACTTTTAAATGTCTGCTCTTTTTTTCATCAGGATGCTTCTGTATCCTAGCTAGGGAAGAGATGACATTTTGTGTTTGGGTGGAACTTGTTGTGGCTCCCTCTTCCTGCCTCCTCTAACTGTCAGCCTGAGTTTCCCCTAAACATATCAAAATACAGACAAATAAACCTTGTCATTTAGAAATATATTCAGTAGTAACCATGCTTGAAAACAATGTTTTAGGAGGAACTTGGGCACGTTTTCTCATAGAATGATGCGCTACACAAAACACAGTGCTAGGCTATTTCTGACCTTTGTTATGTGCCGCCTTAGAAGATTGATGTGCACAGCTCAGATACACGTGAATTCCTTAACATTTCTGTTCTTTTTCCATTAAAGTGGAATAATTTGGCATATAAAATACACGGTGTATCAGGGCGGATTTTTTCAAGGCTTGGAAGAATTAACATTTTGATAAGAATACATAGTTTAAGGGTATAAAATGGATCTGCTAATGGACCCTAAAGAGTCTCAGGGTGGGACTCCAGGAGTTGAAAACACAATTCAGAAGGAGAAGAAGAGGGCAGTCTTGTATCATTAACATTCATTTAAAATAAATACATGTCATTTATAAGATCAGATCAGGATTTCTTTGTCTTTCAGATTTAAAAAAACAAAACAAAACAAAACAAAAAACCTAAAACTCTGGGCTCTTTGATTATGACATTTTCCCTTTGGGTTTAATTGGTATAATAAATAGCCATTTTTCTTTCTTTTCCCTGGGCAGCCTGAGTTCTTCAGATTCTCCTAGAGTTATTTGTGACTGTGTATGGGCAGCCAGACATGTTTCACACACTTAAACACTGTGTAATTTTACTCTGGGGCTCTCTTTGCCCATTTCAATTGGCCATGTTTCAGCTGGATTTAACTAGCAGCTGGACTTGAAAAAACTTACTTTCTTAAAATAATTATTTGGGCTCCTGGTTAAAGTTATATTTAAAAACATAAGAAGAGAAATGCAATGATGGCATATGAGCTAGCACATATGTGCAAACATGCAGTTTAACCTTGTTTTTAAAAAATATATATGTCCATTTCACTGCTACGCCTAGAGGGACTGATTCCTTTTGGAGGAAACATTCAGCCTATTTACATCTGACTGTGGAGATAGCTGGGCTCAGGTGGAAGATGCACACCTGGCAGAGAGTAACCTGAGACACTGCAGAGAGCACTGCCAAAACATCAAGTAAAACGCAGCCGCTCTGCCTCTGGATGGATGAGCATTCCAGTCCTCAGCGCTCTGCCCAGCCTTTGCCAGGTACCCACCACACTGTGCATTCAATCCTGACATTTGGGGCCTCCAGTTTGTTTTGGTTTTCCTCTGAGGCACTGCTTCACCATTTATTTTATTGCTACACAAAAGACTATAATTCCAAACATAAAAATTCATTAACTTCTATTAAACCCCAGGTAAGTTACTTTAAAAGTGGATGCTCCTGCAGTCACCTTTTTCTTTGCTGCACTGAAGGTTAAATGCAAAAGTTAATACCGAAGAAATCAGAGAATCATGTAACCAGAACTATCACTGCACACAGTCAAGAATTTACTTTAGCATTCCATATAATTAGGGCATCAGTGACTGTGTAGCAGAGAGCAAGGTGGGAAGGGCTAGAATATAGTTGTTATCCTCAATTACACAGCTATGGTTACTTAAGGATAAACATGATTCCCAAACCTTTCATGGCACTACCTTTATTCTCTGTGGGGATAAGCAGAGGTAGCCTAACAGCACGAGATGAAACTTCTCACAAAAGGTAGCTTTCTGCTTTCTAGCCAAGAACTACTACAATTTAGCATGACCCAGACATGATTAAACAAGAAAACATAGCTGCAGCTTTCTGAAGCACTTGCAGATATGCTGTCAAACACATGAGCAGGAGAGATACATGAAAACAGGGCATACTGTGGCCTCAAATTCAAACTGCTCCAAAAAGATACAACTGTTAGAATTGTTATTTGTGTTAGAATGCCCTTATGAATGAATTTTAACAATGGCATTAACAGTGACATTTATTTAGGATTTAGTTCTACTAAAAATAGAAAAACAAAGTTTTTTTAAATATAGTATTTTGTACAAAACAAAAACAGGGTGAGAACACAATTCTTTTGGTATGTTATTGCAATAGAGCTAGGAATGTTTTAGTTAACTAAGTCTCAGCATCCTCTTGGGTAATGTTATTAGCTATATTATTCCAGTAGGGAAACTAGGAGACATTTTTATTTTAGTAACTTTTAAAAGGAAACTATCCTGTCTCATAGTCCTGATATCTACTTTTATACCTTCCTGCTAAACATTCATTAGCACAGTCTACAGATCTAGAGAGTTTGTTCAGGTTTCAAAAATTTCAGTGAAACTGGCCTTCCAGTTAGGTAAAATGTGAACTTGCTGAGCCTTAAAATCCAAATGTAGCAGAATGCCTTACAGACTAAATCCTTCATGTTTTGATTCGACAAAAAACATAAACCAAACCCATCAGACCTCACTAGATGTTTAAATATAATTACTTTTGGAATAGATTAAAATTTTGTAAAATAATTTAATTTCCATTTGGACAGCTAATGGTATGTTTCCACTGTGTAAAGCTCCAAAAATTTATCAGCCAGCAGCTGCTTCAAAACTAATGAATCTGGGCTTCTTTCTTAGCACAGGTGATAAACACTCATTCTTCACATCATATATTTTGTATCCTTATGTCAAAGGCTCTCCTTTAATGTGTATTTTGATGCCGCATAAGAAAATGCAAACCGTTCCAGCATAAGGCTGAAACTTGTGTTTGCTTCTATAGTGCCACTAAATATTTCTGGGTGCAAAAGTGAATGTACAAGTGGAGCAAAACATTCAAAGATACAGCATCCTACTCCTGGCTTTGTTAGTTTAAGGCAGACTTCTATTTTTCCCTTTTAAACTGGGTATGCCTTCCTATATTTTGTGATATTTGCTCCTACTGCCATTGATGTTGAAAGCTTTGCCACTGACATGAATAGAAAGAGGATAAGACTCAGAATGTGCTTATGATATAAATTTGTGACCAACATTAACAGCTGATAGGGTTTTTGGGTTTTGTTTGTTTGTTTTTTACTCTTAAGCCTCATAAATACAGCTGAAAAAGCATTTATCTGAAAGTGGAAGATGAGGGCTTAGCTAGAGCTGTGCAAACCTTTTATAATGAAACCCAGAACTAGCCTGATTTGGGAGAGTTGCTAGAGGTTTGACATTCAGGCCAGGTTTCCTAACCCCTCAGTGAACACAGCTGATTTACAGTTTCAGATGAAAACCACATACAGCTCAGTAGTGGTTTTGGCTTGCCTGAACTTGAAACTTATTGGGTGTGAACCCACAAGAACCAAAACTTATAAAAAAGAAAGAAAGGAAAAAGACTAGTTTGAGCAACCACATGGACAGAAACCACCCAAGACTCTCAGAAACCCAAGTACAGCAAGCAAAGCTGGGGGAAGGTATCTTAGGCATTACGCATGTTGGGATCTTGCAGCTCCACCACCATCTGAAGTAACCGCCAAAGAGGTGTGTAATCAGTGGAGCTCAAGCTAAAGCTAAACACATTGGGCACCAGTTGATAACTGCAGTTTACCCAAATAATTTCCCAGTGCACTGACATTTCTATTGCATTTTATAAGATGTGTATTGTTTAGTAGGTGGTGATTTGGTGGTTTGGGAAGTAGCCAAGCAAGGAGACCCAAAGTATAGTGAACTTTCTTCCAAAATTGATGTTGAAATTTGGCTACTTGAAATACATTACAAGTCATGGCTAAATCACTAGGGTATTAAAAAGGAAATGACTCTTGAGCAGAGGTTTGCTTTTTCCCTCTCTTGCATTGTAATCCTCTGACCAGCCCTAAATCGACTACTAAGCTAAAGGAAATTAAAGAAAAGATGAATAATAAAAAAAAAAAATCTCAAGCTGGGCCAAATTCATCCCCTGTGTAGCTTAGCTCAAGTAGAGTTAAATCAATGGAGTTCCACCAGGGATGAATTTGGCATATTGTCAAAAGGAAATGAAGCAACTGTGCCCTCATTTACAGCTATCAACTTAAACAGAAATTTCATTATATGGGAATTTCTGAAAACAATTCCTAGGTAAAAGAAAATTGCTAAGGTTGAACAGCACGTGTGTTGGAAAATTCCCTGAAGTCCAGAACTGTCTACTTACTCGGTAGATACACTGAATGCTAGATAATTGAGTGCACACATTGTTTCAAAGGTCTTATAAAATCAGAGGAGCCTATAAAATGAATAAGCAGATTGTCTTCAGAAATCTCCTTTCTTTGTTTTCCCTGTATTGAATCTTAAATACTCATTTGCAAAAATAGTATTAATTCAAAAGCAGGAGGGCCATTACAGATAAAATTATGTCAGCAATATCAATTTCAGCTACCTTGATATTCTTCATTTGATTTTCTCCATTCGAATGTAAAAGTAATGTAGAATTTCTTAAGCTGCACTCTTCTGCCACTGATTTTCTCCAGAGTATGACCTGAAGAGATCCTGTGAAGTTCCTCTTTATTTCCAACTATAATACTAGATTAAAACATTTAATGCTGACATTTCCAAACAGATTCCTTTCTATACGTTTACCATACAACTATACCATAAGGATCTATTTATGTTCTAAGAGGACCTATGAAATTGTGGATGAGAGGTAGAGATGATCTGTTAAAAAACTTCTTGATTAAGATAAAACTAGGTTTGAAAACCCCTTGACTTCACAGATTCATTTTTGAATTGACAGCAAAACTTTCAATCAGAATGCAAAATATTTGCAAGAAATTTTAAAGTTGTGCTGGAAGGCTGTTTTGAACACGTTTAGGAACTTGGTCTCATAGTCCAAACATTGCATGTAATACAATAACGTAAAATATATTTTAATGTTGAAACCTATGAACACAACTAACCTAGAACTAAACATTTTCCAACATGCTGTTCCCTTAAAATGCCGAGGATGCTGAGATGATGATGATATTTTGTGAATGTGCCATGACCACGACTTAGCTTGTCCTTAAAAATATCTGCTCCTTGAAGGCTTGTGAAAATCCTGATCTGAAACCTTCATCTAATTGTCAGCAACTATAAGAAAGGGTCAGCTTCAGGTTGACAACACCACCAGAGGCAAGTCCATCAGAGCCACCTAACCTAAAAGGTAACTTTTAGAAAGATTCAGCTGCTTTAGTACCACATAAAGAAAATATACTAATTTAACCAGCTTTGAGGAATTAGGAGTACTGAGTATCCTGAACAGTCTCACGTAACAAATGCCAAAGAAAACGCTCCCAAAACTTCTTGAGAACAGGTTATAAATGATTGGAAGAAACCATTTTCCTTGGGACTAACTCTCACATAATCCAAGATCTTGGTAAGTTATTCAGATAATCATACAAGTAAACTCGTTTTAGGTAAGACAACATTCTCTAATCACCTAATAGTGCTAGAGTGGCATAAGGAAATCAAAGGCTCTATCAGCTGTTCTGGGTCACAGGCTAACTCCAAGAAGGCTCCAAACCAGAAGACGTCTCAGTCTTTCAAGCCATTTAGACATGTTTGTGTATCACAATGCTCACCTGTCACATGGAGTTGTTAGCATAGGCAGAGTCCCACAGTAACATCTTTAGATGGTTGTTTTCTCACAGTCATGTCTTGTTTGTTTTATTCCTGTTACTAGGACTAGAAAGAAATGCAGAAAACAGATTTTAACTAAACAGCAAGATGTAACAGCTACCAGGTATACATATAAACCACTAAAAAAGCAAACTACGTATTTCAATTGTTATACTACAAGCAGTGAAGCAGAAACTTCACTTTAAAAGCAAAAGGGGAGCACTTACCTATTTTGTGCCATCACTTGCCTGCAGAGCAATGACATGGCAATCGAAGCAGACAAGGACACAGCCAGAGATCTTTAGGAACAAAGGACAACAGCTAGCAAGCCATGCAAGACCCCTGACTTCATGTCACCTGATTCACTGTCAGATTCCCCAGACTGAACCTGAAAAAGCATACTTAGAAATCTAAGTGTCAAACACACAACCTCAATCTTGGCTATACAGTTACACCTCTGGAATGCTGAATTCCATCTCTTTCTTTCACATATGCCAACCGTTTAACAAAGCAGAAAGACAGAGAGTTGTACACAGAGTAAAGAGAATAAACTTTCCCAAACTGGGCAAGCAGAGACTCCTGTGCCAACTATCACACCACATAAAGAAGAAATATGTGGTACGACTCAGTACGAGTCAGTATAAAATGGGCTGATTCAGAACCTCACCACAAAGGCTGCGTCAAGCAAATTTCTACTGGGGGTAAATGTTTCCAAAGATACTCATATTGTTGGTAGTAATAAAAAAATATTAACACATCCACTGGCAGCAAGTTAACCCTGTAATTTGCAGAAAGAATTTTCAAAACCACAGACAGGTTTGTTTCTTTCTTCTGACTTAGATGGGAGCAACATTGCACCAACAAAAGTGATTTTTCACCTGCAACCATGTAATGCTCCGCTCAGAGAAACAAATATATTAAAAAGTAATGCTGCATACCAGCCTTCCAATACTAGTAACCCTAACTCTCATGGATAACAACATTGACTTCAAAGGGACTCATGGTTTGAGTCAAGCAAGTACTACAATAAGTACTGTGAGACTTAGACCTAAAAAAGAAGAAAAAAGTGGTTTTGGTGGTAACATACCTTCAGCAATCCCATAAATCACTTATGCATGCAACACATGTAATAAGAGACAGTTTACTGTAGAGTTAGGTCGGTGGATCCATAACAGTGGGATTCACTGAAGGTCATTTATCTTTAAAATTTCACCTGTATACTGTAGTTTGGATTTTTAATTAAAAGGTTAGAATTTAACATTCTTCAAGATATAAAGTTAGGAATGTACTAAGCACAGCTACTACAGGCAGCTCCAAGTAAAACCATTTGCCTCCTAGTCTTCATTTGTGAAGGCACGTGATGTCTGCCAAAAGTCAAAATACTGGTAATCACAAGACTGAACATATGACTTAAGTTTGGATATCTTTTAGTTAAATTTGTATAATTTGAATATTACTTGTTCAAGCATACCTTGGATCTCAAACCTTGTTAACTGTCAAGAAACATAGCTGGTGAGAATTTTTCTTTTGACAACAGAAAGAACTAAAAATGCAGTGATTCCTCAGAAAGATACACATTTAAAAGCCCTTATAGCTTTGTAGGCAAATATTTGATTTTTGATAGTCTAGTTAATCTTGAGAGGGAAAGTTGTGCCATATATGCAGAAGGAGTAAAGAAGAGAGAGTTGAATCTCTTCTTAGATTACTTTACTGCAACTTTAATCCTTAATGATACTCAGTTCAGTTAAGACATTAAGGTGCAGTTCCCACTGAGGAAAGAACCAGGTGTAGATAGCAGCCCTGAGTTTAAAAAGTTTGCAGTCTCTTAAAACAGAACATCAGCAGAAGACATCTGAAAATAAACTGCTCCTCATATTAAAAAATAATTATGTTAGCATAAGCAGTAATAAACATCTAATACTTGTTTTAAATAATATCCTAATACATTTGTATAAAACAATTATTCATAGACTATCATTTTGATTTTCTAGAATCAGTGATATTGAGTGTGAATTCCCTCTGAGCAAATTTTAATTAGGGCTTCAGATCATAAATCACAGAATCAATCAAGGCTTTACTATATTTATCCATAGGTATATAGCCCCCCAAGTGAAAACAAAAACCAAAATGCAAGGGCCTTTGATCACATTTCATTCCAAAAATATTTTTGCCTCCAAAGCTTTGCTGGGAAGAAAACACTCCTGCAAATGATACAAATGGTTTTGACATTAGGAAAAGTAAACAAGCAAAATAAAGATGGTAAAATCATACGGTCAGTTTGCAAGTGCTGTTTATTGTTTGAGGCAGGGTTAAAGCCTTTTATAAAGACAAGAACATATATGCAACCAGACTGAAAGTGACATTAGGTTATTCTGAACACCCTTATTTGGAACTCTGCTGCCTATAATATGCCATGGCCAAAATATGTGGAGGCTTCAAAACAGTCAATATGATAGGAACAAACTAGGATTGCTGTTATTTCAGTAACTAAGAGACAAAGTTGCCCTAAATATTTCTAATGATATTTTTGATTAAAAAAAAAGGCATGCAGTTTTCCTTTATCTAATATCTCCTAGGACTTCTAATGTGAATTGGCATTTCATTTGTAGCCATGTATGACATTAGCAGAGCCATTACAAGTGGCCAAAATGTGCTTTCCAGACACCAATTTATATGCCAAATAGTTCAATTTGAACCAAAGGTGGTGTGAACTGGATTGTTCTAAGTTCATCACCAATTGTAAGTATCATAAAGATTTATCATAGACTTTGAGAGTGAGTGAAGGCTTCCATTTACTGGGTAAAGCCTAAAACATTCAGCAGCAGCAAGATTTGCTTCATCTCTCTGCCAGTGTCTCATTCTTTTTCATTGGTCGAATCTGACTTCACAATTGGCTCCAATATCCAGTTCACTTCCACTTGCAGCACTAGCTGATAATAGCGCCCCAAAGTAGGAAACTTCTAACAACTGACATTTTTTTAAACAGGAAAGTGAATGAAGAGCACAAGATAATTTCAAACAAGCCAAGAAAAGCCAGACAATGATGGATCTCAAATGGGACCAATATTCATGGGGCTGGAACAGTTTGGAGGTCAGAATGTTTGCATATTCCTCGGCCAATCCCACTGAATCAGTAGCACATAACACAATATATGCATAAAGTACTGAGATTTTTTTTTCACAGTAACGGGTTCATGATTCTAAATATGTCCAAACTGTTTATCAGAAAAACAAGAAATATCATACATTTTTATTTTCTCCACTGAAAATTTGACAACAGCTTATCTTAAACAGACATCAAAAGGGATTAATCAGAACTTGTCTCTATAACATATTAGTAAAAATGTTAATTATGTTAATTCCACCAGTTACTTTCATTGGCTTTGTTTTTCCTCTGAATAATCATACCCATCTGGTAGTAGTTTTATTTTATATCACTCATTTTAAGCACATTTTTCTTTCTAAATTTAAGCATTTAGTTCTAAATGTAATCTCTGTCCAAGTTAAAAATATCTTGTGCAATAAACCAGGAATAATACACACTGTCACAATATCAAAATTGAGGGTACATACAGTAAAGCTGTGCCACTATTCCACAGCATTAAAAAAGATTGCTTTTCTGAAGGTCAAAGTCAGTAAATGTTGAGATGTAATTTAAGAATTAGCAAATTTTGTTTGTCTGAAAAATTGTTTAAATCCTTTTCCTTTGCATATAAACAAATATACAAATTAATAGTACTTTGCATGGCCAAAATATTTTCGGGATGTATTTTTTTCCCTCTTGAAAGAAAGAATAATCCATCTAGGCTCATTTAGGGGCGAGGGGGGGGACAACAAATCGAAAAAAAAAACACTGTGAAAGGATTTGTGTAAGCATGTATGAGATAATAGAAACACAAGCACTTAATTCACAGAGAAAAAAAAACAAGAACAGATAAGGGCTTTTTCATCTGAAATTATAGCCTCTCTCTTCTATAAACACTTCGATATCACCAGCCACTTTTGCTCAACAGGCAAGCTGGAGATAAAGGCGCTGCTTTTGCTGCGGCGCCGAGCGATGGAGCATGCTCACTGGAGCCCCAGGTGTGACCCCTGCTCTTCTGCAAGCAGCAATGGGACCAGGCAATCCATCATGGTGCTCCTCCTGTCAGTCCGGGTGCTCGGCTGCAGCTGTCTGTCACGCTGGTGGATGGGACCTGCTTAAAGGCAATCATGTCAATCTCTGTGTGACTACTCAGACTAAGATAGAAGGATGATCTTGACAGGCTTGGCAAAGTCAGCAGAAGGCACTAGAGGACTTTAGTTATACGCTTAAAATGTAGATGCAATTTGTGCTTCTTCTGTGGAAGAGGCATGAAATAATGCCGCATTTTATAGCTGGTCATCTCGGATGAATCTGTTGCCCTCAGAATGTTTTCCATAGTAAATGTAGCGGCATTTTCCCAAAATGCCTACAATAAAAATAAAATTGATTACAATTAGGACAGCAATGGCATAATACACAAAGAAAGCACGTAACTAGGGAAATTTGAAGGATATAAGGGAACAGCTTTCTCTTGTCCTGCGAAAGAAAGTTTGGGCATTCGAAATACTTAGTATTAACATTTCAGCCAGCAGTTTTTAATCCACCAGGAAAACGCATTCAAATATCTGAGCAACCTCTCCTATTAAACATATATCCACTAGTGTCTTCAAAGCTAGAATGACATTACGCTGAAACATCATACACTGTGTTTCAAACTGCAGTACCTCTCACTTTTGAAAAACAGAAAGTCTGCATTGAAGGCACATTTTGTACTCTCAGTAATCTACTACATATTCACACCCTTTTCCTGATTATTAAAATAAAAAAGATAAAGAAGTAAATAGTTACAATTTAATGTGGATCTAGGAATAACCTTTCAAACCTTCACAAAATCATCCTGCAAGTGCCTAAAGCCATCCCTGTTTTGCAGTGGCGGAGAACTGAAGTGACTGTCCTAAATCCACATGTGAAGTCATTGACAGACATGGGCTACAACTTGGAACTTCCTTACAGTTAGCCCTCCAGCCTCCAGCATTTTTCCCAGACGTAGGAATAAGCCTTTTATTAAAAACATTTCCAAAATAACTCTCCAAAAAACATTCCATGAGCAAGACTCAATTATAGTTTATACTAAATATTGATACATAGATGATGCTTTCAAAAATTATCCAGAACACTGTTTTTGGAAGATAAGGCACATTATTATTAGTGGGTACAGGCGGCAAGATGCCGGAGGAAGACTTAGCTGCTGTGGATGAGACATACATACCTGCAGATCTCACCACCTGATTCAAAAGCATCCCCTCTGGTGGTACTAAGTGGTATGTGAAAGCCTAAGTTCACAGTCACATATCCCACCTGTGAACATCCTCAAAGATACTAAATTTTACTAGCAGAGTTGTTCTTTGTGCCCCCAGGCACGTATAGTCAAATTAAAGTCATCTCCCACGCACAAAAGGAAGGTGAAATAGTCTCCTCTACCTTGGGAATGTCTTAACACAGCATCACTGAAGTACCTAGCTCTCCCCCATAAGGGCAAACATAACCTAGCCCAAAGGAGACAAACACTGCCTTACATAAAAGGTAAAGATGGGGGAGGAATAGATCCTCAATTCATTGCTGTTTTAAGCTTTACAGGACTCACACAGCAAATACTGTGCTCACCTGCAGTATGAATTAATTATGCAAGCTTTTATATTATGCATTTATTTTTCCGGTATAATGTGCATCAGAAAAGCAACTAAAGCCTTGGAAGGCATGGGCTGTACATGATTAATGTTAACCCATGCTCTTCTTTCCAAGACACCAGGATAGTAACACATGCCTACAGAGAAAAAAAAAAAAAAGAAAAAAAGAACTGTCATTTGCCGTGAAAAACACATTCCTCTTCAGGATAACACAAATAGGGATGATATGGTGCCATGCCCGATCCTTTCCCTTCCTCCACAAAGCTTTCATCAATAATTTCAAATTTCAATAATTTCACTAGTGGAGCAGTTTCCACATTCAAGGGATGACATTATCATTCCTAAACAAGTGTCTAATGAAAAGCGAGGGTTTTTTCCGTCTAAACAGATGATATTCTAAGTCAAATTGCAGCAGGCGTTAGGTTGGTAACAAGGCCATTTAGAGCTCTAAATGTAAAGGATATGAACAGTTTATTAATGGCATTCTTCAGACTCCTTTTTCATCAGTATTGATAAAAGTCTTGTTTGAGGTATGCCGCATTTCTTAAGCACTGGAAGCAAGACTGTTTATAGAGATGCTGGTGAGAGAGTGCTGTTTGATGAATGCTGGAGACTGTAGCTAGGTGTCAGCGCTTAGAAAATGAGGCAAGGACATGAGGTATTAATATTGTCAATGATCTCTTGACAGGAAAACAGATACTGCATTCACCGTCAGATTTAAATAGACATCAAGTGCATTAATGACAAAAGGGCAGACTTCAAACAAAGGGGGCTGTATGGTGCTGTGCTGAGCCGGTCTCCAAGTTGGCAATAACCTGATCTGAAAAGACACTGTCAGGGCTACAGACAGGCCTCGGATTGTGTGCGGTGACAGAAAACAGAGATGCTGACAAAGATACCGGTGCCATATTATGCCAAGTATATTCTAACACTGTCTCCAGCCCTAACTAAATCTGACATCATTTCCTATCGCTTATAGTATCCTCCACTGCTCCGGCAGAATATTTCTCCCCAGACATCATTACAAACTCCACTGTAGTTTTAAAGTTACTGGCAGGCCTGTGCTGTCACGGAGGCTGGGTCTAGAGGCCTAAGGATAACCTCAGTCAATCTAAATTTGGAGTTTGCTGGAGAAGTGCTCTCATTTTCACTGATATCTCAGCTACTTGAGGTGATCTGAACGCTAAAGTGTGAGGAGCTGTCACCTTGAATAAAATCCTTAAAGTAAAGACGCTCAGTTCCTGGGATGTTCAGCAAAGATGTCGGACAGTCTGGCAGCAGGAAATGAAATCCAGCTGCTGCTGCTCGCCTGGGGATAAAGGTGCTTGGGCTAGTGACAGTTAAAGTCAGCTGAAATTTTTGAACTCCTGCAGCCTACAATTGTTTAAATTAAGGAAGTGTTGTCTCCGCAGAGATTCCCTACCCAGGCACACAGCTGTGAGTCGATTGCCAGGCATATTACACACACCACTCAGAGAGCCTTGATAAAAGCACAGCTGAAAATGTTGCCATGAGACTTTATTTATCATGAAGGTTATTTGTAAAACAATAATCTTGCTCATAAATTAAATGCCATGACTGGTTGTTTTTTTTATTTTCTTTTGTTTTGTTTTCCCTCTCTGTTTCCCACCTCCCTTTGGCAACTGCTGAAAACTCAGATAACTACAAAAGGCTTGTGTGCTGCAATGAGAATTTTGATGCTAAGATATGTCACACATGAATTTAGTAAACCTACTGCTTCTCTCCTGCCTATCTGCTATGGTATTCATTCCTTGCAGTTCAGGGGCAGGAATGTGCTTGTGTTTTTGCACAGAGACAAGGGAAGGAATAAGGGGGAAACAATACATCTGTGGCTGTTGCAGTGTTTTTTTAATTAAAATATCCAGCATTAGCCATAATAAGCTAAGTATACCCCCTATACATCAAAACAACACACAGAATCCTGAATGAGGTTTCTGCTTGCGGTTCTTAAGAAATGACAACACAAGGTCTCTTGAGGGATCATCTTCCCCGAACAAGGCTTCTAATTTTTCTTAAGTAGCTGCTTCTACCATCACCACAAGCTGTTAAAACTATAATTATGAAAAAAAAGCATTGGGAAGAATAATTTTTAAATTCTCTCTTTATCTTTTAAATGTTTCCCCACTTCAGAATGGATGTTCTAATTATGCTGGGTAAGTAATGACCTTGCAGTTGCTTGCTTGTGTTGTGGCATCAGTCTTTCTTCACAAACACATTGTAATGTCAGCAACACCAGCTTTTCTTTAGCTGAGGGAAAACTCAATTATCCAAATAAATAAATAAATACGTACATGCATACTAAAGCACATGAAAAATTGTTCAAGTCATGTTTGCTCCTTTTAAACTGGGGATGTGTTGCAGAGAGGTCTGGTGCAGTCAGACCACCGTGCACTTTCCTAGAGCAAAAAAAGGTTTGCAGATCTTCATGTATTATATGGAAAATGGTAACAAGAAGTCGCAATGGTATGTGCTAGACCTATAGATCATACAGACTCAGTCACAGGTCAAAATTCAGCTCAGGCCAACAGTGACCTAAGGGAATTGTTGTCTGGTAGCATCTTGTTGCCTTTCTTGGTTTCCTTTTTTTTCCTAGCAAATAAATGCTCTACATATATAAAACACCACCTTTCAGTCATCACAGCTGGGGCATCTGTTAGCCACACAGTCTTCCCCAGCAGCATTCAGTTTTCTTTAAAAAGTAATTACTAAAATTAAGCAGTCAAGTCAAAACTTTTGCCACCCCCATCAAAACCTATTGCTACATCTGTCCAAGATCCCCCCTAGGCACCCATTTTAACATCAAATGTTTTTAATAAATCCCTCTGCAAGTGCAAACAGCAAAGTATTCACAATTAAATTTGTTTGTCAAACATGTTGGTCTACAGTATACATCAGAGATTATAATTCAGCATAGGCATCTCTGCCTGTCTTTCACATGGGCTCACCACAGGTCCTCATAGTAGGAGCTGTGGCCAGATAAAGTGCAGCACTTCGTACAAAAACCTCAATATTCTAGTGGAATTCCACTTTGCCTAACTTTGATTTGAATACAGTACCTAAATCCTTCACTGCCAATTTGTATTTGATCCATAGTCATCTCTTTTTCCACAACCTGCTGTTGTATAGTTTTGCTATGGGCTATTAAACAGCTGCCATGTTCCACCAAGAAGCTGGGTGCATTTCAGTATGGTTATACTGCCAATCTGTAAATTGTTTTGAGACCCTTCAGGATGAAATATCAATACCATTATCCTTTTTTTTAGGCACTTGGGCATTTTCTACAATTAATGAACAGAAGTTGCAAAATTCTCTTGAATATTAATATAAACTTCCTTCAAAGGAAAATAATTCCCTACTTACAACATTTAGAGGAGAATAAATACCTATCTACAAACAGTTTCAAGTCTACAATGCTACTGATTTAGGCAAAATACCTTCATCAGTAAATTAATTCAAAACTCTTAAAAACCCTTTCATCTAAGGAATAAGAAAGCTGGTTTGAAACAAAAAATCCTTTCATACAGAGGATTAGTAATTTTTCATTTTATATTTATCTTCATGGAAATTGTAACAACTTTATCAAGTTTTCTAGTTGACAACTTATTTTCAATTCTACCTTGGCTTTCTATGAGAAATGAAATACTAGAGATTTTAAAGAAATTAGAAGCCTAATCCTCTCACCTTCAGTAGCACGTAGGCTATTTTTTCTGCTAAAGCAGGAGAATTAAATTATATATACCCTCAGTCATTTTAGTTATAAAAAAATTTTTAAAAAAATCACTCCATCTAATTGTACCTGACGTATTTATTCTATATTTGTCATTAAGAACATTCTAACTCCTGAATGCTGTAAAAAGTATTAATACAAAAATGTTTCCAAATGCATGCTCCTTCAAAAATATTTGCTTTTTAATCCTTAATAAGTTGTAAAAAAAAAAAAAAGAAAAGAAAAAGAAAAAAAAAGCCTGGTATTCAGCAAAATCAGCTTGCAATTTGCGGAACACAGATTCATGCAAAGATTCACAACAGGCAAGGTTGGGGTGGGGGATGGAGTGGGAGGAGAGAAGTATCTAATAGTAACAGGGGAAAAAAGAATAAACAAAAGTTTGCTTGTACCCAGCAGTGCGCTTTTAGGTCTACTGCGTCTTGTGGCTGTAGCATCAGGGAGATACTTTATGAACAAAAAATTCCAACTATGTTGAGTATTTGTCCCAGTCTCTCATTTTTCTAAGGTTTATTCATCTGCTTCAACTTGCAGACATCTATCTATTTATAGTTGGACCTTCATAGCTTTTTATGCAAAAATACATTTTTATAAACAAGAACAATAGTTTGAGCAATTAGAACCAAGAAATCCTTTAGTTTTAGAGATCTGTTAGAGTCAAAAGCAGAAAAGAATGTTTGTTGAGTTATGTTGTTTGTCCATGTTCTGTAAAATGGACCCAATTTAATAAAAAATTTAAAACTACAAACTCAGAGGACAAGAAAGGAAGGAATTACAGACAGACTCTCTGTACATCATGCTGACTTTCAGTGGAACGTAAGAATTGTTTCTGCTGAATATGATCCAGCCAATGAACTCTCTGACATAGGAATCTGAGAAGATCACTTGGAAGATAAGAAAAGGTGTAAGGGATCACATGGATCACGAAGTCCTACCCAAAGTAGCCAAGTCTGTAAATCAGAGAGGTCCACTCAGACGTTCACCTTGCCCCAGCAAAAAAACACTGTCAGTATGGGCAATCTTGAGCTCAAAAACTGCAACATGACACAGCAAAGAACGGAAGAGTTGCAGCTGCCCTTGTTAATGTCACGGGATCTCTGACTACTACAATTAAATCTGTTCATTGCAACTGCAGTTTCCAGAATGCTCCAGGCTGGAGTCAAGACACAGGACCTAGAGTGCTTAAATCACAGCAGAGGAAGCAACAGAAAGAGGAGCATAAAACAGATGAACACCTTCGGTTGTGCTACAGCTGAGTGCTGTAGAATAATTATCTTACAAAGACCTGAAAGATCATAGCAAAAAACCAAAATAAAACAAAAAAATCCCTAAAACAGTATCATCAAATACTTCTAAGTGCTCAAATAACAAATGCACAAATATTAATTAGTTTATAATGTATGTAAAGTTTATTTTTAAGAGAATAGAAACACTAAATGTAAGCAAAAATAATGCATAATTCCTCCAAAACTAGCTGTGCATAAGGGGTCAGGTTATGCTTGAGGAGGCGGAGGACAGAGCTTACTGTGGCTAAAGCAGAATTCACACACCATGGCCACAATATGCACAGAGTGGTTCCCAAATATTCCCAAAGAGTTCCCCATGAATTAGAAAATGTAGTACATTGCAGGTTTCGTGGAAAAGGAGAACATTCCTTCAGTAGCGAATGGCTGATCCTGATTCTCCCCTCCCTCTGTGGGTAACAACACTAAAGGAGGGTAACCTTCTCATTCAGAGGAGATGAATTACCTCTCTGCTCTACTCCCTGCGTAGGGATGCCAAAAAGTGATAATATTTTCCTCTGGACACCCTACAGCATGAGGCACAAAGTGGTCTTTTAGACTGAAAGAAATTACCGAAAAGCACAGAATCAAATCAGTTTCCAGTCTACAGGAATGGTGTTGGAATTATACACCTAAGCTAGAGCTGAGATGAATCAGAGCAGGCACACTAAGACACTGAATTATTGCAAGTATCCTGCACAGACAAGTACTGCGACATGTCAAGTCTCACTGGCCTGTTTGTAGGAAGAGGGGAAGAAAAGGGGGAGTATGTGGGGAAGCGAGAGTAGGGGAGGGGAAGGAAAGCAGTCAACAGGGAGAGGATGTTGGAAAAATTTGCAATGAAGGTGATAGGAATACAAAGATGTGAAGTTTGCATCCCGGGCCAAGGGAGCTGCATAAATGTTCAGTGTAAACTAGCAGTCAAGCTGATGTGTGATGAAGTGCAGCCTGCTGTAAATACACTTCAGGGCTCCCAATGCAGCTGGGGTTGAAACTTGTAATTTGGGAGGGGAAGAAAAAAAAAAATAAGAAAAAGAAAAAGGAGGAAAGAAAAAAATGCACTGCAAGCTTTTTCTCACATAATCTGTTACTGGAAAATTGAGAGGCTTGTCCAAGTCCGTGGGAATAAGCTGATGAGCTGATACTTAATAATAAACCATATTGTGTCATGGTGCGGAGTCATCTAGATCCATTCAGGCCACAAACTATATTACTTTATACAGCCCTGGCTGACATACATTTAAAGCCCTCTACACATTAAGGGGCCATTAGGCTGACAGATTAAAAGTTATCTTGGAGCTAATGTTTCCATTATGCGTATCCTGGCAGTGGAACAATCAACACACTGTTCCTCAGATGTCATACTTTGTTTAAAAAAGGGTAGGGGGGCGAGAAGGGGGAAAGGAGGGTATCTCTCCCTCCTTGAATGACATTGACATGATCAGCTTTGATCTGGGCATGTGCTGTCTACAGATTCTCTACTGTTGGCTAAAATAGGAGCATTTAGGGCTTAATACTTTAAATCGTTAACCAGTTCCATACTCCTCTGGGTATCATTGTTACAATTGAAAGTCCCACACTTGGGATTACTTTGGAATCTTTCCATGCTTATTGTAACCATCATCAGAGAAAAATGTTGCGGGGAATGCCTCTCTCCAGCAAAAGTGAAGCAAAAAGCACCAAACAAAAAAAAACAAGTGCTCTTGTCTCTTGAGTGCATCTACCATTTCTGCACTCTCAAATAACATCATGGATGGAATTATGATGGAATATTTCTTGTTGAATATATTGAAATTTTAAAGCAGATTTTTTTAAATACTCTGAAACATAAATTGTATCATCAGTTAAGGTAGTGCAGTCAAAGAAACCTAAGTGCAGAGAAAGAATCAGCATGCCAGATATTATGGGTGAACCAATGCTTAAATTGAGATATATTGAGTACGCTTGATAGAGATGGAGGAAAGGAAATATGGGTTCACAGTTCTTTTAGTCTTTTAAATGCTTCTTCATATGTCTTATTCTCTCATATATGGTCTAAATAAAAGTAGTAGACTAAATGTAGAACAAATTACTGTAAATATCCAATGCAAA
Source organism: Pampusana beccarii (assembly GCA_013399365.1). Lineage (NCBI taxonomy): Eukaryota > Metazoa > Chordata > Aves > Columbiformes > Columbidae > Pampusana > Pampusana beccarii. The sequence goes on along the minus strand of VWYH01007239.1, from coordinate 45,685 downwards.
TCAGGTTACATCTGTGAAATACCCCTAATCTCTAAACCCATGTCACAAGAGCTTAATTGCTTTCTATTAATGGCCAACGACCCTGAATTGGACTAGCAATTTTGGTAACCAGGCAAAAAGCCACTCCCTGCCAAAACAGACCCATCTCCCAGGCTTCCTTCTCGTCAGGCTGCTTCAAGCTAAGAGCATCAGCACTAGAGGGCAGCATGCATTTGTCTAAAAAACGGACCACACCAGCAAACTAAATACTCAGATATGACAATTAAAGCAATACTGTTTGTTACTTTTGCAGCCAATTTCTTGTTCTGTCATGATCAAAGCCTATATTTATACGACCTCTGCTTTTAGTCTTTTGCCCAGGAGCCTGACTTCTGGTGGACTGATCTCAGTGAGCATCAGTCTGTGTACGCAGAGGGCTAAAGGATGTCACTGGGTATCGCTTGGAACAAAAGGCTCAAAATGTTTTATAGGGGGGGAGGTGACTGCCCATCTACACTACCGGTTCCCAGTGCAGCTGGGGTGACTTGTTCTCTCACATTCACAATATAAATTCCAGTGCTGTTTTCAATGATCTTTCTATTACTTTTGATAATGCAAAGGGATGATCACTGAAGCGACATAAGATGCACTTTTAATATATTCAGAATGGTGGAGGAAAAGGAGATTGTAAAATCCCATCCCTTCCATATATTAAAGTTTGGCTTTTCAGTGTACACTCACCATAATAATTCAGAAGATTTTCAGTTAATTTGGCTAACGTATGCAAAAATGGCATTTCTGGAGGCTGTTCTATACTCTGGGCTACTTTCTACTAATAATACTTACATTAAACAGCAATGGAGTTAAAACCATAAAGAATGACAGGGTCATTAAGAAAACAGAAAGTGAGGATAATTATATTGTACTTCACAAACTTTAACCATGCAGAGATTGCATTAGTAGTAAAATGCAAGGGGAAAAAAGAGGAAAGTAAGCTCTTTTAGTAACGGTGATAGAATTAAACAAATGTACCATGATTTATGGGGCAGAAAGCAAACTTTTGGAATAATTGTTTGGAAAGTCTGCAAGCATTCCAATAAAATTACAAATTCTTATGTGAAAAAAAATTGAGCAGCAGGGCCCTTCTGGAGAGTTTCGACATAAATTTGGCTCATCTCATGAGTAAAACTTGCTCTTGGATCTCAAATGTTTTCCTGCTGGAGGAGTTCACATTAGGAAAAAAAAAGCCATACAAAATTCAGTCTGGCTCAACTGGTTTGAAATTTCTCAAGGGAGTCATCTGAAATAAAGACAAGTTGCTTTTTATTTTTAAAGCTGGGAAAGAAAGTCTCTCAAATAAAATTAAAGAGCATAATGAAATAGTGCTGCTGTCACATTATGATACAGTTAAGGGAACCTTCTTTGCATGCCATTACTTGCTCCTTTCTATAAGCCCTTCCTCAGAAACAAAGGAGACATTTAACTAACTGCTAGTGATAGGATTGCTATGATTCTTCCTAATACAAAACCAAGCATTTTTTAAGAGGCTGATACTACAAGGCCCTGCATTCCTTTGATTTCTAATGGAAGCTGGAGGCATTTGGCACTTTTTGAGACACATCCGGACCCCACACAACTGGTGAGCTCCTTTCTCTCTTCTATAGCTGTGCTATATAGCACCAAATGAAATCAGAAATGCATCTGCAACGTATTCAGCAAGTATCTAGTTCTTCAGGCTAAGTCTGGACTTGCCTCTTTAGTAGAAGTTTGTTCTATACTATATCACATATAACACTATCTGCTATTGCTAAATACTAACTGGCCATAGTCTAGCTCCCAAACACTGATTGCCTCCAGTACTTCAAGCCAAAACATTGTGATTGTTTCCTATCCTCAACTCTTTTTCCCCTTCTCAGCCTCCTTTTACAAACATGCTAATGAAAGGGAGGCTGAAGGTTAAATCACAGTGGACGTCAGAACATAGTTTACAAGTGCACTTTTAGCCTCTATGGAAGCTTTTGCTAAAGACAAAAGATAGGGGCCTAAGAAATAGCTCAAGAGAGACACATTAAAATCCCTCCATTAGGGTCAGAGTCATTAAAGTTTAGTCAAAGCACCAAAGACTTTCTAACAAGCATTATGCTTAGTAAACCTTTTCCACTGGAGCACGAATATTGGTGAGAGCTTTTGGAGTGTGTCAGTTAATCAGTATTCACTCGCTTTGACAGCTTGAAATATTACTCACTTATTTGGCTGGTTCAAATTTGTCAGACTTGACTATGTCGTAAGTTAACATGTCCCCATATTAAAAAGGAGCCAACTGGCAAATGTGCACATTGGACCTAATAAAACACATCTGGCCAAACAATCAAGCAACACCGATCACTGTATCACTCACAAGCACAAATTAACAGCAACTGTCTTTGAGACTACCAAGCTAAACAGGAAGCAATAACCTGCTACCTACTGCTTTACCAAATACCCTCTAAACAGTTAACTAACTGAAGGATAAAACCTCCACCATATTCTGTGTCCGAGACATACAGTTGTTTGGTTAAAGCTGCATAAATATTGTAGATGTCTTGGGTCATTTGCTGATACAAACGGAAGAAACGCTTAAGACAGAAGCCATCCCTCAATCCAAAGAATGCTTTTTGGCCAAGGAAGCCCCATCTGCCACAGGAAGGCCATTTAGGCAGTGGCTTTTACAGGTAATACTCTTTACCTTTGCTCTCAGAGTAGGTGCCATTAAATCAGAAAGTGCTCTGAAGGCAGCAGGTAGTCCAGGATTAGCCCATCACAGTAATTCATAGTGGGAAAGCTAGTCACATGTACTCACTGGTTAAACATATCCAGCAGCAGGGTACATGGCTGCTGCTGTTAAGCCCGGGGCAGCACTGAACAGTCTCTGTCCTGAAGGAGTAGGTATTGGGCACACCAACTTGCACAGCATCCTTTGTGCTCTGACAGAAGCAATGCACATCGCTGCCCTACTGAGGACCTCAAAGATCTCAAAACTAATAACAAAAAATTATACAAGAAAGATCTATTCAGAGATAAGGAAAGCTTGACCGTTTATGTGTGTGCAGTGAACCCTCTGGTCCTTTCAGAGAAGCTCCTGGGAAGCAGCTATATGGTACTGTAGTATTTCAGTCTTTGGGCAAAACAAGCTTGACATCCTTGTTGGCGTCTCTGCTGAGAACAGACACTGTCCTGACTCAGAAAACATCAAACATGACTTTCTGCTAGCCATGGCTGTGGCAAAGCTGAATACTGAAGGCAGAGGGAGGAAAGGTCATAGAGGAAGCAGTAGTTAAGGGGGTAAAGGGAGTGTTATAATCCCCAAATTGCAGTTATACTGAATGTTTTCAGACAATTTGCCTGTCTAAATCAAGACAGTATCATTTTTCTTTCTTCTAGGAGAGGGTTAAGAATAATCTGAAGCTCGGAAAATGGCTGCTGTTGATACTAGTGAGGTCTTCTCTTTAACTAGATCCTTCAGGAAAAAACAAATTAATCAACAGCCAGCTGAAGTGGGTTTAATGATTGCATTCTGCATACAATCAGCTTTTCCCTTTTCAAGGGCCATCAATATGTCAAGGGAAGACATATCTGAAGGATATAGCTCTTAACATCAAGGTTATCTATTCTCCACAAGGCTCCCACTCCTTACTGGGCTGATACTTTACACTGCCTGTGTCTAACATTTTCATCAACTCTGCAATCAATCAAGGTAATAATGTTGTGCAAAAAATCAATTAACAACGCAATTAAACTTTCCTTATTATCTCAAAGGGCTGAAATAATACCTAAAGGGAAGATAGACTCACTGAATGCAGACATCCATAACCCAATGTGAAAGTGAATTATGAGGTTAGACAGATGCAGGCATGTACTGGCGCTGTTATTTTCAAAGGGATATATCTCATCCAGGCAGTGTATCAGTCACCACCAATCCCATACCCTAAAATTCCAAATTACTTTTAAGAAATATACGATGTGCAATATCCGTTTCATATTCTCTTTTAGAGATAAACCCCCCAAAATCTGAACAGGAGTATTATTCAAAGACAAAATGATCTTTCAGAGAGAACATAAAATATAAAAGCTATAATAACATTTACATCTGTATACCACCCATGTCTGTAAATGCAGGTCATCAATTATACATAATCTGTAGTGAATAAGGAACAGAAGAAGCAGCACAACATTTAAAGCCCAAAGGCTCAAATTTGCAAATACCTTGCATCAAGTACACTGAAGGAAGAGCCTCAATATAAACACATGCAGCAACAACAGCAAGGACTTAAGTATCGCTCACTGAAAATAAGACAGAGTGCCTATATTATTTTGTAATTATATTCAACCCCCATGGAAACATCATTCCCAAGAGCTTGGAGTTTTAAAGTGCACTGAAAGCAGACAATTAACCCCTTGCTATTGGGAGGATTTGGGTTTTAGCATAAAGACGTTAAGGATTGGGGCACTCAGCACACCAGCTCAATAGAGTTAATATAGTTAAGAACCCAGGTGCAATAGTCTTCCGTCAGAGATGCATGGATGAGGATTTGGGGGAACACGAAGAGAAAGAATATAACTAAAATTAACTACCATATGAGTGATCTTACTAGTTTGCAGGTACAAACAAAAACCCAATGTTGCTATGTAAAGAAAATGACCACAATCAAGCTAGGTGTTTTGTGGGGTTTTTTGACACCTATCATCTTCTAGCACACAACCTGAGCATTCCCCCTCAGCCCCCCTTACCAATTTCCTAACGCATATACACAGCCTTCAGCCTCTGTTGTTTTGATTTAACATAAGGAAAAAAGAAAATGAAAATAGAAAACATTCAAGGGAAACCTGACAAGCTAGGATCACATCCTATAATAAGCTCAGAAAAATTTGGAAGCGGAAAACGTTTCAAATAGACATTGCACTGTGAATTCCTCTATTAAAGGGCACTCTGTGTGTCTGTGTTAGCAGAGGTGTTCTACAAAGCAGTTCTCCCAGCAGGGTTTGCTTAAGCACATAACAGCTACAGTTTAGAAATAGTCTATTCTTACAATTAGCTCATGTAGTGCAAGTGGCTTGTTTAGACCAAGAACACATTTTTTTGCTTGATAATTCTCCCTGGTTTTGTCTTTGTCTTACACTTCCTGCTCTTCCCCCTGGTACTCTCCATGCTGTCGAGTCAGTCATGGGTGAGACACAAACAGGTGAATTCAAAACTAAATTTTCCACAATTTTTAAATGTTACACACTTTTTCTGCATGGATTTGGGGCATTAATATTATTCCAGGATTAGAGAATTCAGTCATTACTATCTTAACCTTTAGAAACATAATTAATATGTTTTCATTTTCAATGACTTCATTGTGTGTCTATCAACCGGAACCATTCCTGCTGTGTATTCGATTCCACTGACGATGGGGTGTGTTGGATTTTAAATGATGTGCTAGCACTTCTGTTCCCTATATACTCTAGTTTATGTGTTATTCATGACTTGCATTTGGAGACATGGATGATACACAGATGTAAATGTTATTAAAGCTTTTGTGTTTTAGATCCATTGTGAAAGACTTCTTTGTTTTCAGATAATTCTTTTAACCATCACAAATAACCAGAAATACATGACACTGTCTTAAGACTTTTTTCTTTCCTGTTAAGCTTTTTGATAAGGAGATTTTTCTTTTTCTCCCTAATGTTCTCTCTTCATTAAAATAAAATACTGGATAAACTGACAGACAGCAGAGTTACACCTGCAGGATAACGTCGAAGTAAACCCCTTTTTTGTCATACACTCATTATACAAAATCAGAATCAAAAGTTACTTCAGTTTTTAATAGCTGTCAGGGCTGTTGGTCCCAGTTAAAGAAGGTTGCAAATGGCATAATTCTCAAACTGCTTTCACCCTTTAACATCACATTCATATTCCTCATATGAACATGGTAAAGAAAAAGGTACTTTTCCAAATCACGGTTCCTTATCTTTCAGTTATTAAAATATTTCAGATTAATAGTTTTGTATCACTATTTAAAGATTTTTGACTATCTGACAAAACATCTATCTTTGTTGCACTGTTACTATGTAGGAAAAAACCCCACAAATATATACTTAGATGCACAATACCTATCAGCCTTGCAAAACATTATCAAGCTAGTAGTCAGGGGCAACTTTTCTGATGGACAGATAAAAAAAAATTAGATTTTTTTCATCGTCACTTATTAAGGCAAAGGGTGAGCAGAGAGGTTTCTGTGTCTGGGCTGGTAAATCTTCAAGACAGTTCTGTGAGGCTGCTGTACTTAAGTACATATATACACCCACATAACTAAGAACTGAATGAAACATGCTCTTAAAAAGCCATGTTTAATCACTAATAATTCCATCATTTGACAATTTTCTTTTTCATACATCCTTAGATACTTTCTCTCAATGAAGTTGAATCTCACTTCAAATGTTGTCACATTTTCTGCTTTTTTGCTTATAAAGGAATCTTTTACAGCAGATTTTTTTTTAAATTTCTGTTTTTTATACATTAAGCCTGTAATACATAGCAGCAGCCTCTCTACAGAGTTTAAATATTCAGAAACCACAGTAAAAGGGATTTCTTTGTCTAAAATTCAAGCTTCTTATAAAAATCTAAATTGGAGCAAATTAGTCAAATGTTATAACGGGTTGACCAAGAAAATATCTTGCCTTCTGCTGTGGCAGTAGTGTGCTGGATAGTGGAAGCTTGCACTCCCCAATGTACTGTTTTACAGAGGATTTTGTATCTTGTGAATAGCTACCAAAAAGAGGGTTTTCTATCTGACAGAGAGAATCAACCTAATGTCACCCACTCTTTACTTCCAATTTTCTACTAGCACCACCTCTGGTGCAATCTTGTTAGTGTTTTACTGTAGATACCTGCTGTTTTACTTCACATGCCACTAAATCTTACTGCTTTTGAGCAGTTTTGGAAAGCTGCTTTTGAACTTTATGAAAAAGATGATGATTTTTGAAACTGAAGCAAATTGCAACTTAGTTCAGCAGGACACTGCAGTCCTGCTTCCAAGTCTTTGATGCTTCATTATGACAATAATAGGCTCCAACGTTCCCCTTCACCAGTTGCATTGAAGTCAGCTCAGAACAACTCAACGGACCATTTCTAATGGCCATAAAACAGTATGTCACGGCTCAGTTGCCTTTCACCGCATTCCAGGTAAGCCTGAGTCATAGTACAGTGTGGCCACGCAATGGAAGGAGCAACCTACTCCCTTCTGCAGAAGGCAAAATCAGGGGAAAGTTGCACATTTGTTTTTGCGTGATTTCAATCTTGTGCTGCATGATGGGCTCTTCAGCCTTCATAGACTGGCTGGCCAATGTACTCATTTCATTCTTTTACTTTTCATGGTGTAAACACATATTTACTTATGGGCTTGCACAAAAATGCAAATATTAGACAAGAGTAACACTTTCAGATACTTCTTTAACAATTATTTTGTTATCAGGAAGCAGTGTTTGATCTCCTATAAACACGACACTATCATTTCAATCTACAACATTATTTAGCCAAATCTGGCTTTATTCACAGTATTAGTAGTCACCTTATCTGAAGTAGAACCTGATGGCACATAACAAGATGTTGAAATAGATATTGCTGTTAGAATAAAATTGCCTGCCTGCCGAACAAAAGTTAGATTTGTCAAGTGCCTCTGTATTAATATGAGATTTCTGCCACTCCCCAAACGCACTTATCTGCCTTAAACAGTCTTTGGTAAAGCCTACACAATACGCTTGGAAATCACGAAGTAGGGGGTCAGACATCAAACCTCTACCATGTGACTCGCCGCTCTGTTATTAAGAGCAAGTATTTAACCGAATGGAATATTTTGGAAAGATTATTAAATCAAGAGAGATTCAGTTCAACCAGTCACCAAAGGAGCAAACAGTGACCCATAGGCTTGAAACCACCCTCTCTTTGTGAAGTGGTTCCACAGTGTACATTACCAGAAGCTTCATGACTCTACTCTAGGCCATCAAGTGTCCATTCAGGTAAGATCAGCCAACAAATGGGGTACTAAAACATTACAGAAAGATGGTAAAACATGGATCTTCTCTTTTTCTTCCATTTATTGGAGTTTTTTGTTTAATGTGGAAGAAGTTTGCTTTTTTTATAAGATCATATGATAGGACAACAACATTGTTCTTTATCTAAAGAAAATAAATCCATGCGGTCTTTCACATAGCCAAGCAACTGTGCAAGCCTGGTGAATCTGGCAGTCTTGTATAGCCTCCTTCCCCATTTATAGCATTGATGGGTAAGTCCTGGACACACACAGCTCTAAAATTTATTGACTTCAACTGCAACTAATATCCAAGCTTCTGAGAAGCTTACATGATCTCTTCAAAGGGGTAAAAAAGGACCATCACATGGCTATTCTGAAAGTTATTTTTCTGTTTTTCTTTGTCTCAAAAAGGAAAGGCGGGGGTGGGGGAGGGGTCAACTGCTCCATAATTATAAATCTTCTGAAATTGTAACTCAGGAAAAGACTTTTCAAATAAAATGTTTCCCAGAAAAGAATATTTGGCAGCGTTTGGCTCTTGTTTTCCCTAATAACCATTAAAAGTCTGCCCTAGTAAACCATTTTACTGCAACGTTTGAAATGGTAGAGTTTACATTTTATTTAATGAATAGTTGCAGAGCATTAAAGCAACATCTCGTCGGCAAAACAGCTCCTTATCCTCACTTTGTCTCAATTGGTTTTTTTACATTCCATTTTCAATGACATGTCAGCCGTCTCTCACCAACCTCAAAGGAAAGTTGAATGCGGGGCTTACAAAGTTAAGCTGACATTTGCTCTCTTCCAATAAAAAATATTTAGTCCATTAAACATAAATACCTGTCATTATGATACATGGACTGGGTACAAGCCTCCCGTTTCCCTCTGATGTTTATTACATCCAAACAACTGCAGTGCCTGCATGTTTTCAACTTTAGTGTATTGATTAAACTTTTAAATGGCTGCCATATAACCCAGGGACATCAGGAAGATTAATTTGCGTCAATGTTCATCTGTAATTCATTAGCCATTTATTCTTTACAACCACATGGGCTATCAAGAAAATGCAGGCCATTTTTCACTCTGCACAGGCTTGGGAACAGATCCTGAAATTTGTGCTGCATACAAATAAGCTCCCCAGGCCCGGCCACTTAAACTGCTTGGCTTTTCAAAAGTTTAAGTTGGGAATAACAGCAGAAAAAAGAGAACATAAAAAACCAGAAATGGACGAAATATACGTCCTCAGGGTACTAAGGATTTAACTGAGTTTGTCCACTGTCTTTTCATCCATGGATTATGGTTTCTTATTTCAGTCAGATTAAAATAACTGAAACTTGTTTCTGTGCAAAGGCAATAAATAAAATGAGTTGCACCCCCCTCTAATATCTTCTAAGATGCAGTTACACGGAGAAAGCTAGAAAGCAGCAGTGAAGTATAAAAAGCTCATGCCTCAAGGAGGTTGTAGCTGTGAATCTAAGAAAATGATGCAGTTTTAACCAACTCTCACATTTATTGTGGATTCCAGCCCTGCCTTTATTTGGTAAAATGCCCAGCTAAATATTGGTACGTTTCCTTAGGGTAGAGGTAAGCCATCTGGCTCCTCGATTTGCCCTACTGACCCCTTGGCACAGTATGAAGTACATATTAAATAAGGAAAAGGAAAGAGAACAGCTATAAAGCAAACAAAAATGCACATGAATTTTACATTTACAACATGGAAAGATCAATGAAATGCATCCTGGTTTCTTTCCTCTTCGCTACCTATAAATAAAGCCCTGTCACTTTGCTGGGTAAACACATAGTGGTAGGGCATTAGACTCATTGAACCTAATGGCAGTAATTTAGCTTCCAAAAACGAAGATCTCATAGAAAACAAAACCAACAGGTTCCCTGTTGCAGGCAGGAACACAAGCGTAATAGCACCCTGTAACAAACACAGAAATCTCCACAAAGGCCTAATACATCATTTGGGATGTAGTGATCTTTACCTAGAGAAACAGTCAATGTGCTGCTTTTAAAATCTGGATTTATACATAAATTTGAAAACAAGGAATAATGAGACAACTATCATAAGCTATAAAGTATCAGTGATCATCTTGGTGTCAAATATCAGCCTGGGTGAAGAGAATCCTGGAGAGAGCACCCAAATCCAGCATAATCCCAGCAATAGCATGAGGCAAAAGAACCAACACAGTAAACTACGCAAGGACGTTGCTTCAGAAAGTTTGCGAAACTGAAGAAGACAACCAAAAACATGGCCTTAGAACTCTGGGAGATCATTTGCGAACTTGGCCAAATAAAGATTGCTTTACAAAGATGTAGAAAACGCAAATATTGTATGTATGAGTGACAAGGCATCTGTTGTCAACGTGTTGTCATGTATACTGTAATCCTCACAACTACAAGGCTGATGCCACGCTTCACCAGCCTGCACCATCTACCCTGGCCTCTTTGCACCCATGGTCAGCTGTGATCCCATTGCAGAACGTTCTCTGCTAAGGCACAGCAGGGAGCAGAAGGCCCCAGTCAAGTCTAAGGAACACACCAGAGGCCATGGTGTATCTGAACAACGTGACCTGTGAAGCAGCAAGATTTTAGCATATATTCCTAGCAGCATAGCTCCAAAGAAATTAATGCTGCCCTGCCATTACCTTATAAGCCAAAGAACTGCCATTTGGTACATGTCTCTGCAATATGTGTACCAATATGTACAAAGGCAGTCTGCAGGTGGGATCGCTAAGTGGCATTTCTCTGTCAGTTGACTGGTTTTTATATAGGAATACACTCAAAGTGAATTTTGGATATGCTTTTGTGTTTTATTACGATTGAAATCTAGACTGAGTTCAACGGAAGATTCATTATGGTTCATCAATCTCACAAGCAAACCTAAGTTGATTTGTGGTTTCATTTTGCACAAATACTTACTTCTAATAGGCAGGAGAAATTAAATGAGCTTTGGTCAGATATTTGGATTCCTTTGAATCTGAAAGTCAAGTCAAAAAGAACATTGGGAAATGAGCCAGTTACAAAGCCATATGTAGAAGGGAAAGAGTCCGTTTATCTAAATCTGAACGGTTTTATGCTGAACACATTACCTGAGTCACTCTGGTCTGCATCTTGCCCTACTGCACAAGGAAAAGATGAAATCTCAGCTTCCATTTTATTTTGTTTTGGTTTTGTCAGCTTTAGTTAGACCTTCAAAATAATTTAAATATAACTTGCTTGTAGTGAATTAATTTTCTACAATGACATGAGACAGACCAGGAGCTTAAGCAATGAAAATATCCTGCTAACAAATGAGTTCAAGATATTGCAAAATCTACCTAGCCTAAGTAGGAAAAAAGATGCGGTGCTAAAACTGTACCTTAAATTAAGAACAACAAAGTGTAGCACAACCATGGAGTTTCTATCACATCAGAAAAGAAATCTTAGATAGTATGTAAAAAAACTGCAAGTGTCCTAGAACAGAGCCATTATGAATTCAGTGCAAGATTTTTCAACTAATTTCTGCAGATATCAAAAGCTACCTCATGGTGCTCACTAAAGAGAGTGTTTTCTTAGAAACTTTAACCTTTATTTTTCTATTTGCTAGCATTAGCTTACAGTACAACACAGTTAAGATGCAGCAAGAGCTTGGTGTTCATTTCTTCAGTGTATCTAGTATAACATTTCTGCAACAACAGTGATATAGTACAGGAGTACAAATCCCAAAGAGAGGCTCACCAATCCAGGATCTAATTAACTCTTGACAAATCAGGTACAGCAATCCAGGGGAACATTTGCCATTGTGCCCAAGCTGTAAAACTTCTTTCCTGGGAACATCCCTTGCAGGCTGCATGCCACAGCTCTGTGGCACAGGAGCTAGCTATTGCGGCTCAGTATTGCACTCGGACCCTTTTGTGCTGCAGGAATCTCCAAACAGGAAGATGAGGTGGCTTTGAACTCCTGCTTACACCAGGGGGGCCTAAAGCAGTGAGCTCAGGACTCAGCCATTTGTTTTCATTTTCATATAATGATGTGTCTAGCTCTCATGGTTGCACAGAAAACTGTATCAACTCGAACCATATGTTAACTGAGGCAGCAATATGTTCTTAAATTGGCAGAGAGCTCAAAATGACAGTTCAGCAAGATGTGAACTATTTTCAATCATCTCAATAGGGTGTTAACTCTGAAACCTAAACAGTGCCTGTATATATATTTTGTTAACCATTTCATTACTAAATACTTCGAAACAGCTAATCTGTTCCTCCACACTCTCCAAGACAAAATATCCCACCTTCTAATTTGAAAGCCTCTCTGTATATAAATTGGCCTAGTTATATATTTGGCTCAATCATTTTGAACATCTTACAATCAATGTATTTATCCTTACACAATCATGAGGCAGTGAAGTGTTGTCATCTCCTTTTTACAGATGGAAGAAAAAAAAGCAAGAACATGATAAAAAGGAAACAGAACACAGATAAGCTGAACTTAAGCCTTTTGTCTGAACCAGTAGATTAGCTTTTCCTTTTACATGGAAGTTATGTGGAGACAGCGAAAAATCCACTGAATTAAAGTAAGTAACAGAAGCTGAATATTTAAGAGTAGTATTATCCATATATGTAGCAGATTTAATTTTGAAAAGGTTGTGTGTGGTTCAGTTTAAATTAATTCAGTTCTTTCACTGAATAACATAGCATTTCCAAGGATTTGCTCAAATTTAAGGCCAGCTTACCACAGAGCACAGAATTATGTCCCCTTACCTCTAGCTGGTCAACTTCATTAATACAGTGTCTTAGCTCTAAGGCATAGCACACAATAAAATAAATATAAGACAAATGCAAATTTTAAAACCAACAGAAGTTGGTCAAATAAACACAGGATCTGGATCAGTAACACTTTTAAAAACCATACCCACCTAAAACAAGGCACAAAAAGAAAATAACAGGACTTAAAAATACATTTGTTTAGGTCTCAAGTTCCTTTCTTCTTGCACTTCTTTTTCTTGGTTTTGTGGCCAATCAGGCAAAGAGGGTGGCAGCCAGTATAATTGAAATTGTTTTCCTACCCAGCAAGTACTTTAGTTTTTGAGTCACAGCAGTAAATGCATCCGAGCTATTTATTACTCAGGTGACAATACAGGTTACTAGAAAGTGGATAGCATGAAAAAGCTTCGGCTTGACTGGACTACATGGGCAAAGATGGCTATGTGTCCTGCTACCAGCAGGAGTCCCTTTCAAACAACTGACTGCAAAACTATCTAGTTTGTGAAGTATTTTGTGATGAAAGGCACTCTACACATGTAAAATATTATTACTACATTTCCAAAACGAAATTTCTAAGAGAAAAAGCACAGTACACGCCAACAACAATAAAGCAATCAATTGCAATAGGATGCAATAACTTGCAATAAATTGCTTTGTAGACAAGGATTAAATTGTTTCAGCACCAGCCACCCAATCCAACCTAACTAACAAAGAGAAAAAAGAAAATGAGAAACATTTGCTTAAAAAGCTCATAACTGTCAATGTGTTCACAACACCAGCATGTCCTGCTACACCTAATACCTTTGTCAAGGTGGCCTATCTGGAAGTACTCTTTCCCATTCCCTGCAGGCTTCAGTCACAGAGTTTCCCCACAGACTCTCGTTGTATTTGCCAGCGCTGGATCTCTGCTTGGGGTCTGAGTTTGAGACAATCCAGATCCACACATACAGCCCCCCCTTACCCTGCTCCCCTTCAGTATCACTCATCACAGCTTAAGCTTGTCTGGTTTGCACTGGCAGTGACCTGGATGTTACACATGCTACAATGCAATAAGAGAACAATACCGGCAATAAGACTGTTCGTGCAATGTTGGTTTTTCATAAAGATGTGCTTAACCTGCTTCCAACAACGTTATTGTTATAATATTTTTTCTGTGCACTGATTCTACAAATCAGCATTACATTATACTGAAAAAGAGGAGTATTTGGTCTTAAATCCTTGTATTAAGCATTCCCTTTGAACAAAGGCTTTAAGAGATTTGGTTTGCTATTCCTCAAGATCTTTTAATAAATCAATATCTCAATTCCTAATACTTTCTTCTATTAACACATAAGATTGTAACTTTCTCTTCTCCACACAGTTACATACTATTTTAAGCAACATCAAAACTGAGCTTCCCAATGACAGTTAGAAATTCAAAAGAAGGCTGATTGTCCATTTGTGCCATGGCCTTTGCCTTGCAGCACATGTTCCATGTAAGACTGGAAAATAACTACAAATAACATTGGGTAGCAGACTGGAGACTTACCATTCATCTTAATTTCCACAGGACAGGTTAGCTAACGCCCTGACTGTCATAGACAAAGCATCCGAAACTACTTCTACTTGTTAAGTAACAACATGGCACTGTGATGCAAAGCGGTGACTGAAACACCCTTGGGTATGTAGTCATTGGAAGGGCTCTACACTATGAGGCAGGATTGTACGCATTTTCATGGTTTATTACTCTTCTGCAACATGGTTTACTAAAACAACTGCATGTTATGACATGAGTGTCAAGAAAATCCTATGAATGTCCCTACAATGATATTTTCAAATTAATCTAAAATATTTTACAATTAAAGTTACAAGAATCCTTAGTTCCTATTTTTAAACTAATATAGCTGCTTAAGGAAAAAAAAAAAATCACATATAGGCCTAAACCCACAAAGATATTAAACTGGCAACAAAGAGTGGACAGCTAGCACCTAAGAGCCCTACATTATGTTATAATAACAACTGTAAAGAAAAACAGGTATCCAGATGCTAGACCTGTGTTCTGCAATATACTGCAATGCTGGTCACCGCACAGCTCTATACTGGGAAGAAACACAGCTCTGTTCCATTTTCCTGATGACCTGGGCAAGAAGCTGTGCAGAGCCTGTGGTGCTCCATGGTGACCACATACCCCAGCTAGAGTGTGGCCTGGGTGTGCTTGCTGAAATCGCAGAACTGGGCACATCACTGAGCACTGTGACCCATAGCGTAAGAGAGAACCAACAGAGAGGATTCTCAGCAGAGATCATAGTGTGGGAGAGGAGGATGAAAATAAATTGTCACATAGCACTGAAGAGGTAGAAAAAAATCCCATTCCTGCCCTGGATATTCAGAATATACTCCCACCTTGTGACTAGCATGCCATTACCCTTCTGCCTGGGGTTTTGGAGTGAATGTGTCTGTGACTGCCACGATCTGCACTGAATTGCATGCTGCCCACTCAGACATGCACTGTTACTCTCAAAGGACTTGGAATTTGCAAATCATGAGGGGCTGGGGAAGGACTCAGCCACCAAAGCCTCTGCACAGCCAAAATGGCAGCCTCTGCCAGCCTGTGCCACAGCAGAGCATTAAATGCTTGGGCAACTTCACTTATGAAAACATAGACAGCTAGAGACTTTCAGTCACTTATGGACCTGATCAGCATTATATGTGTGATTCTGTTGCTCTTAAAAGCTTGAACCACATTGATCTTGCCCTTAGAGCCTAGTGCTTAGCCACTTTCAAAACACTTGCCCCTAGAGTTTAGATGTGTATCTAAAGAAAAGAACCCTGCACACTTAGCTGCTTCCACTGCCCTCACAGGGGGCTGGTGCTAGCATCGGAAAATGAGCCCACTTCATTAGTTGCCTAAATTGGGATTTACAGCTGGAAGTTTCAAAAGAACTTAGCACTATAACTGTGGCTGGATATTCAGAAGAGCTTAACTCCTATTAGGCAATGAAAAGAAGCAGCTAGCATCTCAAAATACACTGTGTCCAGCAGCTTACACTGCTCTTCACTAACTAAAGAAATCAGAAAACTGGCTCCAATTAAATTGCCAAATTCACCTTAATTAGTACGTTTCCTTAATGCTCCATTACTCAAATTCAAAACATTTGAAGTTTATTGCCTGTTCATGGCAACCTGAAGAGGGGTTTCATTTGCTGAGCATTCAGCAGCTTACGATGTTCTCAGTGAGAGCTACTATATTAATTTATTTTTTGAAAATACAATTGTGCAAAATTCATTTGAGGCTCACATTTTGAAAAACTTAACCTTCAAGTATGACACAGGTCACAAATGTAATACACCAAGGGAATACTTTATTTCAATAGAATGGATTGCATCTTAAAGCACAGAGACTCTGCTCCACTCCTTTCCCATGCAGTGGAGGGGACAAACTGATAACTTGGGGTCCACAAAAGACACATTCTTAGGCAGCATTTTGCACACTTCAAGAACATTCATAAGATTGCAGCACTGCAGTACAGATTCACAAATTAAAAAGGGGTATTACGATGTACTATACCCTCTGAAAGTAGATTTAGAACAGCACAACTTATATTTTACATATTTTTGCTTCAAAACTCCTTTCAAAAAATGGCTGAATATCTTGAATATCGTGGGGGTTTTTTTCCAACATGAACACCTCATCTTACTTTTTGCAAGCAAAGCAGCCTAATCTCTATTGTAATACAGCATCTTTAAACATTTCATTTCACAACAAAGCACAACCCAAAACAAACCCCACTCCAGAAAACAAGCAGTTATTTGCTTTACTCCTAGAGAATGAAGAGTCCACTATCAAACAAAATGAAATTTGGAAAATAAATGTCATCTTTTCAATCAAAATTTTAATTTTAATGGAGCCTTTGAAACAGAAGAAATATTTTTCCTAAACAGCTGTACGTAAGAAGGACCAATTTAACAAAACAGAAATAGTTGGGAATTGAAGCCAGCACCTTTCATCACCCAATTCAATTACTTAAATACAGCCTGTTTAGCGGTGTAAAAATAACTACATTAAAACCTAATGGTAATCCAGCAGCTTCTAAATAGGATTTTGCAATATTTACATGTTTTCCATGAGAAATTGATTCATTTTTGCAGAAACATCAACAACCATTGGTACTAACCCTCATTATTGGCCAGAAATTACTGGACATGGACCCCTGCCCACAGAGGCTGTCCTTGATATCAGCAGTTTGAGCTGTCTACACTATCAGTAATTTTGTTGTACATACTCAGGGTTAAAACTCATTTCAAGGCAGCTGTACCTCACTTTTTAAATTAATACAACAGTCTTACAAACAAACAGACACAACAACAACCACCAACCCAAAACAAAACACACACACAAAACCAACCAACCAACCAAACAGAAAACCCCCACAAACACAAACCGAAACCACCAACTGGTAGGGCAGGCAACTGGAACTTAATGAAGACTTGCACAGTCAGATTGTATAACAAGCAGTTAACAGTCCTTTGGTCACAAAATTTAAATGATAAAAAGGCATCAGAGGTTTTCAACTTCTTTCTGCTACTATATATTATGAAGTCCTAGCGACAATGCTTTTTGATCTAAAGAGTCCTGTCCATAGTATACCTGGGCAACAACTGCTAGTTGTGTTCATGCATTACATTTTTCACACAGGACGTTTTATCTACATTACAGATTGCGTATTTGAATCTAAAGCTCAGACCACAAAAGCCCATATTACTTATCAATTTACTTATGGTCAAAGTCTATTTTGCTGATAGGTTAACTGTGTAAAAATTCTTAAATCAGGTTATCATAAAATAAGGCTGCCTCTGCAACACTACTTTGGGAACCACACGTTTGTTTAAGTCTCAAAAATCATGTTAATTTTTTTCTTACTCCCTTTCCCCTCCCGCCTCTTTTATTTTTTTCCATCTAAGCTACAGAAAGCAGCCTCAAGTTAGGCTGAGTATTGAACCATAAATTCTAAGAGTCTAATAAACCATATACCTCAACTGAGAAACAAAAGGCCTACAGGATTCTGCTTCCACTAAAGTTATTTTTCATTTTCAAACAACATGTAAAGGGGAGGACAGAATTCTACTTTTTTTTACTTTACTTATATGTCAGCTGAGATTCAACAAACTTCCCTAATATTTAGCAAAGACATAGAACTGAAGACTTGTAGGATAAAAAATAATTTTCTTTGGACACGTGCTAAAATTATCCTTACTCATAGAATTCAGCTTGCAAATGTCATCCGATATTTATGCATTTGTCTGAAGAAATACATTATTTGGATAATATTTCCCTGGCACATTTTTCCTGGGTTCCTCTGAATTTCAGGGTCCAGAGTCAACTTTGTAATCAACAGCAACTACAAGAGGAAATACCAGAATTCTTGCAAGAAATTTTATTCCAGCCCAGCTTTGAGAAAAGCTGCAGAAATGATATCTGGTTTGACTGTTGCACCTATGCCTAGAGATTCTTATTTGGACACAGCCTACTGAGTCTTTCCAGAATTCAGAATTAAAGGCCCAGTTATCACCAGCTGAAAACCTTTCAATGGTGGGAAGAAGCAATATTAAAAAAAGCAACACAGGGCACACCATAGCAGGAAGAAGGTAGATGCAGCATTTAAGGTTTAAAGCATCAAAAATGCATCTTAAAGACTGAGTGTTCCTGTGGTATCTGCGACATGCTGGTGTTTAAAAAGTGGGGGAGAATAGTGAGCCAAGAGGAAAAACTGGTATTTGAATCTACGTTCCTAACTAATTTGTTTCAAATTCTGCTACAGTCTTACATGTGAGAAATGACATTAGGGGCAAAGGGTGACGGTGCAGAGATAAAGCAACAAGAAGGTATTTAAAATACTTGCCAAAAAAAAAGCACTCATCTGATAAAAATTTAGACAGGAAGGATGCCAAAAACCAGGAGAGACACAACGGAGAGATTTGATGAGGTGATTGCTGCTGCAGTTGTCAGGCTTGTCAGTAGAAAGGGGATGCCAGATTTTAACTCAAAAATAGTGTCAGCTTAAAAGTTGCCTCTTTTTTCACCACATGTTTCTAATTAAGATGACATTAGGAGCTTGCTTCTGGCAACTATAAATAAAACTGTTTGGGATTTAGTGTAAAAGATTAGGTAGAAGTGTTTTTCAATATCTTAAAACAGAGAAATAAAAAGAAACCTGTTACAAACAGAAACCCCTAACAACTTGCACAACTGCCACAATCCAACAATAATTTCAAGACGGTTTTGAATTTGAATAATGGAGCATTAAAAAAGACACTCATTAAGTGGAATTTGACAACTTTAGCAAAGCTATTTTTCTGTTTTACCTTGAGCAACTTTTAAGAGATGCTCTTCAGATTAACTGCAGTACTTTAGAAAAGTAAGAAAATTAAACTCCTCTTACCACTCAAAAAAATGAGACAGACTGAAACCTAATCTCACTTGGTTTTCATAGTTTTTGCAATCCCAGCCTTTAGCACTTCTGCATATTATTTTGACGATCCTACCTCTAATTCATCCTTTGAAGAAATTTACTGCATTACGTGTCATACACGTGTCTGCCTAAGTCTTAGGCACGTCAAGAGACTACTGCCTTAACTGGGAGAAGCCACACAAAACAAGGTACTAACATGCCCTTTTGTGTTAGTAGGAGGATGTTTCTAACACTAGGGCCAGCCTTTGGGATTGCAAGAGGCAACTGGAAAGGACAGGCTTTCAATTTACAGCCTGGATCTTCAGCTGGGGTTAGTCACAAGACTTGGCTGATTTACAGAAGGCAAGGATTTGGAGCCATGTTTTCACTCTAATGAGGTCATAATTTAAAAAAATAATAATAATAATTTAAAAAATATATAAATATATTTAACAGGCATTTCCAGGCTAACAAGAATGAAGCCTCTAGGGATTAATGAAGTCAATGAGGTTTATAAATCATAGGTTTATAATCCATGCACAGTAAATCTCCTCTATGTAAGAACTGAAAAGACATTGTCATTTTATCTAAGCCTTTTCAAATTCAGTATTGTGTTTAATTACTGTATCCAGTGAAGCTATACACACACCCTACCCAACCCAAGCCTGTTATACTTCTATTCAAAATTCTGTAAGCCAAATAAAAATTTTCAGCACTGCAAGAAAGAGACATCTATTGTCACATGGTTTCTCATTTTTCACACAATAGACATCCACATCTTCACTGAGCATAATTGATCTGGCTCTGGACAGAACTACAGGTGGACTGAAACCAAAGTGGAAGTGGCTAAAGAGAGAGGAACCGTTTACATGAGGTACGAGCCTTACAAAAAGTAAGCACACAATTCTAATCCTTCGATTCCTCTTGGGATGATTTAACAACAGTAGAAGCTCTTTCATTAGCACATGCAGGGAATGACACAGAGAAGCTTTCCCTTTATTGCTTGTGAGGGTGGGGACACAGCACATCCTTGCATCTTTCAGGTTAGCAGATTACTTTGCTGCTGGTAATAGCAAGCAAAGAAGGAAGATTTGCCCATAGCCTACTCACCTACATTCAAAGAAAGAAAGGGAATGTACCATGAATATCTCATTTCCTTTGTTACGTGTGGAAATGAGATATGTGGAGGCAGTTTGAGTGAGGAATCACCTGCAACCACCAAGCCTGAGGATGACCCCGAACATTTTCAGGGTCAGAAGGAAATACATTCTGATTAACAGCACAAATGTAGACTCAAAAATGTGGCTGTATCTCTTCTCAGATTTCTTTTTCCTGGAGAAGTCATAAGCACCATATAAATGGAAACAACAATAGACACAATACCGAATGGAATAAGCAAAGGGAAAGCATAGCTGCATCTTGCAAAAGACTATAAAGGAGATCCAGGTCATTATGCTATTACAGAAAGAAAAGCAGTTTTGACATGCGCCAAAACTAGTCAGTCTGTCAGTGAAAAAAAGCTTTTAGCTTTGGTACTGTCCCATTTGAATGCAGCTAAACTGCTTTCAGAAGTTGATCAGATACTTAGAATAGCACCATGTATAAAGGTAATGAGCTTGGAATATCAAGATTTGACCTAGCTGTTGTTATTGAACTTTGGTGAGTGGCTCAACTGAGATATCCCCTACAAGCTCTTTCCTCTAATATTTCAGATTTTGCTTACTGTTAAGAAAAGAAATGTTCATAGCTATCCCTGCACACATAACACAGATAAGAATCAATGCAGAAGCAGACCATGTGATGATGTTCCACATTCAGGACAATATTGAATTTTACAATGTAGGGTTGTTGCTAAATCTATCAATCCTGCAAGCCATGACAAACGGCCACTAGAGAAAAGCCTGTGCCTATTTAGGATGCTAATCCCTGTTTCAGTTTCTAACTGCTTTTGACATGCTCTGCTGAGGGTCATTACCATTACATCTGAGCTAGTGGAGCAGTCTGTGCAAGAACCATCACCTCCACTACAAAGTCAGACTGAATTTGCAAATCTTCAATGGTCAGCTAAGCTAACCTCTTGCAGTTTAGTTGTGACTCAGTTTAACCTTCTGTCTTTGCCCATAATTTGTAACATGGCAAACCAGTGCAGATGTTTCTGTGGTGACCATCACATCACAGATTTAGCTTAGACTGTTCAAGGAGATGCTGTGCCTAGATTTAGAAAAATCCCATCTGTTGTCATAGGCCATCTCTTCCGTACAGAGATATGTCCATGTTTGCATAGGCATTTCACTAAAAAAGATAACGCAAAGGTCAAGAATTCAAATAGAATGCAACTCAGTGTGATATGAAATAACTCCCATCTGAAAGTAAGAAGGGATCTCAACACAGTGTATCACTACTTTAGTTGGGGGGGAGCAGCGGGAGGAAGAACAGAGAACTCGCAGTAAGGAGTCAGTTATTGTTATTTGCTACAACACATGCATTACATAACATTTTGCAATGCAATATTCACTCTTGAGTACTTGCTTTTGTTCCTGTTTGCTTAGTTCCACCACATATCTTATTTCCGTATTACAGTACAATTATTTTCTCTTCTTTCCCATCCCAAACTGAAAAGCTCCCGTGTTTGTTGCATGTATTCATATAGCAAACCAAAGAGAAATGTACTTACATGATCACACCAGCACAGACTTCACATACATTCTGTGAAACACAGTTTTCTACAGGCAAGAAAGTAATACTCCAATTTTTCAGCATTCACCACACCCTCCTCAATCTCCAGATATTCCTTGATACGCAGCTCTAATTATTTAGTAGCCCTTGTGCCATCATACTACAAACCAGTCTTCACCCCTTATCTCCTGTGAAACCCCCATAGCAATCTTTAAAGACGTTAATGATGAAAAATTAGAGGCCTTAAAGAATAAGAAAGAGAGCTGACCTTTGCCAGTGTGAACTGCCTATGCTTGAATGGACTTCTGTGCACATTCAGCAAAACTTTTCAAGCCTGTACAGCTTTGGTAGATGGCCAATATTATCCTAGCATCACTTTTCAGAATAAAATTGACAATCTTTAATCCTAATTTGAGTTCATTGCACAGTGCAGACATTTGTGATTGTGCCATTGTGCAGTAAATTGTACTCCTGCTAAGTGAAAAGATGAGAGAAAGAAATACTTACACTTGGATTTTTAAGGCCAAAACAGAACAATCTTTTTCCTTTATAATCTAGACTGTATAAGGATGAACAGAAAAACAACTCAAAAGAAAGACTAAAAAGGAACAAAGGATAGATGACTAATGTAATAAGGATTACTTATGGTCACTGTAAAAGCTATTATTAGAAATGATGCCATATAACTCAATCGAGAACATTTCCTAGGTCACAAATATGCACTTAAATCTTACAAAAATTATTTTTAACAGGATGTGATGATAACTAAACCCAGCTACAATTAGAATTTGGAAGAAGACATTTAGCATCGCCCAAATTAGTATGATTATTTACAACTATGAGAGCACAGTAAACACTTTGTAATGAATCAAAATGCACCATTAAGCTAGACCAGAAATGTATTTTGGAAAAGTGTTCTTTTAAGTATGTTTTAGAACATGTAAGAAACACATTATTAGTTATCACGAACTGTTTGGAAAACTGCTTTCACACAGAAATTGAAGTCAGAACAACTTCAACCTGCTGTTCCATTCCCAAACTGTATTTCTGCAACATTTCTAAGTTCTCACTCCAACACAGACTTCTGCGGTTTCATAAATGGTAAAGACTTCAGTTTTTCTGAAGTTTTACTGTCTCCTTCCATTTCTATTAAGCAGAAACAAAGCAAACGAATCTTAAAACGTAAAATAATAAAAACAACAACAAAAAGGCCACACAAAACTAAAACCCACATAAACAAAAAACAAACTTGGAGGGAACAGTAAAACAATACCCTCAAGAAAAAGAAAAAAAAAAGGACATTTACAGAGGGAGAAACCTCCTTCCATTTTCAGAATCTGCTGTTGGTATTAATTGCATTTTTTTTTATATATAGGCAGGGAAAGAAGGACTTGAGAGCAAGTAGTGACAGACTAACAAAAGAGCCCTCCTTTGTAACACACACAGTGATTGTAGAGATTTATTCAGATCAGTTACTTATTCTGGAGACTATATAGTAGGACCACAGACCTCTTTATGTAAATACAGTCTGGAATAGAACAAGCACCAAAGACAAAAGATTATTAATTTTTTTTTCATGAATTGTACATATAGGTTTATGCCATATAAAAATTGTTCAAGGATATATTAAATTTGCCAGAAACCTAGGCAAACAAACGTTCAGTTTTGTACGATTAACAGGAGGAAATCTTGTCATACTAGATTTAGAGCGGAATTACTGAAGGCCTACAGAATTGCAGATGATTTTAAAACATTAGGCAATCTTAAGTTTCAACTGTCTTTTCCAGCTCAAGAGCCTGGGCTTATCAAGAGAAAGCAGTGGGAAAAAAAGGTTCAAAACAAACAGAAAGATATGGCTATTTACACGACAAGTGGTAGACCTGTGAAATTTCTTGCCAGAAGCTGCTGGACATGGAAGCTTATATGAACTTCAAGCGAGACCGGAGATCCAGCACAGGTTAGTAAACAAGCTAAGCTGAAAAAAGTCAAATGTTGGAAGAGTACTAAGGGGAAGTATCATATATACTTGCTCAGTTTCCCTCCAAACATCTGCTTCTGGCCACATGTAAAAGAAAGAATGTTGGGCCAGCTGGGCAGCTGGTCTGAACCAGAGAGAGCATTCTGCAAGTTCTACGTCATGCTTTGGGAAACAAATTATCAATTTAAATCCTTTACAATTCACCAGCTTATTTCTTTTCTCTTGGATTGGTTATCAATATGAACACACCACTTATAGTCCCTAAAATGCTTTCTCAAAAGCATTGAAATTATCAATCATTTGGTTTCCTACTTTAACTCATGAAGTTACAGGTGAATTTGTTCCTTTGGAGACTCTCCATATTTCTGTTTTCACTTATTTTGGCTAGGGGGGGTGTAATACATTTTCTACAAAAGAAAAGCTCAATTCTTATGAATATAATTCTGTTTGCAAAGCAAACTATCATTTTGCCAACCTGACTGGTATGCTTTCTATTTTAGAAATGGCAAGTTAGTAACTAAGAGTAGATATATTTCTACACAGGTTCTAATGATTTTTCCAATACTCTTTACTGAGGTTGTATTTCAGCCTTCCTGCAGACAAAAATCATAATACAGATAACAGTGCCATGGTACAAATAAATATCAACACCTCAAATAAAAGTGGAGGTGACAGCTCTGCTAAACACAAAGGCAATATTTTCCTATACACAGTCCAAAGAGTGACAGACACTTCCGACTTTCTACCCACTGCAATAATCTAGCAGTAACTTTCTGGTATTATACAAATCTGTAGGATGCCACAAAGAAATGCGTGATTACAACTGCTACAGCTGTTCAAAGTCGATAGAACATTTAAATAGATTATTAATGCATATGCTCTGTTTAATTTTCTGCCCTGCTGGCACTAATATTTAATCAGATTTGGGGTATATTCTTCTCTGCTAATTGAGTTTACAAAACCTTGATAATCATGTGCAGCTGACAAAAGAAATTACTTTTTTTTTTTTCCTAGTCATCCCTGTACTTTATACTATAGATTCTTAAACAGGAGTATGTTTCCAAAAGGAAATCATAGGCATATAATAGATTTTACTATTCCAGCCAATATTCCCTCTAGATGTCAAAATTTTCAGACAGATTTTATTTATGAGCATTAAAAATCCTGCCCCTCCCCCCATTTTGCCTTATATTGTGTTCTTTACTTAACAGCAGATAAGTCATAATTTCAGACAGAGCCTGTCACTTAAGGTTTAATTTTTGAATCCTCCCCTTTTCAATTGTCCCCCCCTTTCATTTTATTTTCTTTAAAAGAACTATTGCATTGTAACTTTCTATATAGCTGAGCTCATTCAAAACCAAAACAGGAAATGTAATAGAAAGCCAACAGCTGCGTTTTTTAATTATTTCAGAATACACATTTCATTGGAAACATTTGTAAGGATGCCAACAATTCAGATAGAAATTGAGTCACTATATCGTATGACAATGCCAACTCTCAATGCCTTATTTTCAAGACAGCACTTCTTCCAACTATACTCTTCCTTACATTAAGTATATTTTCCTTCCCTTACTTGTGTCCTTAGTATGATCAAAAACTAAACTAAACCATCTAATTACAACAGTCTCTTAAATTACCCTTCACATACAAAATCTTGTATTCACATGATTAAGCACTACCTTTCCTTACAAGCAGGATTTACGTTCTTTTATCTTTCAGTGCCTTCAATAGAGTGATGATGAACTAGGCAGAACCAGTTTGATTTTAAGTACACAGTAACTTAAAAAACTCAGTCCTGTAGGGGTCAGCAATTATTAATGAAGGGTAAATTTCAAAATTAGCCACAGAATGATTTAAAAGACATTTGTTCCTGAAAGTTCTTCCTCCTCTTTCTCAAATAAAATAGATTAAGAAGGAAATTAAATTCTTCAAGAAATAAATTTTGACTGAAGTGAGAAATCACACTAAGAAGCTAATTTAAGAAAGATGAAATTAATTTTGGTGACATTTATTCTATTTAGCAAAAACGGCGACAAAACATATAGTAGCTCTGTTACCATGAGATAAGAGGTTAGTAATTTAAGACTGGGCATAGCTACAGTCTACAATGATTTAATCCTTCTGGTACAACATCCCTTGTGACCTATCATTAAAGGTTTAGAGTAAAACTGACAATTATTATTAGCTGGTAATTGGATTTTGGAGATTGAGTATAAAGTTAGGATAATTTAAATGACTGTTGACATTGGAAAGATTATGTAAACGCTCTGAATCAGCTGTATTTATCAATTTATTTGGTCAGATGAGAAAGACTTAGCTTATCACTATCGTCTAAAACAGAATGCAAAATGTGCAAGATTACTGCAGTATTCTTTTTCAAATTAATAAATAAAAGCAAAGAAACAGTAAGAAACAGTTCCTTACAGGAAGTGTAGACTATATTAGCATCTGTCAAAATGTATAACTACTAACTTCAATTACAGTAGATGAAAAGCAATTTTTTAGAAACATATTAATCTTAAAACGGAAATTACCGAATGTGTATCAAAAATACATAGTATGTCTAGAGAAAAACGAAAAGTTTACGGTACATTATTTTATTATATGGATTTTTAATTATCCATCCTAAGTTTTAGAGACTAATAACAGAAATTAAAACATAGCAAGCTTTAGAAATTTATATGGCATTCAAAACAGTTTTCTTTATAGCTTCAAGATTCTGGTTTCTATAACAGTGATATATATGTGCACATTCCAGTCCTGCCCATAACTCTCCACATTGGAAAAAAAAACCAAGTTTTTTTGCAGGGCAAACCACATTTTCTGTGCTTGGTGCAAAAACACGGTAGTATCTAAGATTTTATTTCAATCATTAGCACACAGTATCTCAGCCAAAAGCATGAAGCAACACTGATGTTTGATTATTCATCATTTTTAGTAATCACTTTCTTAAATAGACACTTTGGCATAATTATGAAAAGGTACTTGCCAATACTAATATCTGATACTAAAATAATAAACCCCAGCCTCAGAACCTGAAAAAATTTCTCTTTTACTGATATTTCCACCCCCAGTACCTTTTTTTCCTTCTGTTACTATTACCAGGGCCCTTTACTTCCTACATGGATGTTACAATAGACTCTGGCTGGCATAATTCATATCTGGCCTCCAAGCAGCAAGTACACCATCTAAGAAATACACACCGAATAAAACTTTCAAGACCTCAAGATCCAAGGTCCATTTCAGAATATCGTAGGACTTAAGTCATATGCCTGAAATCACTATGCAAACCCCAGGACTGTTCCTTGAATAGAACCAGTATTGGGCTTATGCTATTTTTTATCAAAGAGAGCTGATGAAGTAGATTATAGTGATCATTAAAATGTCAACATTCACACTGAGTTATCATATAAAGTGTATATCGCAAAATCACTTCCTATTCCAATCGCAGCAGAAACAATGTTTTTGCAGATAGTGCTATGATCTACATGCTCTCAAACATTAAAACTAGTCATCATATTAATTTTGCTGAAGCATCCAGCTTTCTGTTATTCCTGATGTACTTGGTGTTTGCTTGGATTGTAAACAAGTGTCCATTTACAAATATTTATTCTCTGTTAGGCAATGTTGCAAAACTAGTGCTTAAAACTAAGCTATTAAGTTCTTGTTTTGGTGACCAGCAACTTTCAAACTTTCACTGACTTGGAAAAACTGGTTAGGACCTGCTAAGTATCTTGTATCCGAGAATCTGCCTACTTGTTTAGGCATCTAAAAGGGGGGGGTGTGTGTGTGTGTGTGCGCGCTCTGCACTAAAATAACTTATGAAGATTCTTAAACTAATATGCAAAATTCCTTTAAAATGAGCATAAACTGTAACTACTTAATTTATAAATGCTGATGCTTCACCTTTTAGGGCCTGATTCAGTGAGAATCTAAGGCACAGTATGGACTTGTTTTTAATACATTAATTTCAACCTACAGCATATATAGATTGTTGTATAGCCTAAAGACAATCATGCATGTACACATATGATCCAACTTAATTAGTCAGATTTCATCAGATAGCGCTGAAAAGATCTCAGAGGAGTGTGACTGTGTTATTCACTCCTATGTGGAAGGAAGACATTTCTCCGAGACTGACCTGTACACAGACTGGTAAGCATGAGGGATAAGGTAGTAAAAACCCCTCCTGAAGAGGAAAACATAACTATCTTCCAGATAAAACTGAGTGCAAAATCCCAGTGAGTCGTTTTTACTCTATCACCAATTATTGGTAGAAGAGTTTTCAAAGGCACCAAGGATAGATACAATAATGGTGGCTGAATATCCAAACTCCATTTGGGTTTTTAAAATATGCCCTTTTATCCCACATCAAAAGAGCAACAATATAATCCCTTCCTTTACTGCATCATTTCTACACCTCACCAGTTTAAGTTCCAGCTTCTCTGGAAAAATAGAAATCTTTCACAATCATCACAAAGCATCTTGCACAATTAGACTCCAAGTTTTTGTAGGTACAAATTATAACAAAATTGAAGGAAGCAAATGTGGCATCACCCAGATGCAGGGCAAGACGTGTTTGCCCATCACCTATCAGCAGAGAGAATATAAACAGAAAGATTCAAACCGATATAAACTATCCTCTGTTTTGGACAGAAATCCCGTGTCTTGATTAAGAAAAGGAGGCTAGATGAGGCCTCATTTCAGGATGAGGCCACAGAAGGAAGCTATACAGGTTGTGTACTAAATTGATATAACACATCCACATTATGGATATCCCTGATGACCACACACTTTTGGTATATATATTGAAGCAGGTTGCCAGAAAAGAAAAGAAAAAGGATGAGCACGATGACAGCAGTAGAGGGCTGAAGGGTCATACATTTCCATACTCAAATAAGGAAGACAAACAAGTTATCTCAAAGAGTTTCAACATTAGAGAGTAAGAATTGTAAATCAGATAAACTGTAAATACAATCTGTACCATTATGACTTTATAGCAAGGATATCACTGCTTCATCAAATTCCTATGATGCATAAATCCCACTGATATCAAATTCCTATAATGCATAAAACCAAAATGATAGTGAGAGTAAAAAGCATCTCCGGTGAGAATATCTGGATTCGAGAGTACTCATGGAAATGTTAGTATTCAGCTAGTGATGGTCATTAAAAAGTATGGATTTTGAGAAAAATTTAGAACTGGTATAAGGGGCCAATTGCTCAGACCCCAATGCTCTGTCTTCTTTATATACAGAGAAGCAGATCATTGGAAGAGCAGCACACCAGAGGATTTTGTAAATTTTCTGGGGAGGGTCAGGGGAATACTGAATTTTCCCATCTTAAAGGGCTGTCTATTATAATATGGCTAATGGCATATGCAGCATTGGATTCCTGCAGCATCTTTGCTTTCTGTTAGATATCCAAAAAAGCTTTTTCTACCTTTATCTTTGTTTTGCTAACACACAGCACAGACAGACGTTACTGTTGTTATTCCTACCTTTGTAAGTTCAGGAATGTATACCTCGGCTTGCTCCTTTTAGGAGCTACTCAAGAGGCCCCAGTAGAAACTTCAGACTGTGTGGAAGTAGGATACCTGTGTAACTACTGATTTCATAAGTAATTTCACAAATGAATCATCTGTACGTTGCAGAGTGCAGTGTGCACATGCATTTTCCGGTCAAAGCAAAGATGCTGCCTTCATCACAGTTCAACACAATTTTGGTAAAAAACTGTCCTACAGGTCCTCATTCTATTTGTGATCTGTACAGTCTGGTGACTACAACTACAAAAATACCAGTGACTCTTAAAGACACCTTCACTGCTAGGGCTCTGGGACCCACCTGCCTTTTTGTTTGTTCGTTTTTGCATGCCCAGTTCAATGCCACCACCACCATTTATTTTCCAATGGGCCTTTACTCCATATTGCACATTTTAGGAACTAGTAATGACTGTAAAGCTGTAGGAGATATTTGAACCTCTGACTCTTGAAACATAAGATTTTTTTTTTTTCTTAAGCAAGCGATGTGCAGGTTCAGAGATAAGAATGCCTGGATACCACTACTACTCACTGGCTTGTATCCTTCACTCATTTATTGAATCCCAGTTAGCAAGCATTAAATCACTGTGGTTTTCAGTTACTGTCAAGAGCATCCAGAAACTAAATGAAAACATTTAGTTTAGCCCAGATCAGTCATTCAGTGACTTCCCACGAACTACTTAGTCTATCTAAATCAGCCATTTCCAATTATGCATATAGTTAATAGTGTTTTCTGAACTTAATAACAGAAAGGACATGCTCCAGATTGAGGGAGTCACATAGATCTGCATTTCTCGTCCAAGCAGTGCTGTTATAAGTCGTGGGCAAAAATTACCAGTTGTGAAATCAGAAGTTTCCTTTGCCAATTTATTGTTATGAATCTGCTTTACAATTAGAAATGTAGTCAGCAATAGCAAAATGAGTGTCTACACTTACAGCATGCACAGATATGTGCACCTTGGGATTAAATGACTATGCATAAAGAACTGTCACCACACCTTTTACTGCTATGCCCTAACATGCTTGGTGGCACTTCGTAGGAGTCAGTAGTTCGGCACTCAGCGGGGAAGATTTCAAAAAAGTGTATGCAAATTCTAGAGACAAAAAATATCCATCCAGCTTATCAGTTCTGCCTTTTCTTTTATCTGTTTTTTCCTGCTTTTTCAAGGTATTCTCCTCCCACTGAAATCTTATTTCACTTATGCAGGATTTTCCTTCAACTTTCTACAGTTTCTTCATAGTCCTAAACTGTTGCTGATGTCACCCCTCCTTCCTCTCCTTTCTTCTGTATAGAAAAGTTTACATGCCCCAAGAAACTGAAATTTGGCACCAACTTTCCTTCCTCCTGATATGAAGCTAAAACATTGAGATACCTTATCAACATTATTCTCTTTAGAGCAAAACGAGGTCACTGATATCATGACCAACATCAAGAGATTTGGATTTTTTGCTTTCTCCTTAGGAAAGGATATGTGACCTGTGATCTCATTTAAAACCTCTGTTAGTTTAAGAACATCAGGAGTTCAGGAGTAGAATTTAAGTCTTCATAAATCATTGGCAGCCTAAAATCCCATTTTGTCCACTCTGAAGTGTGCTAAATGTAATTGCAGAAACTAAGAAACACACACAGAGACACTAGTAAATCAATCTTAAGAAACCCTTTAAAACATCTTGAACTAATGTCTCTTATGTTTTACATACTGCTGCTCTGTTTGCAACCTCCACTGTGCATAAGAAATCAGACATTTTTAGGGCTATTAAGCACAACATTCTCACAGCAGATCAGCATGAAGTTATTTGGCTGGGGCACAGGTGTTTCTTTAATTATAGAACATTTGGAAAATTCACTGCACTCTGTGACCTTCGGATCACACTCCTGCTTGTGTGGTTTTGTAGGCTCATGTAAAGTAACAACATAAAGACACAGGTTGTCTCAGGACTTGATTAAGTGTTTTCTTATGTAGCCATTTATTACGTTTTCAGCGTTTCTGGGAGCAACTAACTGTTCCAGTATTCCTAAACCAACATACTTTTAAGGAGCTGGTGACTCCAAGGTAAGAAGGTGTGCTAGCTGTGAACAAGGACAGTTGCAAAATTCAGACCTATTTTATGCCAATTGGTTGAACAACTACAAGACGCACGAAAACACTGCCTGAACAAAGTTAAATATTACATCAGCACCTGAGAGCATAATGATGGAACAGTTCCCACAGTGTTTTGATCTTGAAGTGCTATGGTAAAGCTTTAGCTGGTTTCCAGGTAAGTATTGAGCTGGCAAATACCCACCTTCAAAATACTCTCCAAGAGGAAGTTATGCTATGATAGTTATGTTCATGTATCACTAAGTCCTGATCAAATGTCTACAGTGGGCTGGGGAAAACCAAAGCTCTAGTCAATTCACAGCTCTATCACTGATGCTCTTTACATTGATTCATAATGCCATAAACCTAGACAAAATACAGGTTATGAAAATTAATTCAGTACAATTTGCGAAGTCTTAGAAATGTTTCACAAAACATGTTTAGTGAGTGATATATAACATTTCAAATAAACCTACTAATAAAAACTCAAAAACTGAGATCGCTTAAACACATCTGAAGAAACTGAGCTAAAGCCAAAGAGAAACCCACAACACACACATAAAAACAAACAAACAAACAAACAAACAAACAAACTTAATATCTTGCCAACAGGCTGGCAAAGATTAGCCATACTCAATAAGATATCCCTTAATGAGTTGCTTAGGTAGTTTTATAGGTTCACATAAAACAAGGCAAGATTTGGCAGAATTCAAGAAGCCTTTCTACCCTTCCCTAAGGTGTTATTTTTCTCCTTTTGAACTTCGGCATATATAGTCTAGAAGGCCTGCACTTCAGACACTTCAGGACAGACAAGGCCAGCTAAGGGATGAAATCAGATACAAAACATCACCATTAGGAGTGTGTAAACCTGACAGTAATGGTGACCCTCGGGAAGAAATCTCACATTTTAATGAGAACTCACAAGAATGAAAAGGTTCAGGCTACAGATGTCACAAAGTAAACTC
Source organism: Pampusana beccarii (assembly GCA_013399365.1). NCBI lineage: Eukaryota > Metazoa > Chordata > Aves > Columbiformes > Columbidae > Pampusana > Pampusana beccarii. The sequence continues at coordinate 13,246 of VWYH01007239.1, read as the reverse complement.
TTCCTTCTCAGTTACTAGTTAAAGATCAGTACCAAAAAAGAATTACTGAACCTCAAGTCACAACAGCCTGATATATTCTGGTGCTAAGAGCTGTCCCCCCCCAACTGAAATGACTAGCAAGGATGTTCAACTAAGGGTCTATTTCAATGCCATTATGCAATAACACCAAAACAAATAGAGCATAACAATGAGAGGAAAGATTTGATGAGCAAAAAAGTTACTGAGCCTTCCTGAGGCAGATACAATGTAAAACTGCACCTTAATTGTGAAAGAGGCAGCAGAAACATGCACTATGAACGTTCTCTGTAATGTTTTGCAATAGACAAAAACACCTAATGCCTTTATTAAACAGCATGAAATCTATTTAACGCTTCTTTGGATGCACTAATTAGGTTTTGTATTATGGGACAGAGTGATACAGCACTAAGGGCGAAATGCTCCACTTAGTTAAGTTCCATGCTACTCCTGCTCACAGAACAAAATATAAGAGAAGTCAGTACATTCTCCAAGAGACAGTAATGAGCTTTTTACTACTCTTTCAGTCCAAATATTAAAACACATACACTCTTTTTAATATTAGGAACAAAATACTGACTTGCAGGAACGTAACAGTCTGTGGAACCTCTCCTCTCCAGTGTGTTTCCTTTAAAGGACGAACAGTACTTCCGCATACAATTTACCCTTAATTCTGAAAACTGTGAAGTACATACTCAATTTTACATCTCCTTGAACTCATTGCATTCCGTGAGTGCAGATGAGTTAACTCATGCACCTGAGGTTAAGAATTTTCGTAACATTTTGAAGCTTGCAGCTCCACTGTCTCCTTCCTGACATTTTCAGATAGCAACAAAAGGAAACTCAAAGCATGTTTAAACATTTTCAGTATTTTGTCTGACAAGTAAGTACAAAGAGGTAATTCCAGAAATGTTGCATCTAACTTACGTTATTTAAATAAATAAATCATCCTAATACACTGTAACAAACAATAGGCCATTGAGGTGCTGATTTAGGAAACAAGCCAGTTATGTTATTTATTCAATACACTATAGATGAAACGCAGAATGAACGTATTTTAAAAGGGAGTCTTCAAATAAAGATAAAACATGGCTGGGGAGCTGCAATTTTCATATACTTCATGAAGCTGAGGCAGTTGCCCTGAAGTGGGGGAATACATATTACAATATATACTACTGCAAACTGTTACAGAAAAGAGGATGGCAGAACCTGCCCAAAATCTCACAGACATTAACAGACTTCTGCATAGGCAGCTGAGGTTCCCTATACACACCCTCATCCTCACTCCCTGCCACCAAAAGGACAACAAACCCCCACCAAAACCTAAACTCAGATAAGTCTCCTGTTTAAGCATTCAGTTCCAAAGGAAATTAAATTCTCCATCAAATATGAACACTTAAATTGCAAGGCCATCAGTACATCCTATGGTAATATTACAGTGACACATGGTCCTGGTAAATCTTTGCAGGAATGCAAAGATTGTGGCTTCATATTCAGAACCAACTACATTCATTTACAAATATTTATGTTCCTGTTATCTCTAACTACGTGTTTCTGCACACAGCTATACTACATGGTAAAAGAACATCTTCAGTTTCCTCAGGTTTTGGATGGGTTAGTTTGTTTTTTTGTTGTTTGAGGTTTCTTTGCTGAAAAAAAAAAATCAATGGAGCTATTAGCAAATGAATATTATGAAATCTGAGAAAAGTATGAATACATCATTCTGTGTATAGAAAATCAATAAGCTCCTTAATGTCCATCTAAATGTTTACATGTAAGTAAAAAAATACAGTGGTATCTCAAGACTGATAGTATTGGAAATACAAACAGTACTGAATATTAGGTAATATGGCTTTGAATCTTAAGATTTATTTTAGCAGTCCAAACATTAACCTAGAACTCAATAAAATCCGTATTATCCTCTTATAACCCTTTCCTGACATTCAGGTTTCAAATACCTCCCGAACATGGTCTGGGTGTTGGACAGAAGCAATAATCCTTTCTGGAAGTGACACAATAAGCTAAAAAAAGGGATAGGAGGGTTGACCATGCAAAATTCTCCCCCATTCTGATATGTATTTTTATAGGACATGTCCATTTTCCCCTGTTCTGTAAGGAACTGCCAAGGTCTATATGAAGCTCACTCACCCTGTTTCAACTGTATGGCACTAGCTTGCTTGCAGAAAAGGGAGAAAAGGCTGAATGCACATGGCACTTGCTAAAACCAGCCAAAGCCTGAGTAAGAAACATGTAACTGTTCATAATGAGACAAGAACAATGGGTTAAGAATAAAATACACAAGCCTGGCTCAGAAAGCAAGTGAAATTGTAGTGAAGACAGCTCACAAGACTCATCCTGGCACCACTGGCAGTATAGGTAACAAGCTGGAGCAACAGCAGCTTCTGTTACTTGGCCAGGCATTTCCTGGAAGTGAAATTCCCAGAATCTTACTGTGTACCACTCAAAACAGGATCTCAACTCATCTGTGCTCTGCTGGTGCATCCTGAAGAGATAAATATTCTCTCCTCTCAAGTCCTTTAATTACTAAGAAAATCATGCCCACTAGTAAAGTCCTGTATTTCTCACTTTCCAGGTACATCCCTATCATTGAAACTGTATCACGTAACTCCACATTGCTTGCCCCCACACCTTTCTTACAGTACATCCCGAAATTGGGACACCGATCTCCCTGGTGTCCTGCAGCATGTAGCTCTCAGCACCTCCTTGGCTCTCTGTGCTCTGACCTGAGCTGGAAACAGGGATCCTGGCACTCTCCAAACTCCTGTTCCAGATGTTTTTGGGCACAGCACAACAGGCTGGAGAGGTGGAAGCAATGACTGGGCTCTGTATCCGCTCCAAGCTAAAAGTCCTCATAAGTGCCTCCCTCATGGTGTAGACAAGTGCCACCTGGGTGATATTACAAAGTCAGCCATAACCATCTCTGTCTGAACTTGAGTATCTCCACACTTGCAAATCTATGATTAATATGGTGCTAACTGACTTGACAGGTAAGTGCTTCCACACCTGCAATTAAAGCATCACAGACATAATCATGAGCTGTCAGACTCTCAGTCCAGCCTGTGAATAGACATTTTGAAGCATCCACAACCTCAGTATGGAGAAATTTTTTACAATGAGGGTGGTAAAACTCCGTAACAGGTTGCCCAGAGAGATGGTAGATGCACCATCCATGGAAACACTCAAGGCCAGGCTGAATGGGGCTCTGAGCAACCCAATCTGGTTAAAGATGTCCCTGCTCATGGCGGGGGGTTGGACTAGATAACCTTTGAAGGCCCCTTCCAACCCAAACAATTCTAGGATTCTACAAAAGCTACTGGAAGAAAATGTTATCTCTCTCCCAAGGCACTATCTCATTATTCTCATACCAAATCCAAACCAAAAGACATTGCTAGCTACTAAGAAGAAAAGATTCTAACTTCATGGGAAATTACTTTGAATTCAGCTAACCCAGCATACTGATCTACTCAAGCAGATTTGCCAGAGACTCCTGGAAGGAAGAATTAGAACAAGAAATTTAGCCAAGCAGCACTATAATAACACACAACTCCTTTTCATCACTCCATTCCCTTTCTATATGCATACCAGGTAGGAGAGATATGCCTATGCAAGACTGAGAAGTACACTGGTCTCATCATGAAACTACCACAGAAATGGCAAGAATGAAGACACACAGACTCTGGGAAGAATACAAAATACACCTTGTACAGTGTCAAAATTTCATGGTCCAACAGGGCACTAAGCAAACACCTTCACCTGAACATCTCAGCTACAGCAACAGATGCAAGAGGAGAGAAAAATGTCATTGTTCACAACAACAAAAGAAGCTCTTGAAAGCCAAAACCATCCTTACTGACAAGAACTATTACAGGAAAGGAAAATAGAAGCTCATCGATGCGTGTGTTTCTTTTACTGAATCCCAAATTGTATCTCATGACGCATCTGCACCTGTAACATGAACCTCATTGAAAAGTCATTTCATTAATAAAAGGTATTTTTAAATCAGGTTTATTTTGCTTTTATGTATTATAAAATGTATATATTATAAAACATTATAATATAACATATTGCGAATATTTTATATTTATAATACAAAAAGTACAGATGGCTATGCTGGTTTGACTGAAATAGAGTTAATTTTTCTTCATACAGTTAGAAACTTTTCTTATTAGTACCTAGAATAATTTTTGTTTTGGATTTACTATGAGAATAATGAGATAACATGTTAGGTTTCCCATACTTTGACTGAGGAGAGCCAACTTATTTTTTTTCAGTAGCTAGGCTACCTTTCAGGAGCTGGTATGAAAAGAATGTAAGAACTCGCTGATATCTTGGCTGTTGTCAAGGAGACCAAGGACTTTTAATCTGTCCAGCCATGGGTGCAAAATAGCAGCTGTGAGAGAGAATAACAGAATAGCACCCAGACTGTAGTCCCATTTGGTCAATGAACTAATTCCTACCATTAGTGTCATGCTCAGTACATAAATGGAGTTGGCTTTTCCAGCTAGTCAGTTAAGTTCAGGAGTTTGATTTCATTCTGCTCCATTTGGAGTTATGTTGGAATTTGGCCTTTTGCTATTCTGCCATTTTGCAGTTAGGTTTTGGCCTGTTTGCCTTTTTGCTCTCTTGCTGAGATCAGCTCTTTGGGACCAGGGAGTCTTCCTTTCTGAGACCAGCTGTTTGGCACTGGCAGAGTTCATGAGAAACTGCACTGATTATCACTTATTTTATATATTAGTAGTAGTAGCATATTATTGTTTTAGTTGTCTTATTAAACTGTTCTTATTTCAACCCACAAGTCTCTTCTTTTTTCTTTGGTTTCCTCCCACACCCCACTTCAGTAGTGAGTGGCTACTANTATGAGAATAATGAGATAACATGTTAGGTTTCCCATACTTTGACTGAGGAGAGCCAACTTATTTTTTTTCAGTAGCTAGGCTACCTTTCAGGAGCTGGTATGAAAAGAATGTAAGAACTCGCTGATATCTTGGCTGTTGTCAAGGAGACCAAGGACTTTTAATCTGTCCAGCCATGGGTGCAAAATAGCAGCTGTGAGAGAGAATAACAGAATAGCACCCAGACTGTAGTCCCATTTGGTCAATGAACTAATTCCTACCATTAGTGTCATGCTCAGTACATAAATGGAGTTGGCTTTTCCAGCTAGTCAGTTAAGTTCAGGAGTTTGATTTCATTCTGCTCCATTTGGAGTTATGTTGGAATTTGGCCTTTTGCTATTCTGCCATTTTGCAGTTAGGTTTTGGCCTGTTTGCCTTTTTGCTCTCTTGCTGAGATCAGCTCTTTGGGACCAGGGAGTCTTCCTTTCTGAGACCAGCTGTTTGGCACTGGCAGAGTTCATGAGAAACTGCACTGATTATCACTTATTTTATATATTAGTAGTAGTAGCATATTATTGTTTTAGTTGTCTTATTAAACTGTTCTTATTTCAACCCACAAGTCTCTTCTTTTTTCTTTGGTTTCCTCCCACACCCCACTTCAGTAGTGAGTGGCTACTATGGTCCTAGTTGCAAGTTGGGGTTAAACCACGACAACGGTTAAACCACAAGCACTGATCACTATTTCAAGAACAATTTTTATTATTAAACTCTTTTTGGAACTTTCTTTATTCTTATCAACTCATCCAGATTGGCCTGAGTGAAAGCAGATCTTTTTTCTCATTGTGGTAACACTGCTCTATAACTGCTTCAGCAGTTACACCTTTAAGGTACCACCTCTGCTACTTCAAAGCATCATGAGCCAAAACTTGATCTGCTGACTGAAAGCTTTGATTTTCATGAAATAACCTTTCCAAGAGTAGATGCATGTGTCAGGTAGTTTTCTGTTTCAGAACTTGATTTTTCACCTAAATTAAAGTACTGGAAATGTAATTGCATTACACTTTTTTTTTTCCCCTAAGGATTAGAAAAATAAAAAAGTACTTGGAACACCAATGAAAAACCAGGGCAGAGATGTGGCCTTTCTAGTGAGGTAGGATTTGCTGATGATTAGTCTGTCCCCTTCAGTATTCAACCATGGGCAACAATCTTTCCTCTCTGCTATAACAGAGTCTTCTGTTCTTCATCCCACCAAAGTGCCTTTGGGAAGGCAGCAGTTCTGATATTGTCAGTTCATGTTCAGTTTAGTGCTCCCCATTAAGCCTCAGCTTCTTAAGTCATATGATAACAAGGAATTACTTGCTTTTACTAGAAATGCTTTAGGACTAGGCTTTTTAGGACTGTGATCTGAAAGTTCCAGTAACCCAGTAACCAAATAAAAGAAACTCCAAGTGCACTGGTTTTAACTTTTAGTGATTCAAAGCCACAATTTTCAAGAGTCTGACTAAAATGTTTTGAACATTACTGCTAGTGAACTCTTTTGTCAACCCTGATATAACCTGCCCCCTGCACCAGTCTGTAGTTCTCTTAGCTAAAAAGAAGCAGTATTGTCAAAATGGCAAATACAGAGCAACAATACAATTATACTAAACTTTTAAATATCCAGCTAAATTAAGTGGTACAAACAAGTAAATGAAAAAGTCTGGAATGTTTTCTTAGATTACTTTATTTACTCCTATCCCTATTCCCAAACAACAAATATGTAGGAACATTTCAAAAAATATAGTTTAAATCACAGCTATTTGATACTGTTCTAAAGACTCACACTTTGTAGCACTCACTGTGCATTATTTAAACTGATACAATTTAAGCACCTGTTTATCTAAACAGCAACTTTTAAGAAAGGATCTCAAAATATCTGCCTCAATCTTCTAAGTGACTGGGTTGCTGCACAGGAAAGATATAGCATAGAGAGCTTTTATTCTGCTCCTGCAGAAGCTGTCAGAACATAAGTATTTTCTATGTTGTTTCTCTAGCACATGTTCCTCTAGGAACCTTAAATCAATTGTTAACTGACAGAGCACAGTAAAAATCTACCTTACCCCCCCTTCCTTCTGCTATTAGAAAGCTGTGGTAGAAGAGGAAAAGATCCTGCTGCCCTGAACATTGACCCCAGCTACTTCACATCAACAAGTGCTCCCATAAAAGGAATTCTCCACTGGCCCTTTACAGCAAGGAGTCAACATTTTTTTAACAGCTAGAGTTATTGAGGAAGGAAGACCTTTGTTTTAACTGATTAAACAACCTAAAAGGGACATGATATGAAGTTATCCAGTATGTCTCCCTACCAATTTTCCACTCAAAACCTCTTTTCCCATCTCCTATATAAGCATATAAATTATTTCACTTGCCTTTTTAACTTTAGCATACCTGGAACAGACTACAAAAGTGCAATGTATTTTTCATGTCACTGGAAGACACAATAAAGAAATTTGCATCAAACTTATAACGGTAGAGGAATGTTGCATCATATTTTGCCCAGTCTGTTTTGAAAGTGAATTGACTAAGGAAACAAACTATGAGAAGTAGGTGAAAAAAAGCCCCAAAGCCAGAACCAGAACATGAAAGATACCCCAAGTACCCCAAAACAAGAAGATGAAAGATACAACTTGCCAGAAAAAAAAAAAAATCTCCTGTTGGATAGAGAAACTCAATTAACTAATACATAATAAAGACACACTTGCCTAATTGAAATACGTGTTCCATCTCCAGTTCTAGCCAAGCAGCTAAAGAGATAAATCAGTGGCTAAGATTAAGGGTGTGCATACATGGTTAGGAGATTTCACTCAATCCCAAACTCATTCCAGCATTCACACTAACACACTAAATTTGTGCTAACATTTGACATCTTAATATGTACCAAGTCATCCACACGCTGTCACATGCAACACATCGAAGTAGAGAGAGTTACTGACCGCTGAGAGGCAGCAGTTGCCTTCAGTCACCTTTTAGCTAGATGGGTGAAGCTAACGGTTAAGCGTGGAGCTTAATGTCCACATTTCATAAAGCTTGTGGTTAGTATTATGTCTAGAGTCTTGATCTACTTTCTCCACTGGAATCTTTCACGCATGCTGGACTTCAGCCAACACGCGCACCAAAAGTTTACATATTCTTACAAGGTATCCTGAGGATTCACTGGGTTGCTCTTCTAAAGGTATCCTGAAAGCAGTGAGCACATCAGTGCTGGCTCCAAGAAATACAAGAAATGATACAGCAACAACAATATCAAAGCATCCGTAAGACAGTGGCAGGCTATGAGGTATAAAATCAGTCCATAATCTGTCCTGCAGAACATGACTTTTCATATTGAAGAACCAACAGATCCTGTTAGTTTGACAGCTGTGACCAAAGGCAGCCTGAACTCTTCAAGCGTGTTGGTACAAATATTGTTGGACAAGTGGACACAACTCACAAACCCTTACACAAACTACTGGCCTGTTCAAACCTGAGCATCTCTCCACTGTTTTGAACACAGAAATGCCTGTACATCTACCCACTCCCTTGAATATGGAATACTTTGGAGTCTATACAAATGATTCATAACAGTAAGTACCACATATAGGTATGAGGGTTTGCAAGATGTGCCTTCTATGTTACACATGCAAATTTAACTCTATCCACATGTACATTAGGCCACAATCCAGTTACAGAGAGCACATTATTTCTCAAATAATAAAATACATTCTAGTATTTCTTCTCTGAGCAACAATAGTCTGGGGCTTTTTTTTTTGCTTTGTTTTTATGTCTCACCCTATATTCTCATACATACTAACAACAGCAGGCATGGCTTGGCCAAGAAGAATTTCTGGTATCCATGAGCTTAAATACTGGTCTAGAAATGGAACAGGCTGCTTCTCTATTTAAAACATAAATTTTTTTAGTGTCTACAGGAAAAAATCACAAATACATAAATTTATGTTTTAAACCAAGTATAAAACATACTGTGGTGGTTTCCAGCACTATCCATCCTGCATGATTTATTCATAAACAGTGTAAGACCAGATAATCCATAACACTGCAAACAAATGTGGTCTGGTTTCATTCACATCTTCCATGCAAACAGATGCTTATCATATTTTTCTCAAAATAAAACAGATGTTCCACTGTTGAAATCCTGGGAATACAGGTTAAAAAAATTGCCATTTGCAGCAGGTAATAGTTTGAATATTTAGCAGCATTATGTGAATCTCTATGTCTTTAATCAAAAACAAGACTGTAAAATTAACCATTGCTATCACCTATCAGTTATGGTTTACTCTTGGCTTACATCTCCAACAGCAAAATAATTATTTCAATGACAATTATGGAAGTATTAGGACATATCAAAAAGTACCATAAAAAAAAAGCCTTAAGATTTACAATTAGGTATTTAATGCAGAGGTTTTAGAGCAATGACCCAAAGCAGCAACGAAAAAACTTAGTTTCACAGTTTTTATAAAGGTGGCCAAATCATTAAACAAACAATTAGCGCTTGCTGCTCTTTTAAGCTCTCTCAGGGACATTGACTTTAACACAGTCCAGAAAAAGTGACTGAAAATCATTCCTCACTTTTACGGTAGCCTTTGCAAACCCCGTTTAATAAAATCACATCATTCCAGTTTTGTTCTGAGCAAGCACTTTGTACTAATTTACTGGTCTGAGCTGGATAAAGGCCTTGAAATAAAGAGAAAAGAAGTAATTGTCCTTTGAGACAGCAGAGGCTTTCTAACATGACCGCGATAGATGAAGATGACCTGACAGAGAAAACGGGAAAAAGCATTTCTTTGGTACACCATCCCATAACTCTAACAATTATTGTATTATTATTGTAGCAGTAACACTGTGAGTAAGCCTTAAGGACAAGGCATGAAATGTTAATATCTATCTAAGGCAACTATTTTCTTTTCCTCATGCACATTACATATAAAGATAATTATACAGAAGTATTTCTGTCGTTTCTAACAAAGCTATAAAGCATAGAGGATATCACACTTTCCAAATCAGCGGAAATTATTTATTTACCAATACCAACAGAAATAGTAAATACTGAAGTGCCAGGTTTGTTTGGATTCCTCACAGGAGAGGAAGAGACTTAAGCTGAAATACAGATGGGTACGAACAAAACACAATCATAGAAAGTTACCTACGAGACCTTTATATTGAAATACCTCCCCACCCAAAGCTGCCTCTGTTCTTTTCATGTCCCCAAATGCAACAGCAAAAACTATTGTGGCAGTCATTACGGATACTAATGACTACTGTGTGATGCTGAAGTGACAACACACAGGTTAGATCCTATTCCTACAGTACAAAAAACCACCTCTATCTGCTAAATGAAAGGATGAAAAAACTACAGCACCACAAAAGGTAATATTAGCAATAAGGTATGGACACTTCAGTAAGAATACGTAGCACAATAATTATGAGGGTCTATGCGAGCCCTCAGCTGCATGAATATAGCTTTTAGTTATTAGTGAGCACATTAAAACTAATCTTATCAGCCCTAGCATCTATGTTTCACTATAAGCATATGAATTGTGCAATATTATTCATACAATTATAATCAACTGTATAATTTGCTTTAGTTTTCAGGATTGAAGCCTACATATATTCTTTAAACACCAAATCAACATTTTATAAAAGAGATAGCTAAAATACATATAAAAATACCAAAATAGTAACATTCACTCAGATTTTTAAAATCACCTTCTTGGCGCTACAAAACTTTGACCAGTTTCAGTTACCCAGAACAGAAAGAGCAAAAACTGTAGAATAGGAGGGAAAGGTGGAGCCACCAACTCAGCTAAATAATGAAAGGACTTAATGGAATAAGCAGAAATAATAACACACTGACTCAGTTCTGCAATGAACAGATAATTGATATTAAAAGTTGATATACAGTGTACAGTATTCTTAGCTTTTTGAATAGCTGAAACAGCAAGATCCTGAAGGCAATGGTCCAAGCCGAAAGCATCTCCAACAGATACTAGAAATTAGAGCGTTAAAATCAACAGGTTTGGAAGCAAGCAAAGCAATTTTTCAAAACTGTGTATAATGAGTACTACACAAAGTTATGTCACAATCATGGAAACATTATATAAATAATAAGGAGAAATCTCGCTATTTAAAACAAAACAAGAAGACTTCATAACATAAGGAGGGCATTGATTGAAAGAGGCTAAATAAAACTAGCTGTGATGATAAAGACAGTTTACTGTGAAAATGAAACAAGCAGAATCCTAATAGCAAAGTTATATGAAAAACTTGCTTAAGCAGACAAAAATGCTACTATGATCCAAGTTCTTTTATAATCCATCTATGAATGACATAGGAAAAGAAGCATAAAGCTTGAGACAGCAGTATGTATATTTAGTATAAGAACCAGGAAATTACACAAGATAAACCAGAAACTTGTCCACTGTTAGAATTTTTAGACACTTAAATTTACTTTCAGATATAAAAACTTTAAGATGCTTAAATTAGCTCAGCCCATCAAGATCTGTGTCCCTTATCTTCATATTTACAGTGACTTAATCCAAGCTGCAGATTTTTGACTAGCAATTGCACACCTTAAATTCTTAAAAGTCAGGAAACTATAGAACTGAGAGTTACACACAGATATTGTCGTTTTCTCTATTTCTGACTAAATGCACAAAGCTCTTGGAATGCGAAGAAAACTGAAGTCAGTTCTAAATGAGGACTTCGATCGCGTTCTACACTTCACCCAATGTGTGAATATTTCGCATAAATAGTGAATACACTAAAATATTAAAAGAGGAAAAAAAAGAAAGTAAACTAATGTATACAAATTAATGGTCCCTGCCTGAAATTTTAATACCAATTTGTGTGCTCAGGTCAATCAATTTTGTACATATTGGTCAAATGATACCACACTATTAATCTGATAATAGTGTACAACATCTGAATAATGAGCTACCTCCAGCTACTTCACAAGCTTTTTCTTTATTTTATTAACATCTTAAATACTATTTAATATTAATATTTAAATAAACATTTAATTAGGTAGTTAAATAATATTTAACAGTAATAATCTATTAAGTAAATATTTGCTACTATTTTTTGTTACTGAGAGGTAATAGTAATCTCTTTACACACTGCATAGAGAAGAAAGTGAGTAGCTACTAAGTTTTGTTACTAGTGTCCATGTATATCACGTTCTTAAGTACAAACCAAGAATTAATTTAAAGTAACAAATACAGACATGATAAAATCACATTACTACTCAGTCTTTAAAAGCTATAGTCTGTTTTGTTTAGAATTTCTGAAAAAAAGTAATAAAATTATTAGCATGTGTCAGAAAAGAACCTCTGTGCAGGAGATGACATAAATTTGCCCTTCAAGTTGAGAAAGCTTAGACATAGTTGTGATTTTAAGTGAATAGACTTCACTGTACTTGAATCTATCTATTGTAGAGCATTCTAAGATCTTTCATGTCTAAATGAAATTACAGAGAAAAAGTTTCATTTGAAAAACTATAATTGAGTATATGCAAAAAGCAGAAAATTATGAATAAATATGATTTTTAACATAGGTCTTCCTACTTGCAAAATTAGATGACAGGGCTTTTTAAGATTAAAAAAAATGAAATATTCACATCCTTTTAAAAATAATTGTGTAGGGAACTCCTTATTCTGTTTATTTAAAAAAAAAAACAAACAAAATATAAATTGCACTCTCCTAGACCTTAAAGCTGTTCCAGTTCATAAGAAAAGCTCACTTTGCAACACCTCACTTTTGAAATATTTGGCTGAAAGTCAAAGGAATGGCTGGCCTAACACTTTATGTTAGCTAGAATACAGATGTTTGCTGTGTGGCAAATAGTGAAGACTGTAGGGATAAGCCTTTTGCCTCAACACTCAAGATGTGATCTTTTTGGATTTGTGTAAAGCCTTTGATACTGTCTCCCAGTGTATCCTCCTGGATAAGATGTCCAGCACAGAGCTGGACAAACAGACAGTGCAGTGGGTAAGCAAATGGCTGATGGGCTGGGCTCCAAGTATTCTAGTAAATGGGGTTACGTTGGGCTGGCGAACCATCACTAGCGGGGTTCTGCAGGGATCCATCTTAAGGCTAGTGCTCCTCAATGTCTTTATAAATGACTTGGACACAGGATCTGAGGAAATACTAAGTTAGTTTGCCAATTACACTAAATTGGCAGTCACTGTTGACACTCTCAAGGGCAGAGAGGCCCTGCAGAGGGATCTGGACAAATTAGAGAACCAACCACATGAAATTCAACAAGGGCAAGTGCTGGATTTTGCACCTGGGACACAGCAAGCCTGGTTGTACATATGAACTAGGGGACAAGATGCTGGAGAGCA